>CM060591.1:50051957-50264457 GCA_030578255.1 Tiaroga cobitis
CTTTTTACATGTGCACGGTGCTCAAACATTACAATTTTAGGTATTTATATATATATCATATATATATAAGGGACATTTCTGAGGTGGAAAAGATCATTACATATTAATAAAAAGTGAATAAATATTCAAATATGAATCTTTCTTCATATTAGCCTTTTTAATTTTTCATCAAAATGTATTACCACCTCTGAAATGACTTTCCTTTTTGCTCCTTCCCACTTTTCACAATCCATTCCTAATGATAAAACTGAAAGTCTTGTCCGACATTATTTCTGGTCAAATACAGAAATAGAACAGAAATGGGCTGCCAAAGCTGTTTCTTGTTGAAACTCAATTTTGATTTGATGATTTCTTTGAAGAAAAAGTTACAGTAAGATCCCTTGTCTGCAGAAAATGGATAGGACAGATTCTTTTTGGATGTAAATAAAAGTGGGCAGGTTTGGTCTCAGCTGCATAATTACATGGTGAGCTCCAACCATCATGACTGGAACAATCCTGACCCCTTTTCTTCTGGAGCAGCTGATATTAGATGATGAACAAAAAGACAAAACCAAAAAATAGTGGAGAGTGACTGAAGGGTTTGGTATTTAAAGTGTTTATAGTCCAATGTAACCCTTCAGCTTTCAAAAATACCAATAGAGTACCAACAACTGTCTGTGATTGACGCTGGAAAAAAGATGAGAGCAAGGAATGTCAGTGTCACAGAACAATGTCGGCGCTTTACAGCTTAATTATATGATGACATGTAAAGAATCCCATATAAACCCCTCAGCTGTGCTTGGCTCTGTCCAACTCCTAAATATCACACGGAAATTAACAGTGTTTTTCAAAAAACAAAACACATTAACCGTTATTATGCCCCTGGCTTGCTGAAAATCAAACATTTATGATGTAGACTTTGCAACTTTTAAAATCCGTGGGTCCATATGTGAGTTTTATGATTTTTAAACATTAAGACACCTAAGAAATTATTTTCATTTTATGTTTGCCCTGAAGACTATGTATGATGTTAGTCAAAAACAGTTGTAGTTTAGCTTTATGACTATTTTTCATCGTTTAGCTGTTTTTTTTTTTTCCTACTGAACCTTTAAGAGGTAAATATTTATTTTCTAAACTGTAATCAGAACAATCTGCTCTCTCGGCCTGACCAACTGAAAAAGGCCCCAAACTGTCCAACATTCAGTTCAATCAGACTAAAAAGTGTACATTTTGTATGAGCCAACCCTTACTATTTTGCCAAATGACTTTAGCATGAGACTGGAACATCGATTTTAGTTATAAATGTCATGTGCACAAGCCCGTTTATGCATGATGTTAAAAACAATTGCTTTAATAGCCTTTTCATAAACTAAGCATACGGAGAAGTGCACCCTGGATAACGCATTGTTAGACCAAAAAGCAGATTCATCTTCATATCTGAAAGCATTTTACAATATTTGATTCCCCATAATGGGTTCCTGACAGATTCCAGGAACAGCAGGTAAGCAGATTCTCATTAACAGAGACCTCCTTTGAAAATTAGCATCTTATTAAATTGATTTGATCCATGGAGAGCCGAATGCAGCTCAGTGTCATTTGACTCCTAAATGGATTAGCGCTTTAATGAGTTTATTTGTTCTGGGCAAAGATGCCCATCTGCCTCAGATCATCTCCATGACAGTGATGTTACAGTGAAGAGCAACTGGAGCCATTGGCAAAACTGAGTATCAAAGGAGACGAATGCTATTGTGCTTTAAAAGGATAGTTTAAAGCACAATGAAGTGCTTTAAACTAAAGCACCCCCCCCCCCCCCCCCCCCCAAAAAAAATGAAGATTCTTCTGCTGAACAAAAAAGAAGATATTTTGTAGAATGTCAGTAATCAAACAGTTGATAGGCCCCATTGACTTCCATAGATTTTTTTTCCTACTATGGGTGCAGTCAACTGTTTGATAAACTACCTTAACTTAAAGGTAAAGTGTGTAACCAGCCAAACCACGAACCATGAGAACGTGATTAAGATAAACCGATGCCCCAAACGCACGCCATTGTGTGAGCCAACATTTCTGTGACAGGTTCATCATTTTATATTTATGATCAAATATATATCCTTTAATAGCACTGCAGAGGCCATTGCTCAATCACATACTTGTCTTTGCATATTAAACTAGGATAGGTGAAAGTATTTTAGGATCGAAAAATCACAATCACAATCCCAATTTGGCTATTAAACTTTGGGGGGGTTATCCCACCCCATTGTAATGGATTGAGCACTGAGCTCTTTATCATTGTTTCTGTTCAACTCTGCACGTGCTTTTCTCCAATCACTTGTGGTGGATCCTTTTAACATCAAATCAACATTGGATTGAACTCTCTTTCACATCTTCTTGCACTTGAAAAGACATATTTAAACAAAATGATGTCAAAATGCCCGTCTTGGCGAGTTTCCTTGTAAACATAGTCATTTATATCTTAACTAAGCGTAATCAGTTGAGAAATAAAACGCATGTGTATCAGTGTATTGGATCTGTGCATTAGCTCTTAAAGTGACAGCAGCCTAATAATCCTTCTGCTGTTTGTGTTTTTAATCAGCACAGATTTTGTGTGTTAATCAAACAACAAAAGACAGAAAAAAATCACTCTGCTCTTGACTGAATAACTTTTGTAACTTTATGTTTCATGGCTGGTAAAACATTATTTATAAGTCACTGGCCATTGGCAGGTGTGGCAAAAAGTTATAGTTTTAGGCCCAATTGAATAATATTATATTTATTAATATAGAGATTGTTAATACAAAAATGAACTAATATGTAAAACACATTTTGATTACATTAGGATTAGTATATAGCTATTAATAATCAACGTCTGCATTGCAAAGTATCGACTACGATTTCACAAAGGATTCAAAATAAATCACGAATAATAGCTATTACAATATCTTATGTGATTGGGCGTTTTGTGTGGTATAATTTAATTTGCACGCTGATTGTTTTGTTACAAATAATTTCAATAAACAAAAACAACTAGCGGCTTGAAAAACACTTCAGTCAGTCACACTGAAAATAAAAAGCTTGATTATTTCCACCGATCATTTTAATATGCCACCCAGGTGTCCGCGCTAACCAGCACCTGTCAAAGTTTGAAACACGCAGGACAAATAAGCCCTCGGAGTGACAATCATCTGTCATTACCCATCAGATTCTTTTAATCGCTCTTGCCACGGAAGCTGTTAGAAATGTTATCTGTTGTGATGATTAAAAAAATGTAATTCAATCATTTCCACCCAGTCCAGCAATGCTAAAGAAGTTTCATCAACTTGACATGAAACCATGACGCAAGGGAAAACCGAAAAAGATTCTATTCCACATTCCAGAGGGGATTGTTTTCCCTTTTTCTTCCTGTCTTTTAATTACACCTTCTCCCTTTGCCTTCCGAGGGCACAGAATCCTTTTAAATCTCCCAGCTTTCTCCTCTCAAATGGAAATGCGCTGTTTTAAATCAGGGGTTATCTCCGACGCCAGCGTTCTTCTGATGAGACAACTACGGACAGAATTTAGTCCCTTGGGTCCGTTTTATTTTCGGTACAGCGTTCTTAGTTCAGTAATTGAGATATTATCAGCTTAAGGGAAACCTCGCATCCTGAATCACACTATATCGCTCAATAAAATACAACAGATACATTATTTTGTGTTGCCCCACAGGGCAACATCTACATCCAACTTAATGCAGTGGCAAATTGGTGCTTCAGAATTGAAAGAGAGATTGATTTAAACGCACTGTATGCACACTTCAGCACTTACCTTGGTTGCATGTTTTTCCTGTATAACCTGGATGGCACTTGCATTTGTTGGGACCCACGCATTCTCCATGTTTGCATCCGTGCTGACATACCGCTGTAGGCACAAAGATCATCAGTATCATTTTACTCCATAGTCTATGTAGTAGATATGGAAACATCTAACATAAAAACAGCTTTGAGTTTTTGTGCTATAAGAAAAAAAAAAACGTTCTCAATGTGGGAAATAAGTGTCCGTGCGATTAGACCTTGAGGATATTGTGGTGAGACATTATTTTGGAACGCTGGCCCCCTAGTACATCAATAATTCATTGTTTGCCTTGGTCATTTTAATGAACCGAGTGTACGGTCCACCTCACTTCTCCTTTATGACTCATTGCATCTCACATTTGGATTGGGAAGCAGCCCGGAGCTGTGCAACATCAGAAACATTTAAGATAACATTTAGATTTTAGAAAACGTGGTTACACTTTATTTTAAAGGGTTAGTTCAACCAAAAATGAAAATTAAGTCATTAATTACTCACCCCCATGCTGTACCAACCCCGTAAGACCTTCGTTCGCCTTCGGAACACAAATGAAGATATTTATGATTAAATCTGAGAGGTTTATGACTGCTACATAGGCTGCCTAAAGGAATGAATCCTGACGGCCCAGAAAGTCAATGAAGAAAATGTTTAAATATTCCATGTCACAACAGTGGCTCAACTATAAGTTTATCAAGCGACGAGAATACTTTTTGTGCGAAAAAACAAACAAAAATAACGACTTTATTCGACTATTCCTTTTCTTCCTAGTAGGCCTGAAACGAGACTTCAAGAGATTTCCACGACGCATGCGCGAGAATTGCGATCTCCTTCAACTACTTCAGTTAAGTTCTCGCGCGTGCGCGTCGTGGAAATCTCTTGAAGAATCTCTAGGGAGCCTATGTAGCAGTCATACACCTCTCAAATTTAATCATAAATATCTTCATTTGTGTTCCGAAGGCGAACGAAGGTCTTACAGGGTTGGTACAGCATGGGGGTGAGTAATTAATGACTTAATTTTCATCTTTGGGTGAATTAACCCTTTAAGGTGGCATGCATTGTGTTACTCAAATAAGTACTGAGTAATAAGTACTTACTATAGAGTTACGGTTGGGGTTAGGGTTTGGTTTAGGCTTAGATACTTGTAATTATGCATAATTTACTGTTATTACAATAAGTAAGTAGATGTAGTAATGTGTAACCAGTTACCGAAAACATCCTTAATGTTGAATATGGGGTAAATACTGCCTCTGACATCTTCAAAATGGAGACAAAAACATCCCATCCCATACTGCTCTTCCTAATGTTGTCAAAAGGATTGTGTTTGCAGGCCTGATGCTCAATAACAGCACAGGAAACTGATCAGTCTTGTATAGCATGCGAGATGCCCAAATGGCATATTCTTTAGTGAATTAATGAAAGCATGCTTCCAAGCACATTTGCTATTGTTATAGAAATATGCCACAACATGAGTCTTTAGTATGAATAATTCTGGTATTCTATTTTGGTTTATTTTCCTATTAAATGTTTTATGATTATATAACATAAAATAATTGTCATTATTAAAGTATATTTTTTATTAGTTTATTTTGTTTTTGTGTTTGTGGAAAATTAATGAAGAATAAAATGTATATGTGAGAAAAAGTTACCCAGTTTACCCTGGTTACTTGATCACCTGCATGTGCAGGGCCAAGCCAAAATATTTAATGGTCTTTTTAATGATCTCAACAATTATAATCAGAAATCACTGGTCAGGAATTTAGCAAGAATTGCACAAATACTGTAGATGAAGTGACAGCACAGAATAGCCTTCTTGCAGACAGATTTTTACAGGAAGACGAGTCAGTGTTGTTCCACTCAATGTTAATGGCTTCAAACAGTTCATGAGTTGAAAAATATCTCCCAGTTCGTTTGAGTTTAATGCGAGATCAAATATTAACTATAGGTTGCCGAACATGAGCCTGATGGACTTGTTCTCAAACCACTTCTTGGTTGTCTTTGCACTTTTCATTGTCTTTTTAAAAAAAACAACATCTGATCATTCCTCTTTGGAAAACAACTTTTCATTTGTGGGAAGCAGGCCATTCTGCATTATTCTCCTGTACTCTAAAGGATTAAATGACTTTTCACAGTGAAGAAACTCACCAATAGCAGCAGATAAAAAGGCTCCTCACACAATGATAGTCTCTCCCTCAACGCTTCACTGTGCTAGAGATGCATTTATTATTATATTTCTCAGCAGATTTCTGAAGACAACGCTCTGGGGCTTCACTGTGCAACTCGTGTTTCATTGTGATTCAAATTTTGCCACTTTTCTGACCAATAAGTTGTCGTTAAGACAATTAAAAACATCGTTTTTAGCCATTTTTTTTTTTTTTTTTGCCCAGGACTATATAGACCTCTATATAAATATATAGAATTTATTTTCATGATTTTTATTTTATTTTTGTGTTTTCCATTTTCATTTTACTCAAAGTTTTAGTCATTTTGTTGTGTTTTTATCAATTGTATTAGTTTTTTATTTATTTAAATATATTACATTTTTAATTCTGTTTTTAGTAAATTTGCTTTGGCAACTAGTTGAAATAAAGTTTATTTTTAAAAGTGTTTTATATATTTCAGCTAACATTTATTTTACACAAGTTTAGTTTCAATTTCCCGGCCCTGGCTGTAACACTAGGCTGGACTACAGGCCAGGCTTACAGCAGCGGTTTATACCAGAGTCTGCAGTCGGCTGAGACTAATTTCCATTCATTTCCATTTCCACTCTGGCAAAATGGTGAGATAAGAATCAGCCCGTCTCATTCCACCTTATTAGATTGAGTAAGCTAATCAAAGGTACATGTTGACCTTGCTTTTAACCTGTGTTAATCAATATAGAAGTTAGACAGTAAGATCAAACCCTATAGTTAAACACAAAGGGACAAACGAGGGCCCTGATTTGGTGGTAAACCCCAAGCTGCTAGGAGACAAACAAGGAAACCGTTAGAGTTCTCTGACATTGAGAGTTTATCCGGGCGGCTGCCTTATCTCGCTAGCCAGACAGTTATCAAATGTGATGAAATCATGGATTAATGGTGGGACGCTGTGTGATCACAGGCAGTGGTTATATTTTTAAGTGCTGACGAATGAAGAGCTTAAGGACAGGGCTTTAAAGGGAAACCTATCTGCCGCGGTCCGGTTCAGAGAAATGCCGACACTTGGAACACAAACCACAGGCGAAACGGGCCAAGGGAAGTACCCGTTATTGACAAACCACATCAAACGGTCCCGCTGGCTTCGAAACGCCTAGCTCCTCTCTCTTAACAAACGCGCTCCTCTACCCCTGGAGACTTTCATTCTCGGCATAGCATACCTATCAATCCATGCGCTCCGATGACGCATGACCGGATGGCAGCTTCAAAGCAATATGTCAGGAAGTGTTATTGGTGAATTTCATGAAAATAAGATTCATAATAAGGCTCAGTAAGTATTTAAAAAGCTAATAATGATTTTTTTCCAAGCTGGAAAAATCAATAAACTATGCAAAAGCACATCCGCACCATGTCCTAGTGGTTTGTGCCAGACCTGTAATGCCCATCCAATCGATTTTTGTTGTAAAATTGTATTTAAAAAAAATATCAAACGTTAGCTTTAATATTTATAATCTTTTTACTTTGATATTTATATTTAAGTTTCACACTAAGTAACTACAATACAATATCCCATCTAAAAATAAATACATATATAACATATTACATATGAATAAATAAATAAAACATAATGAATAAATCAATTATATATATATATATATATTGCATATACACACAGTTTTTATTGAGTAATTGAAATTTTTCAACCCCCATTGCAAATCAGATTTATTGGCAAAATTTACAGACTTTCGGCTGCTTTGCAATGAACAAATCAAACAAAAGTAGCTCAACACTGAAATAGCTCAACACAACAAATGTTTTAAGTGGTTTCCCCAAATTCAACTGAGAATGCACGTTTTGAACTCTTATTGTTTCTTATCGAAAGTCACAAAACGTTAATGATGGTTAACTTAGGCTACAACGCTGTTCATCTCCCTGAAAGCACACGGACATCTTAGAGACGTCTATTTGATTTACATCTGAAAGATGTCTTTTTTAGAGTGTTTGCACATCTGCAACCCGTCTCTGAGACGTCTCCTGTCAGAAGATGACTTTAGGATGTTTATGGTTTAAAATGCATGTAAAACTGCTTTTTCTACGATGTTTATCAGATGTATTTACACTGCAGATGTTTTCCAGATCTCTAGCAGACATCTTACAGACGTACATGTGCTATCTGTAAAATTATATTAAATGTTAACTTTAATATTTAGAATATTTTCTACTTTTATATTTCAGTTTTAATTATACACACTAAAAAAAGTATACAATGTCACATCATAAATGTCTCTACAGGACAACTAGATAGCTAACTAATTAAGTATAGTTAAAAAGTATAGTTAAAATGTTTGTTGTTGTTTTTGCTTTGGACGTGTTAGAAGCCAATAAAACAGATGCATGAGATTTAGCTGTACTGCTCATATGGGAGATGCCAGTTTAAATCTGGTTTCCATCCTCCATCATTCCTGTCCTCTCTCTATACCGCTGTGTTAAAAGACCAAAAACACCCTTGATGTGAGATCCTTTGAGGCTGACGTGGGGGAACAAACAAATATGAATATAAACAGTGATATCCAAATATCCTGGAGGGTCCAGATATTCAAATGGAAGCAGGAGCAGGTGTGAAGTGTTCACAGGATATCAGGATATTCTCAAAGGAGGAGTGCGCGCGGGGGACTATAAATAAACGGGAACTCGGTATTCAGCGGATGCGTGTTCTGAATGACGCTCAGGCAAGATGATTGCAAAGGAAATATGATGTGGTGCTAACCTTGGGGTTGGCACCTTATCCCGATTACTCTGCGGGTTAAGACGTAGAGGGCTGCAAAACAAACGGCCAGACAGAAAAAAAAAAAGAAAAAAGAAAGAAGCTTCGTCTAAATGTGAGATGAAAACATTACATGGGAGCCATGCTGATGATGGACAAGCATTATAAACGCAACACATACAATACACACACAGATTGAAGATTAAAGTCTCTCACATTTCATGTGGTGATAAGAACTTTTTTTCAGGGAAAGAAGAACGAAATAGATCACAAGTGACATTTATGTTTCAAGATCAATTTTGAATAAATTCATAGGAGTAAATTACATTTTAAAATTTTGTGTAATAATGTAAGTAATAATTTCACAATATTACTGTGAATGGACACATTGTTACGAAGTACAAAAATATCAAAGCTTTGTTCAACTGTTTCCAAAGTATGAAAAAAGAAGACATTTTCCTTCAAATTTGGATTCATCGGTCCACAAAACAGAGTTTCACTCCTCTAATTCCTCTGTTCTCTTGCCCAGGCAGGGCAGCCTCAATAACAAAGATTTCTTTGCAGTTCCTCAGTCACACAGCTTCACACACACACTCCCCTGTGAACTACTGATGCTCAAACATTTGAGTAACATTTTGCTGAGCTGGTATTTTAGGAGCAGCTTAGGAACAGGATAGTTGGTGTTGCAGATGTTCAACTATTAAATCCCCCTTGTCCTGCCTGACCTCGCTGGTCCTCATGAGGGCCAATTACTTCAAATTAAATGATGCTTTAAACTACAGAAGTGACGACTCTCTACCCTTCAAAAGATACCATGGTGCTATACACCACGTTACTGAATGATTACCATATTTATTAAGTTAAATTGGGTCTTAACTGGAAGGATCAGTGTTATTATTATACTGGTTATACTTGAAATGATTAATTTATTCAAATAAATCTTACTGCCCCCAAGCGTTTGAACCGTAATGAAGATATGTTAATGTTGACTGCCTGTCCTCAAGCACTTGCAGTGTACAAGGTTTACCGTAACTATGATTTTTGCTCTTTTTATAACCTGAGGGATGAGGCGAAATGATCTTCGTTGGTAATCCACACTATCCTATGAAAGCTGTTGATAGAGCTTAACTTGTATTGAACCCGGAACGTTCCTTTAAAATCCAGCTTTTAGAGAGAGAACGAGAGAGAGATTACAGTCCGAGATGTCCCGAAGCTTGAGATAGATATTTCACTCTTGTGCTGAGCCGTTCTCGTGAAGGAACCTCATCAAAATTCATCCTCAGCTGGAGATCTTGTTAACTCTAGATGATTAGGTTGTTGTGATTGGGGAATCTAATTTCGGCTGTGAGGTATAATCTCAATCACGAATTCAGCCCACGAAACCGAGGGCTGCCCCCTAAACCAGCTGTTTTGAGAAAGTCAGATATTGCAGCTTCATGTTCCCGTTATTGAGGTGTGAATGGAGTCAGATATGACTGCGGCGACTAACAAAACCTTTGACTGGATGGATATTTGAAAAGCATTTCGGAGCCGCGCACTTCACTTTCCATGAGGACTGTGTTCGGGGATGCATTTATTACGGCCTTCATTCTCAATGTGCATCTTCACCCCGTACGATCACCGACCGGCCAAAACAAACCGCAGCAATTTCATCAAAGATATGAGATGCAGGGATCCCGTAATCAGTCATGATGGAGCCCTTAACGCCCCCCCCCCCCCCACCGCATACTTTGTATTCTCTGACAAAATTGCGAGTTCAACCGCTGGCTGTCTTGCTGCCCGTGATTAAGGACAGAATCGGTTTGTTTACCGCCCATTGTGCACATTTATTTACTTCAAATCACCGTTTTCAGCATATATAATACATATAATTTGTATATAATACAAAATACGCAATTTGCAAAGGCGTACCTCGGCCACTTGAAGTGTGAGAGACATTTGCACACATACACACACAGTCACACAAAGAAAACATTGCTTTGTTACAAAATACGGTATAAAATACGGACGAAATGGTGACGATCTACTAGAAGCATAAGCATTAGCTTTTGGAGCCCCTCAGCATGTGACCCTCGTGAACTGTAATTCTTTGGCAAAGGCAACAGCTGGGCTATCATGTGCACAAGCCATGCAGAGAATCTTGCATTTGTCAGGCTGCCCGATACATTGCGCCGCTAATACTGTCATGCATCACAAAGTAGCCCATGAATCAGCGCTAGGCTTGTTCCATTTTTTGATACGGTCAAACATTTGTTCAGAAGCACGGCATATCTTTTTTAGATTTGTAGCAAACATATGGCAGATGATAAATGAAGCATAAGACACTATTAATATGAGCAGCGGGAGCACATCCTCGGATTCCATGATAACGCAATAAAATGAGCTAATCCGTACTTGAAGATCATTACGTGATTAATGTGGTGTAAGATTTGAGAGGCATCATCACTTCTAGTGTGAGATGAATGCATTTATATGGATCGCACATTACAGATCTGCATAATCCATGCTTGATCCAACAAAAGGTATTATGGGTAATACAATGGCTGGAAGTGATCAAATTAAACTTGATATAATCTATATATATATGTATAATTTGAAATGTAATTTCAGTATCAATTTATTTAATGTTCTTTACTTTTCCCTATTATTGTACAGCACTTTCAGTTGTTTTTTAATGTGCTTTCTAAATGAATGATTGGACTGTCTTTTTTAGACCTCAAACTAATCCTGCAGGAATGTGGTGCTGTTGCAGAAAACTACTCGTTGTACATTTTAATTATTCCAAATGACTGAACCACATAATATTGGGTGTCATGCAGAATATCTCAAAGACAAAGCAGACATCCGGCAGGCTTATTCTTGCGACTAAACCAGTTAGTAAGCATGAAATTCAGAAGGATTATTTCCCAAGACATAGTCTTGCTTATTTTCAGCCATCATTTTCTACCACTTTTGTGAAGTCACCAGTTCATTATACAGTATTTGGTGGAATCAAATGGATCCTGTAATCAAAGCAGCATCTAAAACTTAAAAGTCTCTCATGCCATTAAGGGTAAAAGACTTAAAAGAGTATTGACAATGGAAATTCATTTTTGCTAAGCTCTTCAAATGAATTTGAAATATGGCAGCTACTCCAATGAACTGGTGACTTGCTGTTAAGTGTTGTTAAGTGTCGGAAGAAGGTTAAAGTAGCCTGGAAGTCTAGAAGCCAGTAAGCGCCCCCCCACCCCCCACAGCACTGTTCACCCTATAGCAGCAGTTACTCACGCTGGCACTGGCCCCAGGAGACTCGTGTCCAGCCCCAGCAGCAGTCCACCCGAGGGCCGTATCGACACAGGCCATTGGACGAGGCCATCTGTCTGGGCCACCTATCAGGAGACAGTTTGATCAGATCTTGGCCAATCACTGCACAGAAGACTGCACAGTTAAGCGAGTGACGAATGACATTGTGCATAGCTTTAGTATCTATCTATCTATCTATCTATCTATCTATCTATCTATCTATCTATCTATCTATCTATCTATCTATCAGTTGGTCTATCTATCTATCTATCTATCTATCTATCTATCTATCTATCTATCTATCTATCTATCTATCTATCTATCTATCTATCTATCTATCTATCTATCAGTTGGTCTATCTATCTATCTATCTATCTATCTATCTATCTATCTATCTATCTATCTATCAGTTGGTCTATCTATCTATCTATCTATCTATCTATCTATCTATCTATCTATCTATCTATCTATCTATCTATCTATCTATCTATCTATCTATCTATCTATCTATCAGTTGGTCTATCTATCTATCGATCTATCTATCTATCTATCTATCTATCTATCTATCTATCTATCTATCTATCTATCTATCTATCTATCTATCTATCTATCTATCTATCGGTCGGCCTGTCTGTCTGTCTGTCTAAGTCTACCTAAGCCCATGCATCTGTAGGTTCAAGATTCTCACACATTTGCAAGTCATGAGGTAACTTCTATTGTTCCAGTTTTTACTGTTGTCTTATCCATTGCATCAGTCAGCCAGTGACGTGTTATCTATATTCACAAAGCTTCCGTTGTACTCAGTGACACAGGTGCTGCAGATAAGAGCACTGTGAGTTATCACTCTTCCACCAGAGGCAGATCTTCTCGTATGGTGATGCTGGATGCACACACAGCGCAGAGATCAGATGAAGTCTGTCTGTACTTATGCTAGAGGGAAGTTATGTAAAATAAGGGTGTTCTTAGAAAAAGATGTGTTACATGACCCAACAATGTGAGTGAACAAGACAGATTTTTGGAAAACATCATTCTTGGAAACAACAGGGAAGGCCGTTTAAAACCGATTTTCCATAAAATGGAAAATAAAGGTACAGCTGAAGTGCTTTTGAATCGGAGAGTTTCTTGGCAGTGCACACCAGGATTACGAATCTCTTTTTTTCCACCAGCAGAGCTCCAAATGTTTTTGTGAAGAAGTAAAACCATTTAAGGTCTGTGAAAATAAGCAAAAGGGAATGAACACAGGTCAAATGACGTCATGTAAATGGATCATCATGGATACAGGGAGAGCACAGAGCACAATCTAAAATTAAACTTCTACTTAATATGGCTGGCTGTATTTAAACAGAGAACAGAAAACAAGAAAGAAAATAAACTGAGCTAATCATAAATCAAATAATAAACATTCTATATTTTGTTGACTTCATTTAAACAAAAAAAACCCCCAGATAAGATGATTCTTTTATTTAACCCTTACATACACATATACTTCTTTTTCACGGATTATTTGATACATTATAAATGTCTTTACTGTACCTTTTTCTCAATTTATTACATCCTTGAATAAAAAACATATCTCTAAAAGTTGCATGTGTTATATTATGCATAAGTGAGGAAGGAATCTATTGTGAATTTTAGCCGCACGGTCACTGTCCTCTTCAGTTACTCTGGATCGAAAGGCAGTGAAAATGCTAATCCGGCCACTACGGCTGCCAGTCACTCCAGTAAGAAAATGTGATGGTGGCACTAAATGAGAGTGACAGGCTGAAGGGAAAATGTTTGCATGTGCAGCTCGGCGAGGGAAAGGAGACGGCTCTAAAGACACAGGGCGCATGCTAAGAGGATTGAGTCCAGGCTCCTGCCTGTCACTCTGCTATATCTTACCTGAAACACACATTTAATCACAAACACACACACACACAGAGACTGGCCGGACTCACCATGTTCCAACACAATCACCTCTGTATCACTTCTAACTCACTGCAAAGATGCTGGGTGCAGAATACATCATATATCGCAATGGCTCCCAGGGTTGCACATATTTTTCTATTATCTTTTGTCTTCAGTTTTTAAAAGTAAAAAAAAAAGAAGAAGATTGTTGTCAATTTATGTGGACTGCACACATAGCAGAACATATGTACATAATGAGACCATATACTCATCTTCAGTCATTTTACTGGCATTTCTTTATTATTACTACTTATTTAACTATTCTAACACAATCACATGGTTTATTTTCACTCTTTTTAAAATCAAAGATCATGAAGTTTTATGACATTGTTGAGTTCCAATCAGTACAGATGTTATACAAAGCAAGGCACAAATTGTTACCAAGCAATATACAAAAAAGGTTCCAAGAACGTAATGGTTGTTATAAGTTACGTGATGAATTAAACTTTAGGACGCAGAAACATTGTACAACTTTGAAAAGTTTTAGCCTCACAGTCAATGGAGTACAATTATGGAATAATTTGGAGATAGTGATAAAACGAAGTTCAAACATCAATCTTTTTAAATACAAATGTAAACAAAAGATCTTTGAAAAGTATAGAGAAGAAGAAAAGTTTTGTCATTAGGGGTACTTCTACCATGACCAGATTCTGGTTGTCGCTTTGTTGTTCAATCATGACCAGATATTTGTTGTCTTTTTGTTGTTGTTTTGTTGTTTTGCACTTTGTTTCCTTGAACGATTGTGAAATGAGAAATTGTCTTGTATAAAATTCGGGGGGGAGCGCTAATAAGCTCTTTTGCTTCAGCTCTCTCCTTTTGAGCAGAAAGGTTACTGCTCAAATAAATAAATAAATAAATAAAAATTTTCATTTAGCTGACCATGACCCTATCAGAACAGAAATGAGTTGAGAACAACAACGTCTGTCTTAAAAATGAAAGCGAGGGATCATAATGCATACTAACATTCATTAAACATCCTCATGGTTGCTCTCCAGATAGGCGGAACACCAAACATGTTCCAGTTGGCTGTGATTTTGTCTTTTCACAAAATATTTGACTTTAAGGGAGGACAGAAACAAATGGTGTGAAAGCTTTTTAGGACACCATGTTATAACAATAAGACAACAGAGAGTGATTTACATAAACTGCAGTGCTTAAAGAGGACGCATAATGCTTTGGTGGTTTTTTTAGGCCCTAGAAAAGGTTTTCATGCTTGAATATTCAAAAAACACTATTTTTCACATATTTGACATTGTTGCAGCTCCTGTCTTCCCAGTCTGTCAGTAACACTCTGTTTAGTTACTGTCTATGAAGCCCCTCCTTCTGAAAGAGCAATGTGCTCTGATTGGTCGGCTGGACCAGTGTGTTGTGATTGGTCAACCGCTTTGAGTGGAAATGTCACGTCACTTACAATATAACAATGAGTTTCAACACACTACTAACTAACTCAACCTCGCTCGTTTTTTGCGTTTGCCTTGGACAGGAATTATTTAAATGAGGGATATTTGTCTTGTTCGTTACCGAAAGAAAACTCAAGAAAACTCACGACTACAATTGAGGCGTTTCAGGGAATTCAGAAACAGTGCGCACTGATATAGAGAATAGAGAGTGACTTTGTGCTTTGTAACTTTGCAGACGTTTTTCAAGCTCAAACAGAAACATTACACACTAAATAAAGTTGAAAATGTCAAAAAGCAAAATAAGCCCTCTTTAACATTAAAGAAAGCAAGTAAGAAAGAAACAAATAGAGGGGGGGAATGAGAGAAAGACAAATCTCCTCATGTGCAGTGCTTGCCCCGCCAGACACAAGCGAATACGTGCCAGTCAGCAATCTGCAAACTCTGGGCACGATCCAAAGAGACACCAAACAGAGAGAGAGAAAGAGAGAGAGCGTCGCCCAGCGAGAAACCGGCGCCACATTCACTGAGGTAACAAGTCTGTCACAACAAATCTCTCGTCCACCTGAGTAAGTGTCTTTCCTCACCTTGTTAAAGATGCAGCTATTACACAGTTTCAATTTCCAGCTCAATCTGGCATTAGCGGATTACACAAACGACAAATATCTACATAATGCAATTCTGTCCCGGCTGCTCAAAGAAGGCAACCGGGTCACGAAAATTAGACGTAGATGCCTTTATCTCTGTGCTCTGGTACATTTGAGTCATGAAAAATTCATGCAATTCCCATTTCTATTTGTCTGGAGCGGTCTGACACAATTCATGCGGCTCCGTAGTGAGTCCGCACATGTATATGAATGATGACATGCAGCGGGACTCGAGTGCAAGTGCAGGGGGGTTTAATTACAGCCCTTCACATTCCTCCACCACCTCCACAGACTGCCAGACAATTAGACACGCGCCTTTGAAACATGCGCTCGAGAGACTTGAGCTGTCTTCATTCGCCAGCCTCCATATAGAATATGTGCCTCCGGAGAATGACACACCGGTCAAGCAAAGTCCATCTCATCCAGAGCTAAGCAGCAATCAGACGCAGCAGGTACAAGTCTGAAATAAACGCCCCATGTGGTGGAAGGGACAGATTTATGAATCTCCCACAGTTTCTGAGATGTTTATCAGCATTTGAAGACAACAGTGTTCAACAGGTATGAGTTTTCCAATGGTCAGCGCAGTTATATAGTCAGCAGTCTGGCTGATAGGGTTGGAAATCTAGAAGTAGATTCAGAAAAAATACTGAAAATCCTTCAGCAAAATCGAAAAAGAGCATTTTAGCATTGCAAGTGAAGTCACATTAGACTTTGTTCCATTCACATGCAAACGTGGGCGGTAGGAAATGCAGGCCAAAGTTTCAACTCTGGCCTGTGAATTTGCGTGGAGAGAAGATGGTTGACCAATTAAGAATCCAAATGTCACAGATTAAACATTTGCCTCAGTAAAAAGAATGCAAATTTCAAAGCTGCATTTGCTTACAGTGTTTCCGGAAAGTGGAGTAAACAATAGATTTTACTCCTTAAAACGCCACTGATTGTAGTCTTGAGTTTTCTTCCGGTAACGAACACGTCACAATATTCTTCATTTAAATATTTCCCACCCAAGGCATACGAAAAATAAAAGTGTGAAGCCTGGTTGAGTTAGGTGGTTATAGTAAGTGACGTGACATTTCCACTCGAAGCGGTTGACCAATCACAACACACTGCTCCAGCTAACCAATCAGAGTTACCTGTCAGTGTTACTGACAGACTGAGAAGAGAGGTGCTGCAACATATCAAACATGTGAAAAATAATGTGTTTTGTGAACATTTGAGCATGAAAACTACGGAGCCCCCAAAGGGACCTTTGCAAAGATAAAAATATACAGACTTTCACATGCTCACGAGAAACGTATCGCGTGAGCATGCGAAAGTCTGTATATTTTTAGTTTTGAAAAGGTCCCTTTAGGGGCTCCGTAGAAAACGTATTCTAGTAGAGCCCAAAAAGTAAAACCAAGAAAAAGGCATAATAGGTCCCCTTTAATATATTCAACGTATTATTTGATATTTTTCTTTTATTCTTAACAACAAAAGCCACAGAATGTGACAGCATATTTTGTTCCCCATATGTAATTTTGCACACTCAAAGTCGTGTGACTGCATCAGAGGCGTTGTCATGATGAGTAGGGTGAATCTCGTTTTCAACAGACGGACTGACGGAGAGGGTCAAATCCAAACATTGAAAATAATTTGACTACAGACCAAGTGACAATGCATTTTCAGTCAAATGCACATTCATTGGCCATGGTATCTGACTCTGCCACTGCATGACAGCAAAGTCAGGCCTGGGGTCAAATTCCGCTTCCTGAGACAATTCAGATGATGAAATCAATTGAAAGACCACAAAGAGAGTCAACCGGACATGTGGACATAATTCAAGCCCTTCTGAACGGGCCTGTAGGGTTTACCCCAAGACTGAGTGAGGGAGTAACAAAGCACTGTTGACAAAATATATTAGAACAATTCAAGATGCGGGGAATATACATTCTGCTCCAGTGAGTGAGAACCCCCTGCTCAACAGTCCAAAACCCCATGTTGGAAGAGTTGAAAAAGTTAGACACTTTAATGAGTCTGTCTGTAATTGATTACTCTTGTTATCATGTCAGCAAATGACAAGTTGGTGGTTTAGCAGTGAGTCATCCCTCAGGTGTAGCACAAGCCATTAGACATGAGCTTAACGGCCCCTGCTAAGGGCCTGGATATAATGAATGAGCCCCTCACAGTGCGCTCATGCACTATATTCTCTCTATGAATTTAGATCGGGGCAGTGAAGCAGGTTTATAAGCAGGGCAAATTGGCAAATAATGGCCCTGGTGACAAGCGAACTCCATCACGACTGAAATTAATAATGTGCGCCAACAGGTTAATGTACACGTTCATTACAGTGGGCAGCTCCCGCTCCTGAAATGCCAGCACAAGCCATGCCCTGAAGAAAATGCATCAATATTGTGTCTGTGAGTTACACAAACATTAAGCTTGTGATGTATGGGATGACAAAGAGAAGTTAGAATGCACAGAATGCAATGAATAACAGTCTTGACTAAATGAGTGTGCTAAGGTCATTTGGACAAATATAGATGACAAACAAGTATGCATTAGTTGTTCATTATGTCTCTAAAAGAGCGCTGCTAATGTTGTACCAAAAACACTGTTATTAATGTCCCCCTAACTGAGTACGGATGTGTTCGTGAAACCGCATCGTAGCTGTGCTCTGCCTCTGGGCAACTGGCAATGATAAATAAGGGGAAAATGAAGAAGCAAAAGAACCAAGCTTGAATTTTAACACAAAAAGATGCTTCTGCCAGTGAATACATTTCCAGTCCATTTGGAAGGACAGCTATTGCTCATCTTGCCAAAAGGACAAAATGCTTCCCAGCAGAGCGGGAAGATAGAAGATGCCATAAAGATCACTGCAGGAGTTGTATTCACAAGTCCACACTTGGGTGGCCAGTGTCTCAGCGGAACACCCTGTGGGAACCGAGTGACTGTAACAGTGAATGGGAAGTGATGCATTCACAACAATGACCTACCGGTAATTAGGCGATGCATACATAATACATGACGTAATTTGGCGACGCATACATGATGTAATTAGGCGATGTATACTTAATACATGACACAATTAGAAGATGCATACTTAATACATGACGTAATTAGGCAATGCATACTTAATACATGACGTTAGGTTTTCACTTGATACGTTATGTATTTAGGCGAGGCAAACTTAATACATGACGTTAGGTGATGCATACTTGATACATGACGTAATTAGGTGATGCAAACTTCATACATGATGTAATTAGGTGATGCATGCATAATACATTACGTAATTAGATGATGCATGCTTAATACATTACTTAAGTAGCCAACGCATACTTAATATATGACATGATTAGACAATGGATACTTAATACATGACGTTAGGCGATGCATACTTGATACATGACGGAATTAGGTGATGCAAACTTCATACATGACGTAATTAGGTGATGCATACATAATACATGACGTTAGGCGATGCATACTTGATACATGACAGAATTAGGTGATGCAAACTTCATACATGACATAATTAGGCGATGCATACATAATACATGATTAATTAGGTGATGCAAACATAATACATGTCGTAATTAGGGGATGCATACTTAATACATGACGTAATTAGGTGATGCATACTTAATACATGACGTAATTAGATGATGCATACTTAATACATGACGTAATTAGATGATGCATAGTTAATATACGACTTAAGCAGGCAATGCATACTTAATACATGACATAGTTAGACAATGCATACTTAATACATCACATAATTAGACAATGCATACTTAATACATGATGTAAATAGGCGATGCAAACTTAATACATGATGTAATTAGGTGATGCATACTTACTATATAACGTAATTAGACGATACATACTTAATACATGGCGTAATTAGGCCACGCATACTTAATACATGACATTAGACAATTCATGCTTAATATACAATTCATGACAATGAATTGTTAATAGACAATTCATGCTTAATATATGCTTAATATATTAAGGCATTGCATACTTAATATATGACGTAATAAAGCAATGCAGTTAAATGACAAAGCATCGCTAAATTAATAAATTACATTGAAATGCAATTTGAAACCAATTTTATTTCATAATGTATTTGCATAATGTAACTGAAAAGCCAGAAAATGTTGTAATTTATACTGTCATTTTCAAACCTATAGCTTACTTTGACAAGGTACTCTGTTTTGTCCCATTCAATGAAAATGAATGGAGTCCAAAACAACAATGGACCCCATTGATTTTCATTGTAATTTTTTTTTTCAAACTGTTAATTTGTGTTCCACAGAAGAAACAAGTTCATATTGTATGGCAGGAATCAGTGCAGAGTGAGATGTTAGACTTCGATTCTGTACATATCTGTAAGGACCATGAATGTGCATAGGAAAGTAAATAGGCTCAGTTTTGCATTTGTTGACTTTTAAATGATGCATATGCATTTAATTTGTTATATACTTAAGTATGTATATACATAATCAAATACATAGCCTAAATTATTTAACTTTCATATTTAATGAGTAGGCTTAATTAACAATGCATACTTGAATGAGGTAACTGAGCATTCCATATTTAATGATGTGATTCAACAATGCATGCTCAATAAGGATGAGTCATAAGCTCTGTTTTAAAAGAAGTTTCTGCAAGTCACAGGAGAGATCAATGAACCCCTCTAATAATGTCCCTGGAGCCATTCATTCTTAAAAGTCTCTCAGATTGCACCTTTTGGATATCTCTCTTATTTAGCACATCTTATTCAGCAAATCTTATTCAACAATCAATCTTAGCAGAGGGATTCATGAACAACACTGTGTCAGATTAGTGAGACCCCTAAAATGTGCAGACAGTGCAGTGCCTGTAGGAACGGACAGAGAAACCTTGCCCTAAGGTATACTGAGCTACTTATACTAAAGCACATAGTTAATTTCAAGCATGGACATTCGATCCCCTTTAATCTCAAAGAAGCTTTAACAGATTTGAATCTTTGGCACGTTTCTGTTCACCACATATTTCACATTACATGTTGGGGCACGAAACAACCGGGAGCATGTGCGCCGACTGTCCAAGAGGGAGAATAAATGATTCTTAAACACGTTTTTGTTTTTAAACTGCCATTACATACAGTATTCAACATACTGATAAGTTAAAGAATGAATGCTTTTAGCATTTGTGAAGATCTTTAGTGTAGCTGTAGGCTGATGCAAGTTCACAAGTTCACCGTGCTGATTGACAACACAGGAACACAACACAAACTTAAACCCGTCCTAAACTGAGCTGATCACAACAGCACTAAACGTGAGGCTGACCTGTTATGCTTTCAGAAGCGTATTTATAGCTCGTTTCATGAAAATCGTGACTTCTGTAGAAATAAATCGTTAGCATAAACACTGACTTTAAGAATTACTTCTTTTATATACTAATTTAGGTTTTGTTATTAGTCAACCCTATACCAGCAACTTCCTCAAAAACATAAAACATTTCTAAAATTATACTAGTAAAAAAATCAAATAAAAACAGTGTCATAATGGTATCGTTATACTTTCAGGATGTTGACTCCTTAACCATTTTTTCATGGTTTTTATCTCATTCTTTTTTCGAGGCTTGTCAGGGGATGATCTTAAACAGCCCTGTTATCACGGTTTCTTTACATAATACACCGACTTATTCAAAACTGGATGTTTGAAGAATAATCAGCATTAAATTTTCTTTCCAATAAACACATTGTAGTGTTTTGACCTTGACCACAAACCTATTAATGCCTAAATTAACTTTAAAATGGTCAACTCTGTTATAGTTTTAAAGGCATTTCTAGCATATATTTATAAATAGCCTATATGAAATTTTGCCTGAGATGCAATTTTTTAATTCTTACAAGACATTGAATGTTTAAAATCTTAAAGCAGTTTACTTTATATTCATCTTTTTTTTTTTTTAAGCCAGAATTATAAAATGACTCTTAAAACAAACTCTCATGCTCTACCAAAACTCATTGATACAATCGTCTAGAGACGTTTAATTGCCGTCTCACCTGCCATCGAAGTCCGCGCTCACACCGAACCAGCAGGTCCAAATCAGCATGAACTTTATGATCCACATCTCCTTGCTTGTACGCTACGTATATCCAAACGCCTGGTTTCTGATGTTTAAATGGAAATGGTGGTGATGTTTAGATCCGTCAGTTTTCAAAGCTACGAAGCGGGTCGAGCAGAAGGCGTTGACTGCTGTTCATGCACGAGATACCGGCAGAGTCTCTGTCTGTGCTCCGCTCTTTCGGTGGAGAACCGTGGACTGGAGCGCAGAGTCGGTGCGCTCAGCACTCTCTCTCTTTCTCTCTATCTCTACACACACACACACTGAATGAGCACTGCGCCCAATAAGGAGAGACGGGAACGGTTATTCTACATACCCCTATAAACCCCATATAAATTACATGCACATTCACTATATATAGTGAACATACTGAATAGTATGAGTTTATAGCCTAGGGCCATATAGCCTATATGCATATAGAAAATATTCACTCATACACACACACGCACACGCACACCGCACACGCACACGCACACGCACACACACTGAGATATTTCAAGCCTTTATTTGTTATAATTTTAATAATTATGGCTTACAGCTAAAACCTTTTCACAGTATTCTAATTTGGGGGTTTCATAAGCTGTAAGCCATAATCATCAAAAATATAACAAATAAAGGCTTGAAATATCGCACTTCGCATGTAATGAGTCTATACAACATATTAGTTTCACCTAAGTTTCACTTAAGTTGAATTACTGAAATAAATGAACTGTTGCATGAATTTTTCGAGTTTCACCTGTATATACATATACACATATATATACACACACACACACACACACACACACATATACATATATTGTATATATACAGTATTGTATATGATAAGAAATGGTAAAGGTTTTTGCAGACAGGAGGGCACCTGCTTTTGTCATGTAAAACTGCTGGAAGGAAGATTTATGGTTCCAAGTCATCACTTGAGTTTCAGGTCTCAAGGAGTCGTGTGCAGGGTTACGTCTCATTTTTAGTTTCCCCATAGCGTTGGAGGGCATGTGAAATAAGGGTCTTTATGTTTCGTCTCTATTTCCATTGGGTAAACACTTAGAAATGCAAGTATGCCAGATGGCATCTATATCTGGTCTCATCTCAAATCAGTCACATTCAGTGATATATTCATGCTCTACTCTTTAACTAAAGTGCAATATTCCAGAGAAAAATAGCAAAGAAACAGCTCATGTTACAGTGGAGTATAGTGAGATATTGGAAAAGTCACACTCAAAAGTGTTACTGTGCACGGCTTGTTGGGAGACATTTATACCCCATTCCAATGTTCTGCTTAAATACTATTTTGTGAAACATGCACACTCACCGGCCACTTTATTGGGTATACCTGTTCACCTGCTCATTAATGCAAATATCTAATCAGCCAATCACATGGCAGAAACTCAATGCATTTAGGTCAAGAAGATCTGCTGAAGTTCAAACTGAGCATCAGAACAGGGAAGAAAGGTGATTTAAGTGACTTTAAAACATGACGTTTTTTTTTTGTGCCAGACGAGCAGGTCTGAGTATTTTAGAAACTCTAGGGTTTACAGAGAAAATATCCAGTGAGCTGCAGTTCAGTGGATGAAAATGCCTTGCTGATGCCAGAGGTCAGAGGAGAATGGCCAGACTGGATTGAGCTGATAGAAGGGCAACAGCAACTCAAATAAGCAGGCGTTACACCCGAGTTCTGCAGAAGAGCGTCTCTGAACATGTTGAACTTTGAAGAAGAGCTTCAGCAGCAGAACACACACACTGACTCTCCTGTGAGACGAGAACAGGAAACTGAGGCTACAATTCACACGGGCTCACGAAAATCAGACATTAGAAGATTGGAAAAACATTGCCTGGTCTGATGAGTCTTGATTCCGGACATTCAGATGGTCGGGTCAGAATTTGACGTGAACAACATGAAAGCATGGATCCATCCTGCCCTATATCAGTGGCTCAGGCTTCTGCTGGTGTGATGGTGTGGAGGAGATTTTCTTGGCACACTTTGGGCCTTTTAGTACCAATTGAGCATTGTTTAAACGCCACAGTCTACCTAAGTATTGTTGCTGACCATGTCCATCACTTTATGATCACAGTGTATCATCTTCTGATGGATACTTCCAGCAGGATAATGTGCCATCCCATCACAAAGCTCAAATCATCTCAGACATGACAATGAGTTCACTATCCTCAAACGGCCTCCACAGTCACTGGATCTCAATGTGGAGGAACGAGAGATTCACATCATAGATGTGCAGCCGACAAATCTGCAAAACTGCGCGATGATATCATGTCAATATGGACCAAAATCTCAGAGGATTTACAGTATATATATATATTAGTAAATATAAAGGCGCACCTTATATTACTGAGCTCTAAAACCTTATCACAGCACTGGCCATTTTTACCATCTTCGCTGTAAATCAAGAACATGATTATGACATTTTAGGATGTATAAATTCAACTGATGCAAAATTGATATGAATTCTTACATGAATGTTCACACTGCCAAGATATTGATACTGTTATGTTTCATATTTATTTCCACATATGAAAGAGGCCCAGATCTGACTGAAAATGTCAGATTTTATGTGAATTTGGGCTACATTCAGCTGTGGTGTAAATGTACAGTATAATTAGAATATGTTACAGATTTCTTTTAAGTTATTAGGTTCAAATTTGCCAATTTTATAAGCTTGTTATAGTGTCAAAGAGAAACGTGCTTCATGTGTATTTTCAGTCCAGTTTTGCATGAACTACACGGTGACATTTCAAAGATATGTTAAGGAACGACACGGTCACTCTAAATTCATGGAGATACGTCCACAGCCTCTATGAATGGTGACACTGGAGAAAAACTCATTTTCAGCCTCTTCAGAACTGGAGAGCCAGCCGCGCTTTCTGATTAGGTTTTGTCACAGATGAATTTAAGGCGGATTGCGGCTTGATTTGGTCATGAATTTTGCGGCCTGCAATAGGTGAAATTGCACGTTGCTCTTCTGATATTTTCAAAGAAACTAACTTTCCTGTCTCGCGAGTTGAGGAGGAAACAGGAGATACTGTGAAGGAAGCAATAGCACAGTCTGTACTTGTCATCTAACAAGCGCTTTCAGCACCCTTGATGCATCTTTCCTACCTCTTGGGTGTTTGGCTACATAAGGAGACTTTGATTAGCATTTTAGGAAAGCATGTGAAAAGTGACTTTTTGTAAAACAAAAACACAAAATTCTTGCTAGGGTGTTTGCAAGGGCATCACCATAAGATTGCTAAGGTGTTGAGGGGGGTTTTCAGCGCATTGCTATACGGTTGCCATGATGTTTTGAGTGGTTGCTGACTGGCCCACCCCCAAGTTTCTTTGATATTCTGATGGGCCCCCATTTAAACTCCACCCCTTGTATTGTCCGCGATGTGAAATTCTTAGCACTTCAGGAAAGTAACAAACCTCTCCTCAACAAGCCGTGTGAGCTATAGTGCAACAGTCGGGTTCCGGAAGTAAAAACACAATTAATTTTTCTTCATAAGAATTTTTTTTTTTTTTAACAGTAACTTATACAGATACTGTGGATTCAGAGGCTGTTATGGTACTGTATATGCCTGTGCTGAAGCCATCAGTCCACATTATTTTAACTCATTTTTAAAAGAATCTCGTTTTAAATCATGGTGAAAAACTTCATTACCCATGATGCAGTACGGAAAATTCCTCCAATCACGGCAAATCACGCCAAAAGAGTTGCAAAGAATGGTCACTTTCATGAAGCACCGCGGATGTAATCACAAATGAAGTAAACGTATGGTAGCTCGCTATGTGGTCAAAACACTTAAATATGTGTGTATAAATATAAATATAAATATATATATATATATATATATATATATATATATGTGTCATGACAACTCTGAATGTTTGGCATGGTCATGGATATGACAATGTGGACATATTTGGTCTTGGAGGAATAGATCTGCTACGATGGTGCTGCTGTTGGTTATGAGTGTTTCTAATGGAGAGCAAGCTCAGGACTTTCTACTGTCAATATAGCGTACATGAATTCCCCGTAGCAGATCTATACAGGTGGAGCTGGGGAAGGTGGAGGGTTTCTGAAAGCGCACTGAAAACTGCTACAGCAAACACTGACCAAGTATTTGAAGGTTGAGCAGCGAGCTCATTGGCTAATGGTAGAGCAGCAACCAACCAATCAGCTGTTGCCTATTGAGAATGATGTGAATCCAAGCAGATTGAATTAAGGGCCCATCAACCTGCGTCATCTAGCGTTTCATGACAGAACTTTGTATTTTCCTGTTTTTAATCTCTCCTTTTTTTAATGTGATTTTCATTTCACAAGGCTTCATGGGATTGTAGTTATTTCCCTCATCAAAGCTGTTAAGTGCACAGTCTTGTATCTTTGCCTTTTTGTACAATTTTCAAATACTTTTTTTCTTCAAATCAGATTTTGTGATTCACCTCGTAACTGGTAGGCTACGAAGACTCGCTATGGGAAAAATGAACGGAACCAACACAGATGAAAAAGTGGATGGTAACTAATGCACACTATAATCCACTTCTATTGCACAAATGGTATGGGAAGAGTTGTGTACCGTTTCGTACTGCTCGCACAAGTAGTTCTTCAGCAAAGCAGCAGCACAATGCGCATTGTGCTTTCCCACCGACAGCGTTTCTATGAACTCAGCTCTATACAGAACATACAGCGATTTCTGTTACTACATTGAATATTTATGTTAAAAACTACATAAAATATATAATGGATATTGGGACTTAACCACCGAGAATCTATTTTGCATACCTAATGTTAAGTGATCCACACAGAAAAGACCCTAAAACCCAAATTAACTGGATTTGGTCAGATATAATTTGCATAATAACCTATTGATGTATTTTTTCAAACAGTGAGTGAGCAGTTCAATTTATTATCTTATGTTCCTCAATAAAGGCCTACACAGCAAAAAAATATGCAAACATTTTACTTTTAGGGTACAACAGCTTGTCGGTACCCTTAAAAGGATATCTTTGTACCTTTTTCCCCACAAAAAGGTTAGTATGTATTTGTACTCTAAGGAACCAATATGCACCTTTAAAAAAGGTTCAAAGATGTCCTTTTAAGGGTACCGCCCCATACTTTTTCCTGTGTATATAGCAAAATATTGTGTTGTTGAAAGGATTTACAGAGCATTTTCAACATGTTTTCAGTAAAAAAAACAATAATAATCATCTCAACACCAAAACTACTCGCACCTGCCTTCAGTATTGACTTTATGCAGAATATTTTTTAGCATTGTGCATGTGGCACTGGCAGATTTTGGCATATTGCATCATATATTGTATTCTGCAAACCTGTAGTTCTGTAGGAGGAAAAAACAACGAAAAAAGTGAAACAATCTTTCAATATCTTTGTCAACATTACAGTAATGCAGTTATATAGACTCGTTTTATTTTCAACCTATCCTATTATGTATTCGTTTTTCATGTACATTTAAGTCAGGGACCAGAGCCAATCCTTGGGGAAAGAAGAAGCGTTTCCCATTGAAATGATTCCAGGTCTTTGGAAGGTGCCCCCGTCTCCAGTCTTTCACACTCAGAAAGATTGGCTCCGCTAGCAGAATTCAGATGAGTTTCGCTAGCTCGGCTCCTCAAAGCTTAAGGTTGTGCACTTCCTCTTGGCGGAGGAACATATCTCATCTCTACATCACAAATGTGACAGTCCACGGCTCTTCTGTCGCGAGCAAACCGGAGGCGTGTTTGATGACAGTGGTGCAAACACAGCAAAGTAAAACGGGGAAATAGTTCATATATTAGCATACGCTGTAGACCGATTGCAGTGCTTTGACATTTGTGTGAGCCTTGGCCTAATCAAATATTCATAACCCTGGTCAGATTAATCCGTGCACGCACCATTTCATAAATATTAACCCCTCCAATTCCCCTGACCTGTGTCACAAGGGAATCGTGATAAATTCCTCCTCGTGTTTACTTTCAATACTTTTAATCAAACACTTTGAGACAAAAGCTCAAGAGCAATGTCTCGGAGTTCTTGCGAGGGAGAAGTGGAAATTACAATGAATAATTTTACATTGGTAATAACTTGGGAAGACCGGACTCTTTTGTTTTGTGCGTAATATGCAATAATGGTGGAGGAGGGGGTGCAAGGTGGTTGTACACAATTCAATGTGACTGATTTGCAAACGACTTTTGAAGTTATGTTAAATTGGACATGCTGGTTTTTGTCTCTATTTACACACAAACATCAGGCATGCAAATCAGGACTGATCTGAAAGACATTACTGAAATAAAAATCTCTAATAGTTTAGATGAAGCCAAGTTTAAAAGCTAAGCTTAAAATCAATTAAAAATCAAACATACTAATTGCACAATAGGTATGTGCGCAAATAAGTAGCATTCCATGCTTTTAGATCAAAAGAAAAATATTAAAGGAATAGTTCATCCAAAAATGAAAATCTTAATGTCATTCAAAACCAGGATTATTTTCTTCGGTGTTACATAAAACGAGATGTCAGACAAAATGTCAAAGCATAAAAGAAATGGGAATGGCCTACAAAAAAAGCACCATAAAAACATCTTAATTTAGATTCCGTACCTCATACAAAGCTATCGTATGTCTCCAGAAGACTTGGAATGTAGCACACTAATCCAATGGACTTTACAATAATTTTATGGTGCTTTTCTGTCAGTATTTACACAATTTACTTTCATGTTATGTAAAAGATTGACTCAGACATGCCTAGCATCGCCTTTTTTGTTTTATAGAATGAAAAACATAATACGAGGTTGGAATGACTTAAGGTGATTAAATTCTTTTTGAGGGAACTATCCCTCTAAATGAAACGTTTGCACTTATAAATTGCCCAAAATCAAACATCCCATGGAATAAATGAAACAATATTTTTGTAGTCCCGAATGTTGTCTTGATGTGGGTATTTCTCAGGGAGTCAGTGTTATGTTGTAGGAAAGCCCACAAGCATATTGTTCTTAGGCGAGCAGCCCTCAGGGACCATAGTCATCACTCTCACAGAATACCCATGAGTCTCGGCGGCCCAACTGCGATCCAAGTCCACTAGTCCCATACAGCGCTTCCCTGGTGATTGACGGAGAAAACATTGGGAAATGAGACCAATAATGAAATGAGTTACGTTTATTAAGAGCAGGCCAGAAATCTATACCGAAAACATTACTCAGATATTACATTGTTGTTAATTAACTTTTCCCCCGGCATTGACAGAATACAGCTAGAATAAAAAAAAAAAAATTCTTTGTAATAAAAGCTGAGTTTCTGTTCTTTCTTTTGGTGTATTGTTTGTTCAGATATTCATAAAATAAAATATTCTGGGGGCCATGAAAGTTTCATGAAAAGATCAATAATGCGGCCTCAATTCATTTAAGTTTAGAAACTATTCATTTTGAGTACTGTGAATTCATTTCATTTGAGTTCACTAAAAGAATGTTTACTAAAATACAATTAAACTCCCCTCGATTAACTTAAATATATTAATAAAAAACATTCTGCTTAATATAATCAGTTGAGTTCACATCACTTGCTCTATTAAGTGCAACTAATTTACTTTAATATATTTGACTAGGTTTTACAGTGTTTAAAAGTTTAAAAATGTTATATAAAAAAAAATCTAAATGTTCAACAAGGCTGCATTTATTTGATCAAAAGTATTATTAAAGTTGAAAATATTACTTTTTCTATTTAAATATATTTTAAAATATAATTTTGATGCTCAAGAAACATTTCTTAACGTTGAAATCAG
Source organism: Tiaroga cobitis (assembly GCA_030578255.1). NCBI lineage: Eukaryota > Metazoa > Chordata > Actinopteri > Cypriniformes > Leuciscidae > Tiaroga > Tiaroga cobitis. Next base: position 50,081,788 of record CM060591.1, read on the forward strand.
TCACACTGCTTCACATTTTTGTGGAAACCATGATACATTTTTTTTTAAATTATTTGACGAATAGAAAACGCAAAAGAACAGCATCAATCTTTCAAATTTCATGAAGTCATTTTGAAACTTTTTCTAAAGTGTCTTATTAAAGTCATTTGAAATTCCATTTCTTTAAAGAAGCTCTCTGTAATCCGACGGATAAAACAGTGAGACTTTAAACAAACTTTATCATCTTATCAAACTGTAATTAACAGCTCATCTAAACTCAAAGATATCTGCCTTTGAAAGCCTTTGTGAAGTGTGGGGTTTGACTGGCACGGCACAGGCAACAGCGCTGGTTAGCATGTGTTTTGTAAAGAGGCTGAGAGGCTGTCATCTCGCCAGTTATAAAAGATGGCCAGTGGAAGGAAAGATGACAGCGGCGTCAGATTTATGTGAGAGTGGGATGAGACTGCGGGGCTGCAAGTGTGTAGCGAGAAGTTTGACAGAGAGAGGGGTCACAGAGCGGGGAGATCTTGTCTGTGTCCGAAATCGCCCTCTATCCACTCATTCACTGTTGCCTACATTAGTCCACTAATATAGTTCACTTCAAGGAGTGAATGAAAACGAGTGAGGGCTGCCGCTTTTGCATAGTTTGTGCGATTTCAGACACATTTTTTGTTTGACCACATTACAATGTTAAAGATTCTCCATTCATACTACTGTAGACTGAAACCCTTCTTAAAAAGTCAATTGGTAACCCAACAACTGCTTACGGTCCATAGAACCATTAACAAGTTTCTTAAATGCCCAATGGAAGTGCAAACCAATTAACCATGCTGCAATTAATTAATTAATGAATTAACACTAAGCAGTTGCCAAGGAGTTCTACGTGTCTGCAAGGGTTTTACTAGTCACTCACAGCCAGAATTTTGACGATGCCATAAAGTCTGCTCACCACTGCAGCTTATTCTGAGCTTAAAATCGTAGCCATATGGACGAACTCTATTAGGGATTTCCAGACCTAAAGCAAAACTGTCACAATAACTCCAGCCACCTGTTAAAAAACCTAACATCTTACCGATTAATCGCCGTTCCAGAGGTAAACCGACAGCTGTCTGGTCTGCAAACCTGCACAGGATCATATGCTCCTGTGGAAACCATAGAACATATGTTAATGTACCAAAAAGCACATGCTGACACATCAATAAACACACTTGCACATAAACACGCAAAAACATCTGAAAAAAAGCTCAGCTGCAGAGAAATATCAATGCATGAGATCGTTAAGGTTGTGGTGAGGGAATAGACCATTTATCAACCGTTGCAACCAGCCATTAGAGGAGAAACAGAGGAAAGCAGCACCCAGTTCATTTATGTAAATCAATGCACTCTAATTGCAGTTTCTTTCTTTTTTTTGCAGGGATTGTTGTAAGGAAGTGCCACAAAATGACTTCCTCTGCTGTTCCTGTCCAATGATGGCTTCAAGCCACCATTATTCTGCAGTAACTGAGTGAAACAAGTGCTGATGGAAAGGATTCGTAACGTAACAGCCCTGGCAGATTGATGCCTCCTATCAAGTTGAATCCTCTAGGCTAATAGCTGTGATCGATGCTATAACTCAGTAAAGAGTTAATTTAACACAGTAAAGCATTTCTTCAGCATTTTTTAGTATTCGTACCAATAAGAATTTTTGCATCGATCATGCTTGCTTGGAAAGAAGCAAAGGGAATCCATCTATTTTCTATTTTACATTTTGTAAAACTCAAATCAATTCCAAACAATTAAAATAAAATCTATTTTTCTGCAGGGAATTGCAATGCATTCATTTGAAATCACAATGCATTGAATAATCCAGTCAAATTAAATCAGTTGACGCCTTGCAAATTAAAAAGGGGGGAATTATATGCATCTAAACTGTGTGTAGATCAAACTTTGAGTGATATTTATGTGCCAAAGTTGCTATAGGGTGTTAAAGGTTCAACTCATGCTTACAGTACACTGTAAAAAAATATCGTGATTTTAACAGTAAAAGACTGTAAAAATGCTACGGTGAAAAACTATTAATTAAACTGTTAATGGTTAACAGAAAGTTTCCGGTCTATATACGGTGAATAACTGTATTAGATCTAACCGTAAACTAAATTTTACAGTAAAATACCGGTAAATACGTTTTTAGAAGTGAAAAAGAACTAGTCATTTTTTAATTTACAGTGAAAAACTGTAAATTGAGATTCCCAGAATTCCCTGTGTGACGCTTCACATTTGACGGGGGTTTTTTTTTTTACTGTAAATTTAAGTTAAATCTGTAAAGCCTAAAATGTTGCCACCGAATTTTTTACGTTCAATTTCTGGCAACCACAGCTGCCGTGTTTTCTTACCGTAAATTTAACGGATTTTTTTACAGTGTACAAACAGCTTGATTCATAATTCAGTTTGTTCAAATACTAATAGCAACAGTGATGCTCGTCTTAGCTAACATTAGAGGTTACATTTCGAATTGCTCTAGATCTCTTCCCAAGGAACTGGCTGTCTCTTGTAGGACCCTCTGTAGGTGATTTCTCAGCAGTGGCCTTGAGCACAGCGTGAAAGAGGCAAACACTGAGCAAACACTGATGACAGTGAGATACAGTACGACTGATTAACCTCATCCATTTCTCACACTTCTGCCTCCACTGCAGCACAGTGCCTGGAGCAGGAAAACACCAGAAAAAAATACAACGTGCAACTACAAGAGTCACTCTATTCCCAGGAATACACTATTTCATCTGAGAATCATGAGAAGAGAAGGAAAAACATCGGCTTATGGACAGATGTTTTGTGCTACTCAGAATCTGCGGTAACATTTTTACAGAGCTGGAGCTGAGAGAAAAAAGAAAATCCTCTATAGTGAAGATGATTCATGACGAGGCATAGACTAGTACAGAAAGTGTGGCTGAAACTAATTATTTTCATGGTGATAACCGATTAATTCACTAAATATTACAAATCTATACTGCTGCTAACCCAGTTTACACACAAAAATACCTCTCATACTAAAGCCAGGTGCACACTGTACGATTTATAATAGTCGTTTATGATTGCTGATTGTCAGACTATATGAACATGGTCCCCGCTGTAAACCATGTCACACTGTGGGCTCTCAGTTGTCATTAATGTCAGACTCCACAGCAGTCAAGAAGCGTTCAAATTTAATAGCGTTTAATTTTGATCATGGCTTCTCTTGAAAAGGAAAACTGAAAATATGAAGACAAGTGGTGGTTTGTTGCGGTTTCACTAGTTGCATCATCATGTTCGACGCTCCTTGGTTTTTGATTTACCGGTCAAAGTCACACTACAGGACTGTGTGTCAAAACTTCTCACACTGCCAGAATTTCGTCAGAGGTCAAATTTGATTGCAATGGTCATTAATAGGCAACTACACTGATTCATGAGTCAAATTCCTTACAAATTCATCCACGACAATGCTTTCATCTATTTCGGACTGAAGGCTCTTTAAATCATAATTTCTATAACAAAAATGACAAAAAATAAATAAAATTTGTTGTGGTGCTGTAGATTCAACAGCAGTGCGTGAAACATTTCACATTGTATTCTAGTCATTTTACTAATGTTCAAGAACTATTAAAATAATTGCATCATGAAACTTGCAATGACTTTTTTTTTTAAATAAACTGGTTTTAAATTCCTGACCCTAATTCATATTAAGTCAAAAATATCAATTAAAATCAGGCATGAAAACAGTTAGGGGAAAAAAAACTTTAAAAGTATTAATGTTGGCAACAAACTGGCTAAAAAATTATAGAAAAAAAAGTAGAAAAATATAAAATATAAATTAAAGCTAACTAGAAAAAAGTTAAAATACAAAAACAAATATATATACATATATATATATATATATATATATATATATACACGTAAACACTATACAAAGTACCGTATATATATATATATATATATATATATATATATATATATATATATATATATATATATATACACACACACACACACACCGTGTATGTATGAATGTATATATATATATATATATATATATATATATATATATGTATGTGCATATACACCGTGCATCCAAACTCATGACCTAAACAGGACTAAATCAAACACTGTGCTTCACATACACGAGGCGTATGGACTCCTGTGGAGGTTGTGCATTAAGAATCAGGCAGTGTGGCGTCCCACACATGTAGATGATAATGAAAAGAGTGTTGAAAAACTTACCTTATAGCTCAAAGTCTCCGCAAACCTCGTGCTGTGGAGAGAGAGACGGAGGGGGGCAGACTTAATGAACTCACACACACACTGAGGAGCGAATGAAAAATGACATGACACGTTAAAAGAAAACACGCTTAAGGAGAGGACAGTCCATCCGGATCATAGGAGATGCTGGAAACATTCTCTATGGACAAAAACACATGTAGCGTTTCGGTTGCTGAAATAAGCCGTGCGTACTGTAAACACAACGGGATGTCTCGCGTAACACTTACATGATAGAGAAGAGCTCTGCAACTCTTATGTGTGATTATGTGTGTGGTAGGCGATGTTTGGTACATTAACTGTCTGTCATCAGGTCGCCCTTCCTGTCCTAACTGTTGAATGCAACAAATGACGAATCCCTCGATGGGCCGCTGCCATAGCAACACCATGAACACAACCACGGAAAAATCATTTCCTGTGCTCGCTGCTCTCGCCACCCTGATGCTCATGGCCTGCGGCAAAATTCCTGCCGGAGATTAAATGACAGTTTACGCCGGATTTGGAGAGTGATTGCTTGAGATTGGTGGGAAAACTGATGACTGTTCGAAAGCAATCGTCACTGTTAAGAAGTTTTAAAACACACTCTCTAATTTTTGCATTTTCTCGCCAACATTTAACGTGGCACTGATGAGGCTCAGCTGTGATTGTTGATACAGGACAGAAGAGAACGACAGAAATAGACGCAATAAGGAATGTTTATTATGCTCATCTATTATGGTTGGCTATTTTCGAACGTCCTCATGTTCTTGTCGGTATCTTTTGAGGGTATGCAGAGCTTAGCTTTTAATATACTGTGGATTATAATATCTACACTGTCGTTGTGTACTGGGGAATTAGGGGAACAAATGAGAAGAGAGAAGATAGAAAGCAAGAAGAGGAAATAGTTTTGACCTCTTGGGGAAGTTGAACTTGAGTGTGTTTTGAATGAACCCGTAGCAGCATGGGCTAATGACGAATCCCGCCCGCGCCTGGAGGCAGCGATCCAACACCATGTCTGTTGCCACTCCGCACGCATGCAGGGCCACCTGAAATACACACAACACACCAGTCATGCTGGTTACAGACATGGGTTCTTAAACAAAAGTTGGTAACCAAACTACCTGAGCTCTAGAGCAAGATATGTGTGGGGAAACTGTCTATTGTGATAAGTGTAGCCTACTGTAAGTCACTTTGGACAAAAAGGGTCGGTCATTTTTCACAAATACACAACCATTCAAATGTTTGTCGACAAATGTTTTGAAAGACGACACCTATCCTTAAAGCCGTATTCACTGGATCAAAAACACAATACAAACAGTCATATTTTGAAACATTATTACAATTTACAATACCTGTTTTTTATTCTAATATATTCAAAAATGTAATTTATTTCTGTGATGGCAAAGCAGAATTTTTAACGTCAGTGTCACAGAAATCCTTCTAATTTGCCGATTTGCTCATCGAAAAACATTTATTATTATTATCAATTCTGAAAAACAGCTACTTAATATTTTAGTGGATGATACATTTACATTTCATGATACATTCCATGATGCATTTCTCAAGATTTTTTGATTAATATAAACATTAAAAGAATATTTATTTGAGAAAGAAATCATTAAAATATCATTATATAACACAATAAATGTCTTTACTGTCACTTTTGATCGATTTAATGCATCTTTTCTGAGTAAAATTATTCATTTAAAAAATAAATCTCTTGAACAGTAATGCATTTTTTTTATATTATTCTGGTTACAAAATGAACTACCTCAAAAATGCAATGACTTTAATAAGACAATGACATGAAAAAATAGCTCATTATACACACACACACACGCACACACATACATTATATATATATATATATATATATATATATAAATATAAATATAAAAATGTCTTCATTTTCATAATTAAAATTCATTTTTAGATTTCTCTGAAAAAGTTACATAAAAAAGAAAATCAAGGTATATTCGGAATGAGAATATAACAAAAAAGAAATGGCTCATTAAAAGGATGAAATACTTAAGAGTTCAAGTTTGCTTGAAAGTTACACAACAAAGTCAGTAAATTCAAAACAAATTTGGAGAATGATATAGTAGTTTTGTCCAAAACAAATTAAGCCAACATGAAAGATTAAAAAATTACTGGTAGCACTTTATTCATCCTGTTCCCCATGTACTTATTATAGTAAGAACAATAACTGGTACTAACCCTGAACCTACCCCTAAACGTAACCTCAACCCATGTAGTTACCTTATATTAACCAGTACTTTTTAGGGAAGTATACTGTAAGTACATGTAAGTGCACATATACTGTAAAATAAAGTGCAACCAAATTACCAGAACGAACTTGGCATTTGACCAGAAGGTCGTTTTATTTAAAGCATAATGCATAAAAGCATAACACAATTTTGGTTACATCATTGCAAATGTGTGAATTAGACTATTTCCCAGTGCTCAGAGTGGCGTTAATCTACGCATGACAACTAAAATCGGTTTAAACTCATGCTTTTTGCCTGTCCTTGGCCATATATTTTCACACATCTCAAAGTTCTTCCCACCTTTCTGGATCTAGCGTGTTCTCATTGATCTGTTAGTGACTTGGGCACAGAGAGAGAGAGCGAGAGAGAGAGCATGCCAGTCATACCCTGCCGGTGTGACACTGCATGACAGCAGATGTCTCTCTGCCTATTAGCAGGAAAAGTGGATCAAACAGCTTGATGGAGGGTAAAGAAAAGCTTTAGATGTCCATACAGAGGCTTGTGAAAGATCAAGCGTTCGACTTTGGTCACGTCTTTACCGGACCAGTGCCTGTATCCATCACCATTAGGGTGAGAAACTGGAACAAATAATGCAAACTCTGGTCTCAGGGAGTGTGAGCGCACAGTTGACCAAACCCATGGATTAACACCCTTCAAATCCCCCATAAGAAGTTTACTGGGAAATGTGGCCAAATCTCAGAGGATTCGCTTTACACGCTGCTTGGAGTTGCCATAGGAGAGGAATTATGTCCGTGAACTCTGTGTGGGAAAACACACAGCCTTAAGCCGAGACGAAATAAATTAGGAAAAAGCAATATTGGCAAAGCGTCCAGTGTGGATTGTAATTAAGTTCTCGAGACGCTAATTAGACCGAAATGATTCATAATGTCTTTTTAACAGGATCTGGAATAAAGCCATTCTCAAAAACCCTGGGCAGGTGTTTGAGTATTCAAGGGCCACCATAATGTACTAATCACAATCCATTAACGCAGGGTTTCAGTTCTTTGAAGTAGACCACCATCTCATAATGGAGCCATGTTTGCATTTAAAGTGAGAAACAGAACGCCTCATCTACACAGCAAGCAAAATCAACTGTGAAAACCTTTAGCTTTGAGGACGTCATGCAGCAGGTGAATTTCAAAAGTTGACAATGATGCAACAAAATGACAATACTACAGATAGTGTTTTTTAAGGACGCTGGGAGAACTTTCAGAAGATGTTTTGTGAAAGTACAACTTTGAATGACCATTCACTGATGAAATTCACAAGGAATTCTGACAAAAACGGACGAGACACTTTAAAGAGTAAATCAATGCACAACTACAGTAGAACTTCAGGAACAAAGAGCGGGAGGAAAACACTTTTTTTCACAACATGAATTAAATGAAAAATATAGCAAATCACAGGCAAGTCCATTCACAACGAAGCCACAAAAAATCTAAAAGGGGTTGGTCTGAAGTAGCTTCATTATTCATAGGTGTGGTTTGGGCGTAACGGAAACAAACCAATAAGAGCGTCATATCACATTCCCTTAAAGAGCATGATGAACGAGGTGCGCTTGTTCCATGGCGCAATACTATTATAACGGCGCATTGACCAGCGCGCTTCAGAATCGGTTCACAGCCGAGGAGATCGATGTTCTCGTCAGGGCCGTAAAAGAAAGGGAAGTGACATTGGGGGACAAACCCACCCAAATTAGCTTCGGTTAAACATGCATATAATAATTTTGGGTAAATGTGTAAGCTTTATGCCTATTTTTCCCATCGTCATGGACACAACAATGATTTCCCTCGTGTTTTAATATTTTTCCTTAAAATAATGTATCATTTGCAAAAAGTAAAATGCATCTGTGTAGATGAGAGAAAATCATCTACAGTGTATGCGCGTTGTTCACACTCTTTAGATAGGTTAGACTAGGTTAGTTCTGACTTTAGACTAGGTTCTTCTAAAATAAAAACTAAAAACTAAAAAACTAAAATAGCCCAACGCCGTGGTACAGCGAGCACACCCGGGCCCTTAAGAGAGCAGCCAGAAAAATGGAGCGCAACTGGAAGAAAACTAAACTAGAGGTATTTCGGATTTCGTGGAAAGAGAGCTCGATTGCTTACAGAGAGGCTTTAAAAGCTGCTAGATCTGCTTATTTTTCAAACCTATTAGAAGAAAATAAACATAATCCAAGGTATTTATTTGAAACAGTGGCTAAACTAACGAAAAAGAAAGCTTCAAGCTCAGAAGTGTCCAAGCAACACAGCAGTGATGACTTTATGAACTTCTTCACTTATAAGATTGATAATATCAGGGACAAAATTATAACTATGCAACCGTCTACCACAGTATCGCATCAGGAAGTGCATTGTAGTCTCCCTGAGGAAAAATTTGATTCATTTGTTGCTATAGGAGAGGAAGAATTCAGCAAACTCGTTAATTCATCTAAATCGACAACTTGTATGTTAGATCCTATACCGACTAAGCTACTGAAAGAGATGTTTTCAGAGGTCACATATCCTCTTCTTAATATCATTAATTCATCTTTGTCTCTAGGATACGTACCAAAAACCTTTAAACTGGCTATGATAAAACCGCTTGTTAAAAAAACACAACTTGATCCTACAGAATTAGTCAATTACAGGCCGATCTCGAATCTGCCTTTTCTGTCAAAGATATTAGAGAAAGCAGTATCTTCACAACTGTGTTCCTTTCTAGAAAGAAATGATATCTGCGAGGATTTTCAGTCCGGATTTAGACCGTACCATAGTACTGAGACCGCTCTCATTAGAGTCACAAATGATTTGCTCTTATCATCCGATCGTGGTTGTATCTCTCTATTAGTGTTACTCGATCTTAGTGCTGCATTTGACACAATTGACCACAACATTCTTTTAAATAGACTAGAAAACTATGTGGGCATTAGTGGAATTGCACTAGCATGGTTTAAATCATACTTATCTGACCGTTATCAGTTTGTAGCAGTAAATGAAGAGATGTCTTATCGATCACAAGTTCAGTATGGCGTACCACAAGGCTCAGTACTAGGACCGTTGCTGTTCACTCTGTACATGCTACCATTAGGAGATATCATTAGAAAACATGGAGTTAGCTTTCACTGTTATGCCGATGATACTCAGCTGTATATTTCTTCAAAACCCAACGAAACTTACCAATTCACAAAATTAACGGAATGCATAGCTGATATAAAAAATTGGATGACTAGTAATTTCCTACTACTAAATTCTGAAAAGACAGAGATTCTAATTATTGGACAAAAAACTTCCACACGTAATAACCCAGAATACTGTCTAACACTTGATGGCTGCTCTGTCAAGTCTTCGTCGTCGGTTAGGAACCTGGGTGTGCTCTTTGATACCAACCTTTCTTTTGAAAGCCACGTGTCTAGTATCTGTAAAACTGCATTTTTCCATCTTAAAAATATATCTAAAATACGCCATATGCTCTCATTGGGAAATGCGGAACAATTAGTTCATGCGTTCATGACCTCAAGGCTAGATTATTGTAATGCTCTACTGGGTGGTTGCCCTGCACGCTTAATAAATAAACTACAGCTAGTTCAAAACGCCGCAGCTCGAGTTCTTACCAGAACCAGGAAATATGACCATATTAGCCCGGTTCTGTCAACACTGCATTGGCTCCCTATTAAACATCGTATACATTTTAAAATATTGTTGATTACCTACAAAGCACTAAATGGTTTAGCTCCGCAGTACTTGAGCGAGCTCTTAACGTATTATAGTCCTTCACGTCTATTGCGATCTCAAAATTCCGGCCAGTTGATAATACCTAGAATATCTAAATCGACTGCAGGCGGTAGATCCTTTTCCTATTTAGCACCAAAACTTTGGAACAGTCTTCCTACCATTGTCCGGGAAGCAGACACACTCTGTCAGTTCAAAGCTAGACTAAAAACACATCTCTTTGACCTAGCATACACATAACACACTATAGACTTCTATAATTCAATGTTAGGCTGCATAGATTAGGTCAGCCGGAACTGGGAACACTTCCCTTAAATCTTGATGTACTCGCTACATCATAAGAAGAATGGCATCTACGCTAATATTAGTGTCTTTGTTTATCCCGAGGTTTTCCCGCAGCCTGCCGGATCCAGGCCGTGTCCAGATCTGACGAAGGAGATCCGCCTGGACCAGATGACAATGCAGTGCTGAAGTGTCCACTATCCTCTCCCTATGGAGGATCCCTTTCCCACTCTACAGATAAAGCGTTGTGAATTCCGGCTCGCGTACCCCGAAGTGATAAAATAAAACAAAATTCTGTATCAAAATTTATAGGCAAGAAAAGTAGTTTGTTTAGGCTGGGTTGTATGAATTATAAACCTGCGCACATATTTTAAAAAGCACATAACTATAGAATCCATTCTGAATGAGCATGTGAACGCCGTCAGCGTTAATCACAGGTTCGCGTTTAAAGTCTGATCATTTCGACGGAGGTGAATCAATCAAAGTTAACTTTAGCTGGAAATAACATTATTCAAGAACCGCTATAATGCCAAAACAATCTGTTACCTTAAATTATATGTTTATCTCTGTAAAGCTGCTTTGAAACAATCCATTGTTAAAAGCGCTATATAAATGAAGATGACTTCTTTCTAGTCAGTGGCGCAATTGTTTTCTGGAACTGCAAAATAGCACCAGGGATTGTTTGCGCTGGAACACGCCTCCTTTTTTGCGCTGAACCGCCCAGGGAGCGCAAGTTCATTCCCTAGTTTGCCGGCGTGCGTCTGTGGAGGGGAAAGTCCGCTTTGCACGGGTGCAAAATACGAATGATACATGTGTCGGCGTACAAAGTCAATTGCGCTGAGTGCAAGATAGGGCCCAAGATATCTGCTTAAAAAACAGATGTAGCTTTAGTCACAGCATGGTAAAGCAATATGAGCTATAATGACAATAATAGTGTGCTTATGGTAATAGTAGAGCTTTCACAATAAACTGTCACTAAATTGGTGAAGTTTAAATATAAAACATTCCTGTTTGTTTTATCATTCCAATTATATCATGTCTGTTTGCTTTATTGCACATGATCAAAAGGCTCTTATTTCTCAGTTTTGTTGTTGAACAAACAAACAAACACACACACACACACACACACAATGAACTGTTCTCATAGCAAAACAAGGCAAAAAAAAATTAAAGCAAAGAAAAAAACTAAATAAAAACAACAAAACAAAAATAAGCAAGAAAAAAAAAACAGTTCAACAGAAATCAATCCATGTCAAAACAAACTCAAAAGCGAGAAAACAAAATCAGGAATGAAAAATAAGATCCAAACAAAAAACACGTTGTATGGCGATTATTATTTTTTTAGCGAGAACAGGTCGGTAGAAATGAAACAACATATTGTTTGTTAGTATTTGTGGGCGAATGTTCGGTAAACACACTGTAAAGCATTATTTGGCAGCATGCAATTATGCCAGAATCTATTCTTTACAAATGCAAAGAGGTTGGAAAAGCACATCACAGTCATTCCAAGTCTTCCATCGGAATGTCGGATGCTCCGTCTCCAGTACAAAAATACAGTCATAATGAGACAAAGCTGGTGGACCGTCTCCCAAAAGATCAGATGAATGTTGTTTAGCATGGGAAAGAAGCAGTGTTACAAAGCTCAAGTTTGTTATTCCTTTGCAAGTAAATAAAGTGGAATCTGCAATGGTTTCGTGTGGTCTCTTGTACTGAAGGATCTAATAAATTAAGTTTTCTGAAAGCACTGAAAATATAAGACATTGACAAAGAGCTTAACGTCATCCTCAATGCTAGTCTTTCTTGTATAAATCATTCAGCAATGGAAAAATAATAAAGCATGCTGCAAAAGCATATTCTTTATTCGTTTTTCTCATGCAGTAGGTCCTCATTTTTTTGCTGATGATGTTTCTTTTCTTCCCTTCAATGGGGGTAAAAAAATTTTATGTCTTTATAATTAAGTAGTTTGCCCGAGGGATGGAGGGCACAACTTCACGACTACGATGCAAGTTCATTATTCACAGCCACCGAACACAGCAGTGTGCTTGTTTCACCATCATTCAACAGGTACAACAAATCAAGTTTGAGCAAACAGCCCATAACTTCTCTTTTCACATCATTACCCATGTTTAGTCATTTTTCCTAGTGTAGCTGCAAGCCTTATTACAGACTGTCTTAAAAAAGGAATAGTAGCTATTTTCACGCATCTAACCCACTGGGAAACAATAGTTCCGGCTCTGCTGTTTTAGCAAACAAACCTTTTAATCATTTATGCTGATGATATGTGCAGAGTTATGCAAGATAACACAATATAGCTTAGAAACTCAAAGATAAAAATGTCAAATTCAAAAAATCCGTCTTTATACCAACACAACGAACACAATCACTTTCCAGAGCTTTCTCATTACCCAAACATTGCTTCCTAATCGCTGTGTAAGTTTTAAAATAAAATAATTCAAATTCATACCAATACAGCAATGAATCATTTATATTTAGACTGATTCACAACCGCTTCAATGTCTAATTATTCATTTCAAAGCTTGTAAATCACAATTGTATAATGTCCTTGATATTTTCAACTTGTTTCATGACCGAGATACACATAAAATAACGCAATGTAGTTCGTTCTAAACCCTTGACAATTATTTTTTTATGGAATATTGCATCCATAAGTGACGTATACATGTACATATTTTTTTTAATTCACGTGCCCTCATAATCTATAATCAAAATAACTTCCCCTCCCTCTTGCAGTTATTTTCTTCTCTAATGACGTGTTTACTGGCGTGAGGGCGGAGCAACCTGTCACTCACACGAGATCCACCAATAGCAAACCACAACCATCCAATCAATTCCCGATGGACGAAATCAAGACCCGCCCTACATTTTTTCTTGTACAAGAAGCAATTTCACTTGAATATACATCACAATGGGGAAAAAAAGACTATCACAACTAAATATACACCTACATCTTTTATATTAGATTACCTTGTTTATTTGACTCTAGAGACAAATCTCTGTCCGCTGCAGCGTAACGTGACAAATTGGAGGTTATCTAATGTTTAACATTATACATGATGTTTAATGTCCGCTTGTCACAGGTGCTAAAAAAAGTCAGATTTACTGTACATGAAAGAGAAAGCTTTTAGTGGAGGAATATTTCATCCCCGCATGGAGGTCTGGAGGGGAAAAAATACTTCTTTCTAGATAAACATAGTATGTTAAAAAAAAATTGTTTTAAATGGTTGACTGCTTGATATGAATCCCATTATGAATCTCATTGACATTCTTATTTTTAATGATTGTGCTAGGTGCCCAAAAGAAACTCTACATAGATACAGGTATCAGATTTGGGAAGCAGTGAAGGTCTGATAAAGTCTCTGTGTCGGAAGAAAATAACACCCCCCCCCCCCCCCCACCCACCACACCACACACACACACACACACCGGAGCAGTGTGTGAAGCTCAATACTGCAGCTGCAGCTCTCTGTGGATACGAGGCTAGAGGCTGCAGGTCTCTGGCAGAAAGAAACATCTCATTACCTCCAGAAACAAATATAAGAACTGCAGAAAGTACATACTTCCTCAGTTATCACAGAAAACCTTATCCCTTTCAAAGAGTACACGTCAAAAAAATCATTTTAATCAGTATTTGTATCTTTCTTTTTTGTTGTCAAAATACCTAAACATAGTTAAAATGCACAATTGTATAAGATAAGACTTGTTTTCAGAGAATATAAATTGAATTACGTTTTTGTTTTTTTTTCTCGCACAAAAAACACACCTCGCACAGTTTCTACTCAAAACAAGCCAAAACAATTCGCCAGTGCTGTATGACAAATAAATCATTTGGTTAAATTTAAATAGATTAAAGTAAATAGATTTCGGTCTACCTCAAATATAATTACGGAGTGCTCTTAACAAATATACAATCCAACTAGATTGCATAATATCAATTTGCTGTCTAATTTTTATTATGCTTTTGGTTACAATTTTGACCGAATTTAAAAATAAGAGAACACAAAACAAATGTGTGTAAATGACTATTAATAATATTGTTCCACAATCAGTCTCATTTAACATTAAATGTAATATTAAATGTTGTCAAGTTGTCGAGGAGCCAATTTCATCACTCAAAATGCAGTAATGAGCAACCCATTCTCTTTTGAAAGGATTTAAAGGACAAACGTGAGGGTGAACTGCATAATTAATATGGACGGCAGGGAGAATCAAACAAGCAACAACTACAGAGTGCCAGAATCCATCCTTTTGAACAGGCTTTGCAATGCAAATGAAGAGATATCTATACCTTATGGACAAAAATGTATGTGAAATTATTGAAACTGCTCAAAGCAAGAACAAGCGCTAAAAGCAAACATTAACGAAAGCAATTATAGACGAAAGGCTGCAGTGGGATCCAAATGTCTGAGGCCACATTTAAATCTATCTAATGTAAAACTAGAACTAAACAATTAAACAACAGGGTCATTCTACAGAAACGTCCACTTTTGGTATGGCAAGATGTCCTAAAATGTATTTCTTTTTTTAACATTTAAACTTACACCACATTATTAGATTACCCTTTAACTTTATGAATATGCATAAATGACAGCTTAATGATTTTTTATATTTTTTGTGCATTTATTTAAAGATCGCATGTACCATTTTTTTTGTCACTGGTGTTACCTTACTTCTTTGGCAATATTAAATGTTTTTATGAAATATTATTTCAAATTTTTTTCAGCATATGTAGTCAGAGTTACCAAAAAATAATAATAATGCAACAAATAAGGAGATTATGTTTTATTTATTTTAATCAGGTTTGTTAAAAGTGTGCTTGAATGAGGTTAGTTCATTTGCGCAACCTTTGCTATAACAATGAAAATATTTGAAAACCAGTTAAAATCAAGTAATGATGCAATCCTTTAAATCTTAACTTTTGAGTGTAGCAGAATTAAATGGATGTAAAATCATTATCATGTCACATATGGCATTGTATTTGATGTGACAGAAAAAAAAAGACGGTAACACCAGTGACACAATGAATCACCAATGACATGCATAAGACCAAATTTCGTTATTCTTCAACTATAATTAAGTAGATGAGACTAAATTGTTACATTTGGCATATAATCTAAATGAATAGCTTTGAGTAAAGTTTATCTATAAATGGGAGTCACTGGGTGTATAAATGGGTGTTACCCATAAGAAAGGTGACACCAGTGACAGTAACACCAGTGACAATTTTCATGAAAATTTCATTTTACAAAATGGCTGCTGCAAGGTATCAAACCACATGTTGTCAATCATGGTATACTAACTAAATTAAGTAGTTTAATCCATTTGTATTCTTATTTTTTTTCAATGACCTAACAATAAAGTAGGTCATACCAGTGACTTAAACTAAAAGCTTCATATGAAATCATGAGATAAATGAGAATATTTCTGATAACTGAAAAGAGACAGAGGATTTATTATGGGCTTTTCTTCATAGAAATTCAGGAAATTGGAAGGAGGAAGTCAAGTGATGTCATCAGTGTGATTTTTATTTAAAAATAAGAGATTTTTGTTTAACGGTAACACCAGTGACACAACTCCAGGGGACCACTTCTTTCATTATAAATTTTATAATATTTATTCTGCAATTCGTTTTTTTATGTAATTTACATAATATATTAGATAGTTATGTATGCATTATTTTATTTTAAATGGTGTACAAACCTGTTATTGACCTCAAAATAAAGCATTTTCCCTCTGTGCATGACTGCGGGGACAATCACTTCTGTGTTGTTTGGAATACTATATAATTAATAAAAAATAAAATATTGCCACTTGATGGCTCAAGAAGGTGTAATTGTTCAAATAACATATTTTTTTATTTTAAAATGTAAAGAAACTGTAATTCTAAAGTGTTTTTTTTAAGTGTAATTTTTCTGTAAAGGCTAGGGACAGAAAATTTTACATTTTCGTAGAACGACCCAACATTCTTGAAAAATTTAACACCAAGATACACAATTAAATATTAAACCCTCACGTACTATTTAGAGACTGCAATGCTATTTTAATAGCTAAACAACCTTTCCTGTTAACCGTTGCCAGAGCGCCGGCGCACTGAAGCGTTTTTTTTTTTTTTTATAGTTCAAGTTACTATCATAATTTATGTTATTACCTTGACAAACTATACATCATTAAAAAGATATAATACTCAAGTTTCAGTATTTGACCACTATTGTATTCTGAGAAACTTGTAATGACAGTTATGTCTTAATAGGTTTTAGGAGTTATGTAATTAAAAAATGAGTCGATACCTTTAATATGAATTATGAGCGTCAGCCGCTTCTCCTGTGTCGTCGTCATGACAGCGCTTGACAAAACAACGTCCCTCAGGGCTTTTAGCTCAACAATGTGCAGATTTGCAGAAATATTGATCGATTCTCATAGGTCTAGATCAGATTTCTATAGACAGGAATAATATTTATTGAATTTATACCCAAATGCGTCGATGTACCGGTAATAATTATGAGCGCTGGATACTCTGATGTACTGTGTTTTCAATCCATACTGGCAGCCTGAGGGCGCCGGCGCCCAATGCACAGTAATAGTCCATTAATGGAACACACGAAGAAGTGCCATAACCATGTGACATTCCAGGAACTGCCTAGCAAACAAAGCTTTCAGAGATCGCTGTAACATGCAGATCAAGATGTTTTGAAGACAATAAACATGATTGCAATGATATTTGATTTACCTGAGTTCTTCGAGCCATGTCAGGTATTTTCATAATAGTAGATTATATTTATAATGTAATGCTAATCGATATAGACTTTATCATTGTGCAGAATACTATAAAATCATATATTTTCCGGCTGATTTTTTATCTGAAGCCAAATCAGATCACAGAAGGTTATTTAAAACACTCGACTTGCGTTATAAAGTAAGTTTGAAGCACAAACATGGTTTTAATCTCATAAATTGTCGTGTATTGATGATGTGCTAAGCTAACATGCTAGCTAGCTCTAGGAGGTGCACCTTCCACCTAGCTGTTATACTTATGACTTTTTCTAAATATAAATGCTTACTGAAATGTTTCTTTTTTCAAAAAGGGCATTTGATACAGTTGCAAATGTGAAGTTAGAACTTTGATAAAAGAGATTAGGGATTGAAACAGTGTGAATAGGCAGTCGTTAGTAATTATAATGCAGACAAAAGAAAAGCATATTTAGAGCCATAACCAGGCCGGAGAGGTGTGAATGTGTGCAGGGGAGACTGACACCGAATGGGGCTCGTTTGCACCACAAAACAATAGAGAAAATAGTCTGAATAGATGCTAGAAGATGACAATAAACATCAGTTTGCATTGTAGAGATTAATCAAAATAAAGTCATAAGACATGATCTTGAAAAACATTTAACTTAATGCAGAGTTTTAGACTTATCTTCTTCAAATTTTAAATATAACATGGTCAGACATGTGGCTTTAGCTGCAGTGCATTTCTAGATTGATACAATGCCAACTTCAATTTTATTTTCATGAAGATGTTTTATAAAAATATATTTCTAATAACTTTACAAAACTTTGAAGCTATTTATAACTCTTTTTTTCATTATGACAATAATTAATTCTACATTTACAATAAACTGCCAGGTGTCAGCTTTCAAATGAGATCTTACTTGTGCTTTTAGTACAAAGGGTTCATGAACTGCATCTGTTTCATTTTGGGTATGCCATTTCTGGGGATTTTTCAAAAGTGGGGTTGCAGCTTAACAGGTTAATGTTATGAGAAATGATTATAAACCTAAAATCAACTTCATAACAGCCATTAAACACCCTCCAAACACATGACTTTAGTTTGGAGTATCAGAAACATGCATGAATTTTCAAAAGATAACTAATTCATGAAGAAAAAAACCTGCATTAAATTACAAATACACACACACACACAAACTAAAAATGTGCCATCTAAATCTTTTAGCATTATTGTAGTGAGCCAGAGGAATACATTTAATATGCATCTTTTAAGACATATTAATATGCACCGTGAACAACAATCTCTCTCTATATATATATATACACACACACACATACTTCCAAGAGAAACACTTCACAAATATCATGTATGTTTTATATAAGACGGTTCTCACCCCGATGTTGAAGTTTCCGGTGAAGTAGTCGAGGTTTGTCTGGATGAAGCCAATGTTTGTCAATCCAAGCTGAGCACTTCGGTCTCTGGCCCTGACCAGAGACTCGTCTTTATTTTCAATGAGAATAACCTGATCAATGACAAAAATGGGATATTTCACCATGCTGCATATTATATCTCTTACAACTCAATGGTTCATTGCCAAATTGCTCATTGATTCATCTCAAATTGCTCTTTGAAAAGCCATTTCATTAAAAGGAAAGAAAATCAGCAGAGAACGAGAAGTACATCTTCTAAATAACTACCTAATAATCCACCGAACCATTAAATATGTATTAGCACTCAAAGAGTATTCTAGTATTGAGTTGATTTTCCTATCTGCATTTGTAAAAGCACAATTTTCCCAACAAGGGCTTAGGGAGACAAAAAAACAACAATAGTGTGGAATCAGTTTATTTTTCCAGTGTCTACAAATGAGCTCACCAGGGAGGAAGGCAGATTTGGTTTCTTTTCTTTGATTCTGTTAACCTGAACTTGCTACACTTGAACAAATCAGAAAGTCTTACCTGACATTTAGGAAGCGTGTACGCCAAAACAATCCCAACGTGCCCCTGATAAAACAAACAAAGAAAAAGCTGCTAAAGAACTTGGGAGAAACAGACCTCAAAGAGCTCCTCAGATCAAAGTCTGCTCAAGAGAACACAGGCGCACAGAAGAATATTGACCTGTTGCCCAAAAGCTGTAACGTCAGGGCTTATATGTATGCACAGAATAACAAGAGCACTCCCAAAGATTACACCAGGTGACAACGGAGGAGAACAGATGCTTACTGACTGAGTCCCGTAAGAAAACAGAAACAAGTCCAAGACGTTTTTAACATATCAGAAGGTAACCTACCCCCCCGCTGCAGAAATCCACCACAGTGTTCCCCGGGTGGGCCAGATCCGTCACCATGGAAAGCAGATTGTTGAGTTGTTGTTGTTTGCGCACGGCGCGGGCGTCTGACATCTTACCTTTGGAGACAAGGGAATGTTAACACTGAAACTGCCAACAGCAACAAGACTCTTAACCATAGCCAAAATAGAAATGTGTGTCCAAGTTACAAATGTTACATAATCCAGTAGATGCGTGATATTGTACAGCCAAACAGATCATTAACGCAAACTAAACCCACATCGGAATCAGTCCATCAGCCTGAATGGGTTTATTTGGGAAATGACTAATTAGTTTTGTTGGCAAAAATAAATAAGTAAAATAAAAAAAAGTTTGTAAATATATGCGTTTATATATATATCTTGTATTATAATAAAATCATTTTAAATTAAACCATCTATTTATGTATTTATTATTCTCCTAAATTAAAATGATTTTTTACTTAAACAAATATTTGTTTGTTTGATTAATTGTGATTAATCACATCTAACAAAAGTTTGTAAATAGAAGTGTGTGTTTATATATATATATATATATATATATATATATATATATATATATATATATATATATATATATATATATATATATATATTGGGGCTGTCAAACGATTAATCGCATCCAAAATAAAAGTTTGTGTTTGCATATTCTATGTGTGTGTACTGTGTATAATTATTTTTAATACATAAATACCCACACATGCATGTGTATTTAAGAAATATTTGCATGTATATACTGAATATAGACTGAATGTAGCCTATATATAATGTATATTTTATATAAATATAAACATTTTATATATAAATAACATATTTTTCTTAAATAAATACGTGTGTGCATTTATATACAAAATAATTATACACAGTACACACACATATATTATGTAAACACAAACTTTTATTTTGGATGCGATTAATCGTGATTAATCTTTTGACAGCCCTAATATATATATATATATATACATATATATACACACACACACACACACACACACACTGTATATATATATATATATATATATATATATATATATATATATATATATATATATATATATATATATATATATATATATATATATATATATATATATATATACACACTCACCTAAAGGATTATTAGGAACACCATACTAATACTGTGTTTGACCCCCTTTCGCCTTCAGAACTGCCTTAATTCTACGTGGCATTGATTCAACAAGGTGCTGAAAGCATTCTTTAGAAATGTTGGCCCATATTGATAGGATAGCATCTTGCAGTTGATGGAGATTTGTGAGATGCACATCCAGGGCACGAAGCTCCCGTTCCACCACATCCCAAAGATGCTCTATTAGGTTGAGATCTGGTGACTGTGGGGGCAATTTTAGTACAGTGAACTCATTGTCATGTTCAAGAAATCAATTTAAAATGATTCGAGCTTTGTGACATGGTTCATTATCCTGCTGGAAGTAGCCATCAGAAGATGGGTACATGGTGGCCATAAAGGGATGGACATGGTCAGAAACAATGCTCAGGTAGCCCGTGGCATTTACACGATGCCCAATTGGCACTAAGGGGCCTAAAGTGTGCCAAGAAAACATCCCCCACACCATTACACCACCACCACCAACCTGCACAGTGGTAACAAGGCATGATGGATCCATGTTCTCATTCTCTTTACGCCAAATTCTGACTCTACCATCTGAATGTCTCAACAGAAATCGAGACTCATCAGACCAGGCAACATTTTTCCAGTCTTCAACTGTCCAATTTTGGTGAGCTCTTGCAAATTGTAGCCTCTTTTTCCTATTTGTAGTGGAGATGAGTGGTACCCGGTGGGGTCTTCTGCTGTTGTAGCCCATCTGCCTCAAGGTTGTGCGTGTTGTGGCTTCACAAATGCTTTGCTGCATACCTCGTTTGTAACGAGTGGTTATTTCAGTCAAAGTTGCTCTTCTATCAGCTTGAATCAGTCGGCCCATTCTCCTCTGACCTCTAGCATCAACAAGGCATTTTCGCCCGCAGGACTGCCGCATACTTTTTCCCTTTTCACACCATACTTTGTAAACCCTAGAAATGGTTGTGCGTGAAAATCCCAGTAACTGAGCAGATTGTGAAATACTCAGACCGGCCCGTCAGGCACCAACAACCATGCCACGCTCAAAATTGCTTAAATCACCTTTTTTTCCCATTCTGACATTCAGTTTGGAGTTCAGGAGATTGTCTTGACCAGGACCACACCTCTAAATGCATTGAAGCAACTGCCATGTGATTGGTTGATTAGATAATTGCATTAATGAGAAATTGAACAGGTGTTCCTAATAATCCTTTAGGTGAGTGTATATATATAATACACACATATCTATAAACTTTTGTTAGATGTGACTAATCGCGATTAATCGATTTGACAGCACTAAATAATATAATGTAATATAATATAATTATATGTACAGTGAGCACAAACATTTCACAACAGTATGGACATTTAAATATTTAAAGCTGCAGTCCGCAGTTTTTCCTCTGTCGCCATCTCTGTTCGAAATCTCCAATTCCAGTCATTCGCGGAATTATCAACTTTACGTGGGTTGTGCCTCGGCACGGCACAGTGCGGATTAACACAATGTTTTGAGGAGAGTGTGCGGCTGTCAGTCACCGCGCCGGTGTGGATCCTGTCATTCAGAATCACAGATTCTACTTTTTGGAAGTATGACCAAAATAAGAATTTTCACCGGAAAATATCATCTGAACAAGTAAGTAACATCCACTTTTCAAACCGTGCAAATTATACTTTGTTCTCAAATTGTTAATGTTAACAACATCACCATAGCGTGACTACATTTAATGCCCTTCAGATATTTATCCCCGTTTTCGCATGGGTCCGGTTGCAGTCTCTTTTTCCAAACTCTCAAAAAAGTCTTTTGCATTTTACAACGGGTGAATTTCCAGTTGTCACTGGTGATTGTCGTTTGAACCTTTCTGGATCTGCCATCAAATTAATAAGTTTAAATATATCAAGTGCTGTGATAAAAGGCTATAAATCTCCTCCTCCAACATCCTCACACGCAATATAGCCTACTAGCCGAGACTCCTTCTTTATGTGTACAGATGTGACGTAATGACGCAAAGACATGCTCGAATCTCCAGCGGAAATCCACCAGTACCCACTGGAATTAAAAACATTATTACAAGCTTACCGTTTTGAATCGAGCTAAGGCAAGCAGAGAGTTTTGAACACTGGGTGGTTATGTACTTGCTCACAAATTTATTTGGGATAATTTTTAACCCAAAAAAGACTGGACTGGAGCTTTAAATCGTTACTTTGTAATTGCAGTCACACAAATGACTGAAAACAAAGCCACGGTCAAGAGAAAAAATGGTTATACATTTATAAATTGAGGTAATATTCTGTTGTAACATGCATGAAGTCACACAAGACATGCATTGTTACCATGCACAATGTGTTAGGGTATAACAATAATGAACTACTGTATAATTAAAATGATTAATAGAACATGTGGTTGTCTAGTGATGAGAATAAATATTTTGGTTCTGTTTGGTTTGTCCACCGCTTGGCTCTGAACACCGGTATAAACAAGCTGCCTACCTAAAAATGGCATTCAGTACATTTTGCATTCTTACAGTTCGCAAATTGAAAAGAGGAGAGCCAAGCACCACTTTCAGCTGTGATTAAACGGATTGAATTATTTCAACGCCTGTTTGAGAAATGTTAAAAGCGGGAATACTCTCAAAAATAACATTTTAGACCCTTTTTTCTCCCTCCCTAGCCACTCAAGTCGTCTCAAACTTTAATTGGAGTCGAAGGCTGTTTGCACACAGCCACACTCTCTGCCACGGGGAATAGATTTGCAGCAGATTTCCTGTTTGGAGCCGAGCGCTGAAGAAACCCCATCAGTGTAATGTAAATCACAGACGCGTCTGTCGTGCACTGCTGCGCTCATTTTGTGCACGACTCTCTGATGAGAGCGGAAGAACTACCTGGAGCCAAATAGAAAAACAAAACCATGAAACAGCCCAACAAAGCTTTGTACAGATTTGTTCATCATGTGTTATCAACACCTGGTAATTAATTAATGTCTATGATTCTGACAGGCAACAAAAGAATCAATCAGGCTCAGGTGAGGAAGAAAAGACAAACATGCAGATTTCTTTTGCAAAAAAACGCCTGTGGAATTTGCATGTTTTCTTTCTCTAACAGGATCCGAATGGCAGGCGCGCTATCAGAGTGGAGCAGATATGTGGAATGCAGCGAAGATGCAACTCATTAACCGAGAGCACGTTTGCAGTGCGTCTCTGAGAGACATAAATCCAGAGGAATGTCGGCCTGCTGTCTCTCATACATCAAGAGAATCAAATCCTTCTTCTGAAAATCTTTAGTTTTTCCCAGAGATGTTGACGGATTCAAATTCTAAAATGAATTGCTTATGATATGCTGATTGTGTAATTTATTAAAAGCACATCCAGCTGAAAGTCCAAAAGAAGATAATTAAGAGTTATTAACATGTGGCAAATAAGTAAAGCATTGAATAGACAAAGTGGCTTAAAAAGTGATAGTGTAAATAGCAACAAAATGCATTTTCTTTGCGCTAAGCGTAAATAGTTGTTAGATTCTATTTATACTTAGTGCAAATAGTAGATACTTATTGTAACCCTACCAATTAAACACTGTATTCCCACTAACAAAATCCTGTTATGCACTTTATTTATATTTCTACTTAATTTGTATTTGTCTTTTTGTTAATGTTGAGAGTGTAAAGTACTTTGGACAGATTGTGTTGTTTTTAAATTATAGTTCTATAAAAATATAGATTGATAAATGTTGAATCCTAAATATTTTCTACATTTTGATATAAAATAAACGCTACTCCGAGCTGATATGCGATGGAAAAAGTGAGAAGAATGAGTTTGGTAAAAGGCGGATTCGAGTCAAACATACCCTCACTTTCCACGCCACTGATTCTCTCAAAATGTTGTAATTTTGTCTGGCTCAATCAGACAATAGTGGGCAGAGTTAATGTAAATAGCCTCTGCCAACATGGAGTCATGCTCCAAAACTTTGAACATGGCATTTATGAGAGTAACGCAATAATTTGCTGTTTTCTCACTATTGCCAAATCAAAAGTAGCAAAATGGCTGAAAATATGTTCAAATAAAAAACTACAGTAAATAAAGCAGCAGACAAGCAAATAAAGCAGTGAAACAAAATAAAACTAAGAAACATAAATAAATACATACGTATCTACCTACCCTACCTAGCACATGGAGGTGTCACCAAAAAGTGACTGGTAATACTTTTAAAACAACTCTAAAAATACTGTGGAGTGGGGAAATTCCTACAAAAGATGTTTTCTGCAGACACATGATTCTGGTGCTGAGAGTGTTGTTGGAAAAACCAGGAAGACTTTCATAGAATAATAAGATAAATTGATCAGGCAGAGTTTTTAATTTACCCAAGATACCCAGGTTTGGTCCAAAACACCCTGCAGTCCTTTGAGACACACAGAGCTTGTGATAGTGGAGACACAGATGATTGAGACGCAAGTGAGATTTGTTGGGGAAAAAAAGGATGAAACAAATGAGAAAATATCCTGGGCCGTACTGATAAAAATCACATATCAATATTGCAATTATTTTTCTCATGACATGGCTTTTTCCCAATACTTTAGATCCTTGTTTATGTGCTCTTTCATATGATTTCCCCCAGTTCAATTAATGAAGAAACAGGCTGTTTTAATAAACTGACATTTCTCAGTATGGTCACCTGTGATACATCAATTCTTATCACAAACATACCATTCTAACAATATCATAACATATAGTGATGTACTGAACTTCATATTTACTGGAATAGAGATTATTATAGATCGGCTACGTTACAATTCAATGCTGGTTTAAGAGACCTGCCAGTACTCCATTAAGTGAACTAATAGGCGTACAATCTTTTAAAAATAGAGTTTCTTTCACAGAAATGAAAGAGGAACCATTTTGGGTTCCCAAAAGTACCTTTTAGTGATTTTCTTAGATCCTAAAAGAACAACTTTTCTTAGTGTGAAGAACATTTAATCTATCTGAAGAACTGTTTATCCACTGTGAAGAACCTCTTGTGGAATGGAAAGATTCCATGGATATTAAATGTCCTTCAGGAAAAGATAGATGCCAATAAAGAACATTTATTTTTAAGAGTGTAGGAGAAGATAATATAATAGGAAAACATAAATCTGATTGTATCAATGCAACATTGTGAGGTGATAGGATATTTTTTGAAAGAAATCTCTCTCTCACCAAGGCTTCATTTATTGGATCAAAAATACAGTACTATGGTGAAATGTTGCAATTTAAAATAACTGTTTTCTATTTGATCTAATTTATTCTGTGATCAAAGCATTTTTTCAGCATTATTACTCCAGTTTCAGTGTCACATGATCCTTCAGACATCATTCTAATATGATGATTTGCTGCTCAAGAAACATTTCTGATTATTGTCAATGTTGAACAGTTGTGCTGCTTAATATTTCTGTGGAAAATGTTATAAATTTAACAATATTTTGATTGATAGAAAAAATTATTATTGTATAATTAACATTAAACATTTATTTTCTGTCATTTTTTATCAAATTAATGCATTCTTGCAGTATAAAAGTATACATTTCTTTCTTTAAATGAAAAAAATCACCAAACTTTTGAACGGTAGTGCATATCAATGTGATTCAGAATAGCAAATTGACCCTTCGCTAAGCCCCGCCCACCTTAGTTACTGTTGCTACGCCTGTCAAGCTTTCGCGACTGCCACGTGTGAATGCACCGGTGTCGGACATTCCCAAGGAGATAATTAGTCATTTTTGGCGAACAGGTGAAATATCTGAGAGAGCAAGACAAAAGGGATTGCAGTATGCATTTGAGGGATGTATCCACGACATAATATGCAACCAATTAGAGAATAATTTAATCAAAATTGAAGCTAAAGCCTATAACGTTAGGTCCCAGCGCAAGCAGCAACCGCCTCCTTAGCAGACCATTCACATGGGAAACGCACAAATGGAGGAACAGCTATGTTCATGCACAGCAGGGTAAGTGAAATGTGAAAATAATCTAATAATTACAAATCAAACAGTTTATCCATCAATCTAACACCGGGAGAGCCGCGATCGGATTGGGGTAAAGTTACTCAGGGGTAGGCCGTCGATTAACAAAATGCTGAAATATATTTTAAAGTATGTCAGTGAGCCTCCTTCTTGCCATTAATCGTCTTATTTTACGTTCAAATATATACATTATGAACAAAGAATATATACATTATGAACAAAGAACAAAGACAGGATTAACAAAAAAAGTTTTTTTTTTTGTTAATCCTGTCGACATTTAGCTGTGAATGGGTCTCCCACACTGCTTGATCCACGCCCGGCATTTCTCCCCTTTGGCTTTTAGGTTTCGGGAAGGGAAAAAATGCCACCCCACAGTCCAAACTTTTAGGATACCGGGTATCAGATTTGCACAATCCATACGCACAACGCGTCGGCATGTTTCCCTCGCTCGAAAGCTTGACAGACCTCCCGCGCCTAGTTACGGTTGCTAAGCCACGATTGGCCAGTGGCGGTTTTCGGGCGTGGCTTAGCGAAGGGTCAATTACTGGAATGTGAAACGTTCCCACTGAACTAGCTTTCTCAAAAATCGACAGAATGGAGGACAGGAAAATGAAGAACAGGGACTCTCTTTTCATCATAACTCGGCTTACAAGAGGCTTATGGCATCCAAGCAATAGGCTTCCAAACAGTAAACCAAGGGGAGAATATTTTCCTGCAATCCAGACCTCAATTTCCTTCCTTTCTGCTGCAACACGTAAGCAGGGGAGGGAGAACTTCTACATTAGACACAAAAGAAGAAAAAAAACAGGCCTTTCGAGTGGACAATCAGAATAGCGTGTTCAAGTGGCTACATCTGTGCTTACGCGATGAGGAGAGGCCTGAATGAAGGTATTTAAGCAAAAATTGTTCAGGAGGACATCCTCAAGGACGTTTTTCTGCTAACCATTCACAATCGCAGCTTCGGTGAGCAATCTTGAGCAGGAACAAAGCACTTAAGAGAGTTTACAGATAAAAGGCCAAAATCTGTGACCTCAAGTCACAGTTAGAAGGGATTTGTGATCATGTAACTGTAGTCATGCCGCCCACCATTACTTCCCACAGTTACCTTTTGATAAACTGAAAAGCAAGAACCTTTTTGGTAGGCCATGCATCTCAAAGTACAACAGTATTACGACTTAAAACACCACTTGTGCTGCTGCAGCACTTTTTGTAAAGGTAGTTTTTCCGCTCTTTAATAATATATATGATGTTTGTTAATACTGTAACATACAAATAAGAAACAAACACTAATGAGGGATTATTTTCAGGGAACAACTACAACCTAAAAGCATTAAACAATTGTTAAGGATTTGAAAATAAGCCACATTATGCTCACATTCTGGCTTCTATATAAATCCATTAAAAGTAAATGTGTCACTTTCTTTGCTTCAATATACAGCATACATATCTCTGAAGGAACCGAGCCAAACCTCAAAGACTTAAGCTCATTCAACGATTTTCCTCGTTTAAGAAATATATGTTTGGTTAGTTTTGGATAGTATGTAGTGGTGCAAAACATAGTGAAATATGAGCTCAAGACAGAATGCTGCAAGATGGAAAAATAACAGAGCCATGCAGAGGTTAGGAACAGGTCAAATTTGTATCAATTGCATTTTTGGCAGCTGAACTTAATAGCTAAAAATATCCACTTCTACTTTACAAACACTGACACATTCAGGTCAAACATGTACAGGGTTAATTCTCAAAGTAGGCAAGGAAGAGTTTGAAACCGTATTTGAATTATCCAGCGTGTATGCGAGACATTTCAGACAGACATCATGACGAGGTCCAATGTTATATTAAGCCTAAAAGATTAACCACACAAAAATCTGCATTAAAACACAAACCATGACACCTCAAATGAAAGAAGTCTGTTTGAAATGAATGTTTCTGAAAATAACACCACAACCTGTACAAAAAGTACTGCGGCGGAACCGTGTTTCAATGATAGCGTTTACAAGTTTGAGAAGAAAGGGGTAGAATGACCCAGAATAGACAGTTATGACATCTTATCTAATCAGTTATGACAAATCATCATAATAGAATGATTTCTGAAGGATTTCTGCTTTGTCTGCTGGGTTTATAAGATACTGCAAGCAACTCCAAAACCATGGTACTACCACAGTTCACGTCTAACACAAAGGTTTTGCCACAATATTTAAATAAAAAGAGACCAAGTCAACACAGAAAAAAAAAAGGAAAAATAAGAAACAAAATTGAGCATTAGTTATTGAATGCGTATGCAGCCTGAGGGTCATTTTCCACAAATGCAGAGACATTTTCAACTGAACCATCTAACGGCCGTTTAACGACCTCTTTGTGATTTCAAAGAGAACATACACATAAAGTATGACAGGAAGGCTGTTTTCTGACAAACTAAAGGCCTGCGCCTCCACGATTACATTGTTCAGTGGAAACTGGAAGAGCAGTGGGGACGAAGCGGCACAGCCGGCAATCTCTCCCCAGCCCTGAGCTCTCGTTTGGAGACGGACACATTTGCTGAGAGAGAAAAACAACAGCTGTATTGCGTCCATAATAAAGCATGAGCCGTGGCGCTAGTGCGGCCCATCTGGCTGAGCTCACGTTCCCAGGGAGCCCACGCGGATTGTGTGGGAAGGCTGTGGGGGGAAGTAGACGGCAGCCAACGGAAGCTTAAAGACGCTTCTATGAAGTGACTCTGAGGTTAACCAATATAGGGAAACTCATTAGTGCAACCCGTTATTGACTTGTGAGCTTTTTGTGGAAGGGCAATGACATAAAAAAGGGTAATAAATGAATCCAGAGCCTTGTTCATTCTCACAGTGACAAGTAGCAATTAGAATCAATGTGTATTCTTCACACGTACAGCACTGTCTGCTTTTGTTTTCCATCCAAAACACTTCAGATCGTCCCCCACTGGAACCGCCACAGGTCAGTCTGTTCTCACAGGAGCACAGAATTTACACAAAAACCAGAGCAATAAAACAAACAGAGGGTAACCTGCACGAAAAGCCTGAAGGATAAGTGAGAGAAGTTTTGTCCTGCGGAGCATATCTATTCAAAACTCTCTCCTCGCTCTATATGCTGAGGATCTCTTATCATCAGTCATCCATCAGCAATACTCTGCACCTCAGACGACAATATCTCAGAGATCACAATGTAAACAGAGTCGATGCCCGTGAAGAGCCTTTGTTGAAACTTGAGTTCCAGAACATTCTTGAAGCTCTTAGACAAAGCAAGATGGGCCCAATTTCCCCTAAAACAACCAATGTTTTACACTAATAGTGATCTCTGTAAATTGCTAACAAATTAAGCTAAAAATTAAGATGTAAACTGACATATTTCTTATTCTAATTTGTTACCTCAAAAACTTTTAGATTTTAGAGTCAGGGCTCGCACAGTCTTGAAAAAGGAGGTAACTGGACTCTTATTTTGATATTCTGTTCTGTTTCCTTTAGTTCCTGTTTCCCTGCTCTGTTTAGTTTCAGTTTCCTTGGTTTCTGTTTGTTTCTGTGATTAATCATCATCAGCTGTATCTTATTTAGTTCCTGATTATCCCCTGCATATGCATACTCTGTTCAGTTTAGTCCTTTGTTGGTTATTGTTTATGTTTGGTTTCCAATGTATTCCTGATTAAAGATTATTCTAGTTAATCCTCGATGTGCGATTGTTACAGCCACCGTTACATTATGCAAAATAATTTATGTGTAAAATATTTTTTTTCCAGTTATGTCAAGTTCCAAAATATTTTATATTGTAATATTTTATATTATTGTAAACGAACAGGCAGAGGCACCGTAAAAAGAGACTGAACAAAGAGAAGATATAACATTTTTACAGAACTCACTTATGTGCCAATTTGGCCTTCAGTAAGGAACTTTCAGAGGGAAAGATTATGCTGGTCAAGACCAGAAAATGTTGACACTAATCAATAGTCCCTCTTCATTCTGATCATTCATAGCAGCGATTCTGAAAATAATGTGTTTCACATTCTTACATGATGTTCCCTGACCGCCGCACTGAGGGCAACCAAATCACTGCATAGTTTCTGAAGAGAGCCAAGATAACTGCGAAATCTCAACCTCAAATTGCTTTTGGGCTAAAAGATGTATAAAATGTCTTATTCCTCCCCCCCAACACAATTTATACATCACTCTTACAAGAACATGGTGTGAAAAGGGGAAAACAGCCTCTTGGATGAGATCTGGTTAGCATGATCCAGTTGGCGTTTGCTGTTTGATGTCGTAAGTAGACCATTATCTTTCTCCATTCATGGTCAGTCAGACTTAGCGTATATTCTTATAAAATACGATTTTAACAAGCAACATTTAAAAATCACACATTTCCTTATATTGCAGTATGGTGTTTGCAAGTGCCCAATCTGTTTTTTGAAGAGCTTTGAGAATTATTGAATGGACTTTTTCCTTGTCTACAGCTTTTGACATCTCTACTCAGGATAGTTGCTTGGGAAAGGTCACAAGTGCATACTTCTAAAAGTCCCGCGGCAGCTTTCACCAGCTATTATGGACCTCCTTGTGTTTGATGGACGTGTGCATCTCATTCTTACAAAGACGAAGAGAGAAGACCAGCTAGAAAAAGGAGACCCATCTCCAGGCAGGCACGCTGTCAGGGAACAGACATAGTAAAGAGATTCAAGTAGCTCTTCGGTTTATTAGTGAAGCAAAAAATCCACGGCAGAACAGGCATGAGGCGGCGCGAAAAGAAAATATGAAGTGATTTGTGCAACCTTACATTCTCTCCAGAAGACTTGGCACCTTTATTTCACTGTGCACAACTGAACTGTCAAGACGAGGGCTGTATCCTAATTTGACAAAGACGTCCAAAAGAGCGACCCACCTGGGTAGATAGATGCAGAAGCATGAATCATCAAAAGCCTGCTGGGATTCATGTGCGTTCAGTCAGAATGGTTCCAGTTCTGACAGGAGCTATCCAATCGAAAAATGTTTTACTCTCACAGAAAGATGAGCAAGAAACTACGGGTACAGAGGAGCCTGGCTTTAAGTCAGGATTTAAGAGAGGCCTGGGAAATGAGCTCTGTCTGTGAAAGAAAATAGAGAATCTTCCGAGCCACATGGGACTCTTTGCTGATAGCTGTGTGGCTAAAAATCTCACATTTCCCCCAAATTTATTCAACACCAAGTTTTAGACTGAGGCTTTTCAGTTGTAATGAACATTTTTTACAAAAAATTGCAGAACTTCCCCTTCCATTTTTTCTCTTATCGTTGGTTATATCAGCTGGAATGACACATTTGTACACATTTTACATTTATGCATGATGCTGCTGTTATCTTCCGGTTAATTCGTGATATAGGGAACTAGAGTATGTTGCTCTAAAGAAAAGTGTGCCTTTTCAGCTATATTTGGTTAAAAAAATGATCCCAGTCTGAATTACACTGTATAATTCCTGTATTTTTAATTGAAGAAATATCATAGTAGTAATAGATTATGCATTTGGATTGAATAATTTCATTTAACTGGCCTATAGGTAATGAGACATAATGAAAATGTTTGAACCTAATTCATGGTATCTTATCTAATTCATTGAATTATGAAATAATAACTCCATAAATTATAATAATTGTTTGTTAAAAATGCCATCAACAACACCTGTCCCAATTATGGGAACATCTTACCTGAAGGGTCTCAATTTGCATTTCACAATAAAGACATTATTTGTTACCATACACATCTAAAATAATTACTGTATCCACAAATCTGCCATTAACATGCAGACATAAAAAGTTTAATATTCACCATTCATTAAATTCACACATAACTATTATCCAATGACAAAGAAATAAGATCATTTAAGTAACACTGCTTTAAAAGTTGGGAACACCCATACACTACTATACTTCAACGCACTCTACATTACTTCCACAGGAAATAAATAGTATTTAACACCCAATCCAACGCACCTATGATAACACTGATGTCCTCATGCGTACCTTCAGTATGTGGGTTCATGTCGG
The DNA here is from genome assembly GCA_030578255.1 of Tiaroga cobitis. Lineage (NCBI taxonomy): Eukaryota > Metazoa > Chordata > Actinopteri > Cypriniformes > Leuciscidae > Tiaroga > Tiaroga cobitis. Next base: position 50,114,430 of record CM060591.1, read on the forward strand.
ACAAAGACGCCGCCAAAACATACACATGCCTAGTCTGGAGAAATGTAAATACAGCCTGTGAAACCAAACACCACCCTTACACCACATTCAAACAACACGTCAGAGATTACATTGTTCCACAGAGATGTGTACAATAGTTGTTCTGTTTGTCTAACAGCTTCATCATACCCAAGAGTTTCAAATTCACACTTGAGTGGCGAGGAAGTGCGAGTGTTGGAAAAACAGACGTGTTGGGGGCTGACCGCCCTATGAAGACGTGCATGTCAGAGGTGCCGAGACACCTTCAATGATACAAAAGATGCACTAGATGCATTTTTCTTTAATCTCATCTTTGTCCCATAAACCCTACCATATAAATCTCTTTTACCTTGACAAAGTTTCGTTCAAAGTGTGATCTAGGAAAAAAGAAATCCAGAGGAACCTTAACTGATGTGTCTATCTTGCCTTTAACATCATGTTATCATTCAACAGAGAACTTCAAGAGAAGGACTGGCTCTCTGAACTGACGTTGACTGATGTTTGAACTCCAGGAAATAGCTGTCACACCTGAAGACAACAACTACACTCAGCACATTCCACGAATGAACTACATCCATCTTTTTGCACCTGCATTGTAGACAAAAAAGAAATGGTGCGCAACTCACTAACTGTGATACGTCTGTAAATATCCAAGATAAATGTAAGCAGTGGTAGACAGCGCTAAAAAAAGGCCCTCTAAAAGATTGTGGCAGTCATCACTTGGGTTGTCAGGTTTTTGTTAGGAAGAAAGGAAAAGTGGAAGATTCTGACATCCTGTCAATTCAACAACGCTGTTTGGTAAACAAGGAGGCTGGCATTGGCTTTTCACCGTTCTTTTAAACATAATGAGGTCTATATCGCACCACTCAAGACATGTCAGCAGTTGAAGGCTTAGCATTGGAAAAGAGGACACAAATGTGGCCAAAAAGCCCAGTAAACGAGCAAAAGATGCTTCAATTTCCTCAGCTTTTTTATCAGTTCAGAAAAAAAAACATCACATAACTTCCATATTGCTAAAAACAAACAACTCCATCCACATAATAGATCACTAACTCAAATGAGTGTTGATAAAACTCCTCACACCCTCTTACAAGGGGTAGGTGATAATAAGGTGCTTTTTTGCAGTTTAACACTACATCTTTAGCAGAAAAAAGAGGTGAGAACGCAAGAGGAATTTTAAATGTGACTCCTAGTGTTCTTCTTAACAGACTCAAATGAACTCAAAAGTAAACTCTTAATTGAGTCTTCATCACAAATGATGTATATAATAAAAATCCCTGACAGCCATTCAACAGAGAGCAGGAATCTAGTATACCCAAGAGGACATTCAAGAAAAAACTAATTTGACAGCTAGACAGGAGTTACAGGTGGAGGTCAGCATCTGAAGGATGACGGTTAACTATAGATGTTGCGTATGAAATGAGAACCTGAAAGGGAAGAAAAGAAGATACAGTGAAAATATAGAAGAGAGAGAGATAAATGAGAGCCTGGCCTGATCCAATATATTTTTCAGAATGACAATAGAATAACACAGCATGAAAATTAACTAGGACAATCTAAAGGCTGAGAGGAGAGCGGAAGAGATGCTTGTTTTACACTGTAACCAGGCTGTAAATTATAATACCAGCATAAATTTAATTAACCATTGGCACCCAAACACTACAGAAGAATAAACTTTTTGTGTAAATATAGGACAAACCCCCAGAAAACATTCTTCACACAATGAGAAAAATAACATTACCATGTTAAGAAAGTGGCATGAATATTCATTAGGTGGCATTTTGCAAATAAAAAGGACTGCTGTATTGCACTCAAATTCATGACTCAAACATTTCATAAATTAGTAAAACTCATTTAAAGCTCTCTGGAGAGTAGGCTATATTGGAACAGCTACCAAGTTGAGAAAGTGCTGATGAATCTCCAGTTGGGACCAACAAAACTGAAAGCCAGCTTTGACAGCAACATTTAATTGGTATTGATTAACTGAACCAATCTAACTGAAGAAATTGAGGCTCAATTAATCAAACTGAATAAAATATCGGCTCCTGGCTGGAAGTGTGTGCCATTTGTAGCTGGCACATGTATGGGGGGAAAAGTGGGACTTTCATCTACAATTATGTGGTTAATCCAGAAAATTTTCAGAATCGAAGAATTGTCTTCCTTTCAATTCACAGTAAGATGAATTTGAGGAGGGTTTGAGGAAGGAGGACAGGAAGGATTGTAATTGTAAAAAAAAATTATAATACTAAAAACAGGTAATGAGATATATAAACTAAATACAAATGTATACATAGGCGTCATTTAAAAAAAAAAATCTGTCAATCCATTGTTGTCAGTAAGGCCTATAAACTTTAAAACATTTTAAAGCTTGTTTTAAACCTTTCAATAAAGGCTTTGTCAAGCAAACATTCAGTTAAAAAATAGTTACATATATTTCAAGTTATTTTAGTTCTACATCCTTGTCTTCAAATTCAAATTGCAATTCTGTATTATGTTTGCTGTCTAAATTCAAATTCAGGAGTTGAACTGGAAATTAAAAGGCTTTTTTTATTCAACTCGGAATGGTGAATAGTAATTTGAGAAGTGGGAGCAACAACACTGACAAATTCAGGTATGAGTCAAGCCACAATAATTCTTCACAATGCTTCTAAACGTGTTAATACAGCCAAGCCACTGAAGTGAGCACTAATGGGTGAAGCAGCGTGTAATCTCTACCTCAGACTGCACTGCCACAGACTGTCTAAAGCAAATTGCACATTAAAATGGCAAGAACAGGTTGAAATCTAAAAGACTAAGTTCAACAGTTTCCATGAATCAGGGTGCAAAGGTTATTTTAAGTCATGAAGAAACAAAGCCATGTTTGCAAGGTTGCTTCAGGGTTGCATGCCGACGTCTTACTGAGGTATTATTGATTTCAGATTTATCCGTCCTAACATCACAGCTGGTCTTCCGGTCTAAAACATAGTATGGACCGAACGTTTGCCAACAGTCAAAGTCTGGTCCTTGAGACGAAGCAGCATGTGTCTTTGAGGGTTTAGAAGCCATTTCTAAGTCATTTAATCATGTGACTGAGCAATAATGCATCTTTGAAGGTTCTGTAGGCTGTTGAACTTCCCTCCTCCTAGGCCATAAACTGTCTAGAGATGAAGCAATTCAGACAAGTAGTTGCCAAAACAGGCAGATGCGTTCGGAATGCGCCTCCCATGTAAATGGCCCCTTCCCACATAAACACAGTGGAGTCTCTTAATGCTCAACAGGGCTGGTGTTGACAGTGAAAATGAATTCACATTCATGGCACCACTGCCAACCACGTTTCCCAGGTGGCCCCTGGGGTTTCTCTCTGCTCTGTAGTGGTGACAGCGACTAGTTCTCTCTCCTGCACTCGACAAACTGCATAATAGACACCCTGGCGATGCAATCCTCCCACAGACTGCCCTCAATTTAAAACAATATTTATCAGCACTGTGGAGGTGGCTCGCAAAATGTGGGTGGTAGTTGCGGTAGTCTCACAAACGTCTAAATATTTAGCTAAAATGGCTCCCAAAGAAAACGGCCAATAAATTCATTTCGCTGCCTTTTTAGGAACGAAGCATGTCAAATTTCTAAAGACTCTAGTGGCGAAGCAATGTCCCAAATGAAACACGACTCATTTGTAATCTTGTCCATATGACAGCTCCTCTATAGATATGCCCACGTACTAACATCTTATCCAATGACGCAGTCATCGACTCTAACACACCCTGAAACTAAATGTGTGTAAAAATATTACAAAAGAAGCAGATATGTCCGGGAAAGAGACTCTGAATGCTCAGTAAAAACTTGGGGTTATCACCACACACATAGTGAGAACATTTAAAAACTATGTTTAGTCCAACAATGTGGAGTGGCCCAACACAGTGCCTTGAGGCACTCCTACACCATCTTCATCTTCAGAAGCTCTACTGGCTAGCACTAAAAACTCAGGAAATGTTTTTCCCTTTGTGTAGGCAGGCAGGATCTGCTGACTAGACATATAAATGTCTGCTTGAGTAATCTGGTTTAAAAGTTAGGATACAACAATTCAAGAGTCAGAGCTTTGGGTGGCGCAGGCAGACTGCAGATACACTTTCTCCAACATTTGCACACCATGACAATCTCATAACAATAGAGCTTGTCTTCACTCTGCGGGTTACCTGAATGTTGAAAGACGACAGGAGCGATTAGTGGAGCGCTGAAGCGATAGAGGATTCATAACAAACAGCAGGATATACACAGGCCTCTCTGTTCTTACACCTTCTCTCTGTTACTGAACATGGATTCAGCACTTGAAAAGACATTACGGTGAAGCGTGTGTGGGCGCATGCTGAAAGACAGAGCTGTTATAGTAAAAGAAAAAGATGGTACCAAATAAAAGCAACATACTTTTTTATGTGGGGGTTCATCTACATGCCTATGTTCAGAGTGTGACTTGTTCTCAGAACTGTTTTCTCTGAAGGGCCCTGCATTAAAACACTAGAAAATCAGCAGAAAAGAGACAACATGACTCAAGAACCATCTAAAATGTCCAGGGAATTTATTTTTGTGTCTTCACGGCACGTTGCAGACAATCATTTATAGTCATTTGGGAGTTCATCTCTGAAACAGAGTTTGATGCAAATGTGAACAGAGCAATGGAAGTTCACTACAGACTGCGCTGAATGGAAAAATCTCCTAAAAGCCTCAAATAATAAGCAATCTTAGAATGCAAATGGAAGATGAATAGGTTTTTATTTTGAGAGAGACTAAAAACCATGACCTTGGCCTGTGCAGCAAAAAGCAGTTACTTTGTACGTACAGTACACTAAATCCGCTATATGGACTAAAACATTCAGAAATTTGTGTCTTTTTTTTATTTTTTTACACTTATGTCATTCCAAACCTGTATTTCCATTCATCCATGGAAGAAAAAGAAGACTATTTGAAGAATGTTCATGCTGCTCTCTTCTATGTAATGCAATTTTGAGGGCTGTCAAACCCAGTTCTACTGAAGCATAAAATTAGGTACCAATTTTTTTAGCACAAACTCTGAAATCCCTTGTATTTATTTTTTGTTTTTTTCTTACCAACAGAAAATATATGTAGTTTTTCAACTTAAGTAAATGTTTCTGTCAGGGGCGTGGGTCGATGAGGATTGTTTCCAGACTCTTTAAACGAACTGGATTTCTGTCTCTCCACGGAGCTCACGCGTCTGTCTGTGCAAAGTGATTGGCGTCCCGCTCATTCCTGGTGAAAAACAGCTGCCTGCTGTTTGAGCTAGTTAAGACTCCAGAACACGGCTGTGGAGAGCTCATGATGACACAGGACAACCATGAACAACCTCTGCTCAGAAACGCATTTCTACAGGTATAGCATAAATTTTCTTCCAAAAAGGCAAAGCAATGCCTGGAGATAAGAGATAAAGTGTCCATAACTGATTTTAGATTGCTTATTATATGGCCCAATGACTTGACGTGCGATTTTGATGTCCAAACCCCTTTATGAAGTCAAAATAAGGAAATGTTAAATAAAAAGCACATTTATTGAATCGATTAATCTCTGTTTATCAAATGATATGAACATATAGTGAGGGTATTACAAAGTGTAAGAATTATTAGACATTATAGTCTCATAATGTCATACCGGATAACTGTCCGGACCTTAGAGTGACATACAAAAAAGCCAAACAAACTGTAAAAAATCTAATAAACCCTAACATCTCTACCACAGGCATTATTGTATGAGTCTTGACAACAATATATTTAAATATTACAAAGAATATGACATCCAGTTGATTGTTATGCTTTGGAGCATTCTGTCCCAAAACTGGCTGTCAGCCAATGTCATACGGGATAACAAGCAAATTGGAGCAATTTTATTGTAAATTTTATTTTGACATGATGTGAGACATTTCATAAAATGTGTTTAACTTTCCCTTTTTCCTCACTAGCACACTATGTAGTAAAATCCTGTGTCATATGGGATAACGCTAAAATAACATATATAATGTGGATTTTATGTCAATATGTTAATTTAGCATGAATTTACATATTTGGAAGTTGAAGGTAAAGGTTGCAGATTTCTATAGGTAGCCAGAAATACTGCCTGATTAAGATTTAAATTGAGTTTAGTCATACTGGATAACAATTTTGTCATACTGGATAACAATTTTGTCATATAGGATAACAGTTGTTAGCCCATAATGTCACCAGTTATCTTGGATGACGTGTTTGACAATATATTCTTATACAGTTTTCAGCTTTAATTTGCATAATTTCCATTCAAATTGTGATATTAACATATCATTAACATTGTTTAGTTGAATATTAGCAAATTATATAATTCATAATAATATTCAATTACAGTTACATTAACTATAGACATTTAGAGTTCATTTAATGAAATTTAGTGATTCAGTGTTCAACCCATTAATACGATTTTTCTTTATAAATATGTTGTTCAATTAGATGCTTTTGTAAATTTGTTCAGTGAAATCAGTGAAGGTCGCCTACTTTAACCCTTTACATTATTTATGAATATTGATGTAGAGTGACTATGATCAGTAAAATGGTTCAAGGTACTTTTCAGTAATAAATTAAACCTAATGTTGAAAAGTTGTGCTGTTTTGATATTCATAAACATGAAAAAAAAATGGTTTAAATGTATTTACTTGCCAAATCTGGGAAGAAACCACACTGAGTTTGTGTGTAACAGTTTACACACTGAAAACCACATCTGTATTTCTTTAAAGTGGAGCCTAATTAATTTCCTTGGAAAAACATTGCATAACATTAATTAGTTATGAACATTATTATGTGTAAGTGTTGTAAAAATGACGTTTCATGTGTTAACTCATATGGTGTCATACCGGGTAACAATTTAATTCAGGCAGGATAACGCTGTTTTTTCCCATTGAAATGCATAATTTCACTTAATGGAGTTGAGGAAACAACAATAACATGATATCAAGTCCTGTAAAACTTAAGACATTTTGCATTTTAAATCACATTGCAGTGTTAAAATGTGTGTAAAGAACTTGAACAAGTAGGGTCACGTTTAAAGAAATCACAATATAATGAGAAAAAAATTGTTGTGCAGATTTTTTTTTTCTGAGCTTTAAATATTGTTTACTGCATCACTTTACATATTCATTTATTCAATATTCAAGTATTTTTGATTTGAAAAGTTTTAATATCATAATATTTAGAAAATGCATTAACGTTATCCCGTATGACATTTTGACTGGTGTCGTCACATATTTCTAAGATAATAACTACTTTGATGTGCAGTTTTAACCTATTTGAATTTTTTATCAGTTGAAAACCTTATTTGTCACTGGCCCATATGCTAAGTTGATGCCCATCAATCATAGACATAAAGCTGTCACTTCATCAATAGCTGAAATCATATCAGAGCCAGTTCCTTCGTAGTCACTGTGTGAAGCAGCAACAGTTGAAAATGAAATCACTTCCTTGGTTATTTCTTTGACAAGTATATTATTTGTCAAGCATAGTGGGTTACAATTTGAAATGCTTCACTAGAGAGCCGGAAAACAATTCTCAACATCCTTACAGGATTGGCTGATGAAAATTATACAAATGACAAGGTTTTACTATCACAGAATATAGAGACAAGGAAAGAACAAGGAAGGGAAGGGGAAATGGGATTGCAAAATGTATCGAATATATGACTGGTTCTACACAAATATTTCAATATTACATGAATCAAAAAGATGCTTATCACTATTGGTATGGTAAGAGTATAGGGTTGTGTTCCACTTGTTTGGAAAATACAGCCGAGGTTACCTTCAGTGGGGTTGACGGCCATTGGTAGGCTCTCCCAATCAACAGTCCACGACGGGCAAGGGTGAGCGGTGTAAACAGCGTCTATCCCATTTTCCTACAGGACACAAGAACACATAAGCACAGGGTAAACCATAGACTCCCGACAGAAGCCTCCTGGCAACAGCATGACCACTTCTCAGAACGCCTGAGACAAGGTGCTAATTAAACAGAGCAGTTCATCCCACTTTACAAACTAATTTAGAGGTTGAAGTCCTGTAATTGATTTGACATTTTTCTAGTTGGTTCTTAATCATCAAAGAGACCTAGAATGGGTAAAAAGTGTGCTCTGACAATTATTCCTCATTGAGAATATAAGATGCAAACCAAGTACTAATACATGCAATGCTACAGAACACAGAGAAAATATAATATATGTTGTGTTGGGGGATTTCATAGGGTACTTTTTAGTACAAACAAGTTTTCACCAATTTGATGAGATCAGGTTAGTCACCTACTTACAATGAAATTAACCTGCATGATCAAACAAACTCATGTGGAACGGAGTGAAGGCAGGGTCAGATTGGTGTTAAAACCTCTAGGAAAGACTTTTTGCTTAACAAAATGTACAAACAATAAGAAACTAAAGGATTTTTAAGTATTTAAGATTCAAAAAGGATGCAAAGAACCATAGAAGCATAAAAAAGTTGTAGCCTAGTCCATATGAATCATGCACTTTGTCTGAAGAGAAACACTGTATATTTAAAATAAATTATTGACTTTAAGTTACTTTACCATATTACAGTAAAAACTGTTAATGGTTTAACATTGCATTAACACAAAAACTTTACCATATAACTTACAGTGAATAACAGTAAAATGACATTCAGAGAAGTCCCTGAGTGACATATCACACACGATTTAATTTTATGTATGACCCCTGTGCACTTGCAATGATCTCAGATTCATCATGTGACTTTCTATTGTATACCTGTTTTTATGGTGGTTATCAGTACATTTTAAGTAAAAAAATGATTTTGGTAGTTAAACTCTGCATTTAACATTATAAAACAATGAGATATACGTTTAAAGTTAAACATGCACCCAACATTGTGTAATACCTGAAACAAAACAAGATTATAAAATGGATAGTTCCCATCCTGTTTTCTGGAATAGGTCAACAAAGCCTTCCAGACATGCTGAGATCCACAACCAGCCACAATATACATCAAAACAGACTTCAAATAGTTGCTCTGCTAATCTGCCTAATGACACTCTTTAGCAGTGACTAAACTGAGTAAAAGCGTATTAAATCTCTCAAACCACCAAATGAAGCTCCTGAGATGCTCTTGGTCACTGATTTAGAGCAAGCCTGGTTCTGCTTGTTAAACAGTAGCTATTGCGACGGTGCATCTATGTTTACTGCTCTGACATTACAAATCCAGGCTGGCCATAAGGTTTGGCTCCGAGAATAAAAATGTAATTTGCTCTAAAGCAATGAGCCACCAGCAACAGCTGCAGAGCAGACCTAAAGCAGAAAGCACGCAGCCTGGATAATCCCAGTGGACTGCTATGCATTAAGAGAAGCCCGCTGAGCTCCAACTCATTGACACACACCAAATTGATATCCACTAGCGTGACGGGAAATATCTGATTTATAGTAGCTGAATGGCAGAGGTGGCAAACACCAAGCACACACATAAAAAGCTGGAACTTCTGCAGCAGGCCTGAAAACTAGACGGCAGCTGTGTGTTTTCATCACCTGCTGGGGACTCGACTTCAGCATTGTGGTCTGGGGCAGACAGTAAAGAGATCCAGCTTTGTTACTCTGTTTGCCTCTCCTGCGGGAGTCGTACGCCAGAAGTGTATGAGACCACTGCGGACTCTTTACTCATTATCGGCAGATTTCTGCACCGGGGATGAAGTGTTGTTAGAGTTTGTGGGCCGTTTAGATGCTGGGTAAATCAGCAGGACTGCTATGGAAGTGGTGGGAAATTGAATAAGCAGACAGAAGACTGTGCAGGGGGTTATGGACCGAATCGGCGGTTCCTCTGGGGGGGGGAAAATAGCACTCATCAGGACAGTTATGATGATGCCACAAGCTGAGCTGTCCGTGTAATACAGCCTCTTAAGGGTGCATTATTATCGGGAAAGGTGAGGAAACATGGGGGTCTGCAAGTAGAGAGGTACATCAGTCAAACCCCTTAAAAAAGTATGCTTGCGGTACCATGGAATAGAAACGTTGGTAATACCAAACATTTTGATATAGTGGCCCCAAACCAATTTGAACAAAAAATCAACAATAAAAAAAAAAAGTCACTGAATTTGATTGACATTTCTTTCATCTTTATTTTAAAGAAATATCAATTGTTTTATTATTTTGTGACAATGTAAAGACATGCATACATTTGAAAGACATTTTTAAATGTCAACGTATACTTATTTTTACCATCATCAAAGAAAACCACTTTGGCATCATATACTGTATGTCCAAAAATTTACGTTCTACAAGTTTTTCTTGTTGCAGAGAAACCTTACCCTGGTTAATATAGTTAAATGTTTCACACACGTCTAGATGCTTGACTGGCTTGGTATAGGGTCACTATGGTTCTTTTTGTTTAAGGACAAACTCCATCTTACACTTGTGGTTAAACGTTAGCCCACCTTTCAGGACAAACATGTTTGAAGAGTGAAAAAATGAATTGGAATTAAGTAAAAAAAAAATTCTCACGTTTCTTTCAGTTTTGTTATAATACATCATTATTAATAACATGAAAACTTGTGGTGTGTACGGATTCCTAAAGACAATGATGATGAATTAAACTGTACTTCTTTTTATTATAAAATTAATGGACTGAAATATGAAACTCACTTCATTTTTCTCTACTTCAAATAAAATCAATCAATCTATATACTTCACCTGATATATTTTCAGTAATGTACGTCTTTCTGAACAAAGCCTAATATTTACCCATTTACACTACTATTGAAAAGTTTGGGGTCAGTAAGATTTTTAATGCTTTTGAAAGGATTTCTTCTGCTCACCAAGGCAACATCTATTTGATCAGTAATATAGAAAAATATAACAATTTAACTGTTTTCTATTTAACACATTTTAAAACGTAATTTGCTAAGATAAAAACAACTGTGTTGAAAACAGTTAAACAGCTGCAGAATGTTCTCTTTCATAGGTTCACTCAACGCTGCGGAAAGCGCAGTGGGATATCCTCCGGATGTGCCGATTGCTGAAGCCCTATAGAATCACGCCAATCCATTGGCTGATGGCGCTCGCGCAAAGCTGGCTCCGCCCCGACGCTCTTACGTCGTAGCATGATGTACGCGCGCGCGCCATCTTCTCCTCAGATTTCTCTGCCTTCACGAAGCGGTCACATCTCGCCCTTCGTTCGGTTTTTCTGAGCCCGAATTCTTCAATTCAACTTCAGCTTTCGTCTCGACACTTCAGCGACTGGTATAAGTGGAACTCTGTTCTCCTTACAGTGAAGTGTCATGGATTATCGACGCTGCTCTCCGCCATGCGTTCGTTTTATCTCGAACGACGACCCTCACAGTAAGTGTGTTAAATGTATGGGTTTTTCGCATGCGCGTGAGGCTGTATTAGGATTGTCGAAATGTAAATTTTGTGACAATCTCCTTCTCAAAACCCTCCGCTCTAGACTCGCGGTTTTTGAGAAGGAGTCATTCGTTCCCGCCCGTCGCGCTCCCGAGACTGCTGAGGCCTCTCGTGGATCCGCGGCCTGGGGCTCGGATGTTGAGCTCGAGGATATTGAGTATGAGCAGACGGGCCTCGCCCTTTCTCTCCCTCCCTCTCCCGAGCACGCACGCGGCGCGGTTGAATTCGCGCATGATTATTTATGTCCCAGCCCGGGAGCCCGCGAATCGGTTTCTTTCGGTCTGGATGACGTGATTTACACTGCAGCCTCCGACTCCGAAGATTTCGGGCCTGCTTTGGCTGATGACGTTATCCCGCCTAGCGGCCAGGACGCGCGGCCTACTCCGGCCTACACTGAGCTTATTGAGGTGCTGTCGCGCGCTACAGAGAAGCTCTCTATTGACTGGCCTGATGAGCCCCGCGAGTCTCAATCGTCCAAACTCGACGAGAGGTTCCTACGTGGCCCTAATTCTAGGCCAGAGCGAAGAAAGCTGCCCTTTTTCAGTGATCTGCATCACGAGATCTCCAGATCGCTGACTTCACCAACCTTGTGAGTTTTGTGGAGCAGGGTTATTCCGCTATTCCAGCGGTCGAGGACACGCTGGCTAACCACCTCGCCCCGTCGTCTGCATCGTCTTGGAAGGCGCGTCCCCTTCTTCCTTCCAAGGCTTGTAGAACTACTTCCTCCCTTATTGGGAAGTCTTACATGGCGGCTGGTCAAGCGGGCATGGCCCTGCATACCATGGCCATCCTTCAAGCCTACCAAGCAGACGTCTTGAAGGACATGGATGAAGGAGAGGGACTGACGCCCGAAGCTGTCAAAGAGCTTCGCAAAGCCACGGATCTGGCCCTAAGAGCCACCAAGCACACTGCTCGGGCTGTAGGTCGCTCTATGGCGGGCTCGGTTGCTGCAGAGCGCCACCTCTGGTTGAATCTCACGGAGATCCGAGACAAGGATAAGAGTTTCCTCCTGGATGCCCCTATCTCCCACTCAGGTCTTTTCGGGGAGGCGGTCAACACGGTGGTTGAGAAGTTCCGCGCCGCTAAGTCTCAGTCGGCCGCGTTCAGGCAGTTTATGCCCAGGAGGGTCAGAGGGCCCAGTGACTCCAACCCTCCCCCTTCTCATACCCGAGAACGCTCTGCTCATAGGGCTGAATTCCCTACTAGCAGGAGTGACCCGGCTCACCACCCACCAACTACTGTCTGGGGAGCCCGAGGTCGTCCATTTCCCCGCCAGCGCCCTCACAAGCGCCTTCAGCTGAAGCGGTCCAACAAATCGGCCGCTCCAGCCTCCTCGAGTCGTTCCTGACCCGCAGGTCAGAAGGAGGAGAGCCTCTTCAGATCTACGAGGTTGGGACAGACCGCGCAAGCGTTTCTGCCCTCCTCCAGCCGGCTCTCCTCATCCAACCCTGTCACCTTCGCCACCCAGCGTGTTTCGAAGTGCAGGTCCTGTTTCACTCTCTTCACCCAGTCCGGCGCAGGAGGAAGGAGACGCGTCTTGCTTTCTCCCCTCGCTCCCGGTGCACGCTACACCCGCCAATCGCTTCCTCGGAGGCACAGTTCTTTTTCCTCTGGAGCAGGCGGAACCAGTTACTTCTATCCAGGTGGTGGTACCCCCCAGTACGTGTCAGGACGCCAAGCGCTCTCCTCCACGGTCAACCGCGCCTCCCCTTGGGATCCAGCGCGACACCCTACCTCAGGTATGTCCCTTGCACTGCAACACTCCTCTGCCTCTATCACATTTCGTTCAAGAATGGGAGCGTTTACCAGGGGTATCGCCTTGGATCCTTCGCACAGTTCGGCTCGGCTACACGCTTCAGTTTTGTCGCAACCCCCCCTGCTTCAACGGGGTCTTTCCTACTGTAGTCGACAGCGCCGCTCAGGCTTCTGTACTACAGCAGGAGATTTCATCCCTTCTGCTGAAGGGGGCGATAGAAGAGATTCCTTCGGGGGAAGTCGAACAGGGCTTCTACAGCCGTTACTTCCTGGTCCCGAAGAAGGGGGGCGGCCTGCGGCCGATACTAGATCTTCGCCGGTTGAATTTCTCTCTTTACAAAGGAAAATTCAAAATGTTGACGCTGAAGGCCATCATATCTCATATCCGGCTGGGGGACTGGTTCGTGACGGTAGACCTCAAGGATGCTTATTTCCACATCCAGGTCGTACGGCGACACAGGAAGTTCCTCAGGTTCGCCTTTGGGGAAAAAGCGTACCAGTACAGGGTCCTCCCCTTTGGCCTCGCTCTAGCGCCAAGGACGTTCACAAAGTGTATGGATGCTGCTCTGGCCCCGCTGCGGCTCCAGGGCATCCATATACTCAACTACCTGGACGATTGGCTCCTTTTAGCCCACTCCAGAGAGTTGGTGACTCACCACAGGGACATTGTCCTCCGTCATATTCAGTCTCTCGGTTTGAGGTTGAATACGGAGAAGAGCGTTCTTACTCCAGCTCAGAACACGGTTTTCTTGGGGGTATGCATGGACTCCGTTCTTATGCAGGCCCGTTTGCCTCCTGCACGGATTTCCAGTCTGGTGACATGTCTGTCCCGTTTTGCACTAGGCCAGCATGTTTCCGTGAGCACCTGCCGCAGACTTCTGGGCCTTATGGCCGCGGCCTCCCCTGTGCTACCTCTGGGGCTACTCCACATGAGACCTTTTCTGTGGTGGATGAAGCTCTCAGGGGCTCGGCCCACGGGGCCAGCCCCTCGCCTATTGAAGGTGTCGCGCAGTTGCTTTCGCGCCCTGTCAATCTGGCGGGACCCCCTCTTCCTTCAGAAAGGAGTCGGTGTGGGTGCGGTATTCCGTCGCCAGATGGTTACGACGGATGCCTCTCTGACCGGCTGGGGAGCGGTTTTCGAGGGCAGGCCAGCGTGTGGGGTTTGGACTGGCGAGACCCTCTCGTGGCACATAAACAGCTTGGAGCTGAGGGCTGTCTTCCTGGCTCTTTGCCACTTTCTCCCTTTCCTCGAAGGACACCATGTCATTGTCAGAACGGACAATATGGCGGTAGTGTCCCATGTAAACAGACAGGGGGGTTCGCGATCGCGCACCCTAGACAGGCATGCGCGTCACCTTCTCCTGTGGTCCCAGGACAAGTTCCTCTCTCTGAGAGCAGTCCATGTCCCAGGGATTCTGAACCTCGCAGCAGATTTTCTGTCGAGGCAGAAGCTCAGGTCTGGGGAATGGATGTTGAACCGCCAGTCGGTGGCCCTGATCTGGGAGGTGTTCGGAAAAGCGGAAGTGGACCTCTTTGCATCTCAGGAGTCGTCCCAATGCCCGCTTTGGTTCTCTCTGAGCCCTCCAGCTCCATTGGGGATAGATGCGTTCGCCCACCCTTGGCCGATGCAGAAACTCTATGCCTTCCCGCCCATCAAGCTGATCCAGGCGGTTCTGTCCAGAGTAAGGGAGAGCGGAGTCCGCCTCCTTCTGGTAGCCCCATTCTGGCCGTCCCAGCCATGGTTTTCGGAGCTGATCCCTCTGTTGGAATCCTCCCCCTGGGAGATACCGGTCAGGGAGGACCTGCTTTCCCAGCTTCAGGGCAGGATATGGCATCCTCGCCCCGACATTTGGAAGCTGTACGTTTGGCCTATCAGAGGCCGTTAGCTTTATGCTTTGATCTCCCAACCGACGTTCAGGATACTATTGCTAATGCTAGAGCCCCTTCGACGAGGAGGCTATATTCCTCCAAGTGGAGGGTGTTCGAGACATGGTGCGTAGCGCATGATAGGAACCCAGTTAGCTGCCCAGTAGGCTCAGTGCTGGAATTCCTGCAGGAAAAGTTTGCTTCCGGAGCGGCCGCTAACACTCTCAGAGTATATGTCGCAGCTATTGCCGCTCATAGAGAGTCGGATGAGATTCCCTTGGGGAAACTGAGATTAGTTTCGGCCTTCATGCGTGGGGTTAGGCGCCTGAGACCGGTTCGCCCCCCTAGTGTTCCCTCGTGGGACCTGTCAGTTGTCCTGGAGGGTTTGACAGAGGCTCCCTTCGAGCCCTTGGAGTCAGCTCCTGAGCGGATTCTGACTCTTAAGGTTGCTCTTTTGTTGGCTTTATCTTCACTGAAGAGGATGGGGGATTTGCAGGCTCTCTCTATTAGTGAGTCATGCTTGGACTTCGCTCCTGGCCTGGTTAGGGTTACCTTGAGGCCGAGGTCGGGGTATGTACCCAAGGTTCTTTCCACGACGTTCCGCTCTCAGGTTGTTAACCTTAATGCTTTCCACCCTCCTCCTTTTGCCTCTGAGGAAGAAAGGAAACTTAACTTGCTCTGCCCGGTCCGTTCTTTGAAGTTGTATGTAGATCGCTCAGGCGGTTGGAGGAAATCAAACCAGCTCTTGGTATGTTTTGGTGCTGGCCGCCGCGGGCTTGCAGCATCAAAGCAGAGGATTTCCCACTGGGTAACGGACGCTATTTCGCTGGCTTACGAGGTGCGTGGTTTGCCTTCGCCTCTTAGCATCAGAGCACATTCCACCAGAAGTGTGGCTTCCTCTCAAGCTCTCTTTAGAGGGGCCCTCTTGGAAGACATTTGTGTGGCGGCAGGTTGGTCCTCTCCGCACACCTTTGTGAGGTTCTATAATTTGGATCTTGACATGACTCCAGGTTCCCAGGTTCTATCTGCTTGAACCTATCATGGTTGTTATTATTATTTGGTCTGGTACCAGTTATGGCAGCGCTTAGCTTGGCGAGTTTGGTATTTCGTTCCCACTGCGCTTTCCGCAGCGTTGAGTGAACCTATGAAAGAGAACGTCTCTGGTTACTTGCGTAACCTATGTTCTCTGAATAGGGAACGAGACGCTGCGTTCGCTGCCAAGCTCCTCGCGCTGCCGACAGTTTTTCTTTTCGGCAGAGAAATCTGAGGAGAAGATGGCGCGCGCGCGTACATCATGCTACGGCGTAAGAGCGTCGGGGCGGAGCCAGCTTTGCGCGAGCGCCATCAGCCAATGGATTGGCGTGATTCTATAGGGCTTCAGCAATCGGCACATCCGGAGGATATCCCACTGCGCTTTCCGCAGCGTCTCGTTCCCTATTCAGAGAACATAGGTTACGCAAGTAACCAGAGACGTTTTTGTAAATGTAAAAGGATTTACTGTCACTTTTGATCAATTTAATGCAACCTTACTGAATAAAATGATTAATTTATTTAAAGTATTATTTATTTACTGACCCCAAACTTTTGAACGGTAGTGTATATATCGTACAAATACTAAACAGGTTACTGTGGAAAATTAAGTGGGGAAAAATGACTATATAATTTTACAAATTTGGGCATTTGTAGTTGCCACTCGCCACAGTAGCTTTATTTTAAATTGTGAACATATTAGCAAAGGTATTAACCACAGTTTATGGTTTGCAAAAGTGAGAATAATTGCAAAATTTCTCATTTCATTTAATACCTTATTTTTATGAGGCAAAAATGTGCACTGAATTCATGTTTCTCCTGATCGTTTGACCTTCGTAAAGCAGTGGTTCCCAAACTGGGGCACGTGAGGTGACAGAGGGGGTATGCGAACAAAATGCTAAACTTTCCCGTTCATTTAATTCTCCCCCACCTTAAAATAACATTAAAACCGAGCATAAGCATAAGCTCAAGCATATGACATCCAATCAAATTACCTAATCTTTTGCATTCAAAACTGACAGTATCCATTCCACACAAGCAGCGTGCATATGATAGATAGGTGGCCCGCAGAGTATCCTGCTACAAATCTCGCTACATTACTGCCGTTCTCGACAATATACCTTTGTAAAAGTGGGGTTTTAGCACGTACTAGCATGAAGAACAAATATAGACACAGACTGTGCATAGAGATCGATTTAAGACTTAAACTCTCTTCGATACAGAAACATACCCTCTAAGAGTTATATGTTGATAATATATTATGAGAAAGAATGCAATTCTTCCCAAATATCCACACGATTGCAAATGTGATATGGATTTTATACAACAGTTAAACAGACAAAAGGGTAATATTAAGTGATGTACATTTTAAATACATTATCGTTTGCTCTATTTTTCAACTAAATAATAGTTCCAACGAAAACCACCGCAGAGCTGCAATATACAGCAGTGTTTCGTGAACAAATCTGCGGCTTTGAACGAATCGGGAGAGTCAATGATTCAATGACCCATTTATAAATACAGCCTTGTTACTGAATGAATGAATGACTCAATGGCTCACTCATTAAAGGGTTAGTTCATCCAAAAATGAAAATTAAGTCATTAATTACTCACCCCCATGCTGTACCAACCCCGTAATACTTTCGTTTGTCTTCGGAACACAAATGAAGATATTTATGATTAAATCTGAGAGGTGGATCACTCCTTCATAGGCTCCCTAAGGGAATGAATCCTGACGGCCCAGAAAGTCAATGAAGAAAATGTTTAAATATTCCATGTCACAACAGTGGCTGAACTATAAGTTTATCAAGCGACGAGAATACTTTTTGTGCGGAAATAAAACAAAAATAACGACTTTATTCGACTATTCCTTTTCATCCTTGTAGGCCTGAAACGAGACTTCAAGAGATTTCCACGACGCATGCGCGAGAATTGCGATCTCCTTCAACTACTTCAGTTCAGTTCTCGCGCGTGCGCGTCGTGGAAATCTCTTAAAGTCTCGTTTCAGGCCTACAAGGAAGAAAAGGAATAGTCGAATAAAGTCGTTATTTTTGTTTGTTTTTTCGCACAAAAAGTATTCTCGTCGCTTGATAAACTTATAGTTGAGCCACTGTTGCGACATGGAATATTTAAACATTTTCTTCATTCACTTAGTTTTTTTAAAGTATCTCTTTGTGTTCACCATTATTTCATATTTCTCTATTGCACATTTTTATTTAAAACATTATTTTATAAAGGTGTATATATATATATATGTATATATATATATATAAAGGTAAAAATGCACTGGAATATCAATTTAAGGGGAAAACTATTGTCCCGTAATAGAAAAGGTGTCACTGCAGTCTAAGTGGAAGACAGGGTGTACGTAGAAAGTACGCCACTCTAAAAAGTGTGGGAACCACTAGCTATAAGCATGAAATTAGGTGAGTCACAATTGATCACAATTCATTTCTTTTTAAATAAAGCTCATGAATGTTTCTTTGATTTATGGATTAGTATTTCATTGTATATTGAAGTTTCTCTGTTATATCCCTCTACATAGTCTTTACCACAACTAATGAATGTCAGACTAACAGCTGAAAGAACTCGCAGTGCTTGTCGAAGTCAGACAGCCACGTAATACCAGTCTCCTTAAAGTATCAAGTGGCAGGGAGTCCCATCAGTTAAGAGCGAGTCAGTACGGCTGCTGTTCTGCCTCGCTGGAGTGCATAAATCCTTTATCATCACGGTTCAGGCCCGCAGTGGCACACAGGGCTGCCGTAAAGGGACGGGAGCACAGCACTGAACGTATTGAGAGCAGATCGCTGTTTAGGGATTATGTGAGTTCGCCTCTGACAGGTTTAGTGAAGTGGCAAAGAGAAGCGCTTCTGTGCGTGGCATGTGTAATCTCCTTCTGTGCGAGGGAAGAGTTAGGGAAAGAGAAACGAGGAGAATAAAATAAAAGAGCAAGAGAGCGGGAGAAAAAGAGAGCGAGTGAAATTCAATTACTTGCAGTTTGGTGAGAGTTGGCCTCGGGCCCCCGATGAAAGGCTCTTGCTTAAGTTTGGGGCCGTCCTGCTCTGCTCCACTGGATCGTGGGGCCTCTGGCTGAGGAGGGCAAGGGTCGACCGAGCTGGGACTGAAGAGGGCCATCCCACAATCCTTTGCGGCCCTCAGTACGCTGGGGAGCTCCTGCACACGCTGGTACCATCTCAGCAGCAAGGGCAGACGGGACAGGGTGGAGGGGGTGTGCTTTTGGATGGAGATCTGGAATGGTTTAATCAAAGACATGCTACTTATAATATTCAGAACCTCATATCTCATTTGTCTGTGTATAAAATTGATATATGAAAAAAAAATTGCATGAATAAAATAATATATATATATATATATATATATATATATATACCGGTACACAAAATATTTAGGACTGTTACAGTTTTCTAAACTTGTTTTGTATTGTAACTTTTTTTTATGACTATTAAGCCCATTTTCCCCACAGATTCTCTTTATTGCAGTGCAATTATTTAAATAGCGAAATATTTATACATCATGGTAGTATTTGTAGTAGTTAGTATGGTAGTTACGATGAGATTTTTGCTTTACAGTAAAGACAAATGTTAGTAAAATATGCCTAATTGTCATTATAAATAATGTTACCATAATTTTTTTTTTTAATTGGTCTAAAAATTAAATATTAATATATAGATATTATCTAAATATTTACACATGTACATACACACATATGTATAATTCACACACACATACATATTCACTTGCATATTGTTGTACTGTTGTATTGTTGGTTTGTTTCTAATGTTCTCCTTTGGGTGAAAGCGTCTGCTAAATGATTAAATGGAATGTAAAATATATATATATATATATATATATATATATATATATACACTGCTGGCCCCCCAAAAAAAGTCGCTGTTTGGATTTAAATAGGCAAATTGTCTATGATTGGATCATTATTGCAGTGATTATTATGTTTCTAGCATGTTAAATATTTGGCAACAGTTCTTCTAACCCTAATTGATGGAGTGTGTGGTTTTTCATGATGGACCTCTTGATGGAAATAACATCAAAACAAAAACAAAAAGATTCTTCATGCTCCCTCCCAACCATTCTTTCACAATTTGAGCCTGATGAAACTTGACATTGACAAACAAAACAAAAGCCATTTATCAAAGTTTAAGAGTAAAAACTGAGGTCACATTTCAGAAAACAAATGTGCAATCGTTATGGCAAATAGGCGAGACAGTGGAGGCTCTGTGTATGTTGCGCTCCCGAGGAATTTTCGAAAACAGCGTAATGCATATTAAAAAATGCACACTGACAGCGAGATGCTGTGACTTAAGTAAGCCATCAGAGTGCTGTGTCCACTGAACCGAGATCAGCTCCGGCTATCATCGTGCCGCAGAGGAAAGACGGGGAGAAGGGGATGAGGAGGACAGAAGGAGGGAGACATGCTAGACGGCGTGTGAAACTAGGAGGCACCGATGCGCCGCTGACCACAGAGAGCCGAGAGCGAGAGAATGACAGGAGCAGAGAGAGAGAAGAATGAACAATGATCAGAGGAGGAAGAAAAGAGCAAGAGAGAAAGAGATGACAGAAGTACACACTTCACCGCAAAGACACAGCAGGGTGTCTGAAAGAGACAAAGCTTCTATGATATTCTGCTCCCTAGATATCACTGCAAAGTTTGTTTTTTTGTGTGTGTGTGGAGGAATACATTGAGGTATCATTCTTGTCCATAATGCATGCATCACTAATTAAACAATAATAATGATTAATTAAAGATTAAATAATGAAAAATAGTAAATAACATTTAAAATAAGCATGATTTTATTCATTAAAGGAATATCACAGATTCCAAGTTAAGCTGAATCAACACCATTTGTGGCTGTCGATTCTCTGAATGGTGGAGAGAATCATGGGTAATGCCATTTTTCACCAGACATTCCACTGTCAAACATGATTATTTAAAAAAATAAGTTAAACTCATGTGACGACTGACGTCTTCAAGCATATACCCATTAACCTTGTAGCTGAGAGTAGGTCTGTCTTTAAAGATTCAAAATCAAATCAAGAGAAAATTAATGGGATTTTTACTTCCAGAACTGTTGCACTCTATTCTTTTAACTGCATCACCTCCAACCAAACCAAAGGAGTCTGCAAGGATGGATTCTGATTGGTTGTCAATGTCACCAGCGACATAAAAGAAATCACTCTGAAAGGGATTCCAACAATATAGTTCCTCTGTATTATTATAGTTGTAGCTGTGGTGTGGACTTTCTATTCGCACAGAATAAGAACGATTCTAAAAAACGTCACAGTCATAATTATTGTCCCCAGTAGAAACAGATCTTAAAGAGCTTGAGCACTTAATGCGGCATAAAACATAACTGCAGCAATGTCATCTAGCACTTTATTTGATTAGTGTGCACACCTCCAACAGATGCTAACGCACTGTTTATCTAACAGACCGTTAAAAATAAAGGTTTGCCATAGAAGAACCATTTAGCTTCCCTAAAGAACATTTCAGTGAACAGTTCTTAAAAGAACAATCTTTTTCTTAGTTTAAAGAACATTTTAATAATCGAGAAAACTAAATTCCACTATTAAGAACCTTTTGTGGAATGGAAAGATTCCATGGATGTTGAAGGTTCTTCATGGAACCATCGACACCAACAAAGAAGCTTTATTTTTTAAAAGTGCATAGTTATAACTCATTTTGTGAAGAGGCCTGAATGAATCCCACCCTGGAGTTGATAAACCAAATGGCACTGATGAGTAATAGTCTAGCGAATGCTGGCGTCTGACTGTGTCAAAGCTCTGAGGACATCACACTGCAATGAATCTAATTCACAG
Source organism: Tiaroga cobitis (assembly GCA_030578255.1). Lineage (NCBI taxonomy): Eukaryota > Metazoa > Chordata > Actinopteri > Cypriniformes > Leuciscidae > Tiaroga > Tiaroga cobitis. The sequence continues at coordinate 50,136,360 of CM060591.1, forward strand.
TCCCGATTGAAATAGAAACTACCGGCCTTATTTAACGCGGGACTGAGAAAATCACCTTGAAGCAGGAGAAGTCAGAGTCACGTGAGACTTCTGTGTTTGATATAACTTGAAAGCACCTGTGAGCCTCAATGGTCTACTCTACTGCAGAAACGAATGAATGAATGGCTCTGTTTGTGAGGAATGGTGATTTACACGTAATGGGATAAAAACTGGTTTTCGATTTGTTTGTTTTACCAGGTATTGATGGATGCAGGGGAGCAGGACGACATCAGTGAGGGTGAAATACAGCCCTTCTGCAAACACATGCTCCAGCTCTGGGAGGTCTGTGCTCTTGACTTTCCTGATGTCAGAGCTCTCTCTGGTGGAGGGAGAAGGAACCGCGGCCGCAGAGAGCTTCGCCAGAGCAGCACTGAGCTCAACTCCAGGGTGGGATTCATTCAGGCGGTCTTCACTCTCTGTGCTGGGGCCTTTTAGTTGAGAATCACTCTTCTTCTGCTGCTGTAGCTTCTGTCTGCGAATCTTGTCGTCATTGTGGACCTTGACGGGTTCCCCTAACCTCTTCTCTAAGTTCAGGATCGCAGCAGGAAGTCGACACATCTGGTCTTCAGGATTTCGTAAGTGTTCCTCCACTGCAGAGGGAATGTCCAGCTCACACAGTCTAGTCCACTGACTCACCTGAGGAGCAAGTGACAGTTAGAAATCATTAAATAACTGATAAATGTGATGTACGACCCATGACTTATTTGGATGGTTGTCCAGAGTTTCATGTAATTAAGCAAACTAGGAATGCACTGATTCTGAAATTGTGGCCAATACTGAAAAGCTGATCGTGTGACACTGAAGACTGATGCTGAAAATTCAGCTTTGCATTGATTTGAGAATATATAGTCAGAGAAAACAGAGATTTTAAATTGTAATAATATTTCACAGTTTTTCACTGTATTTTTGATCAAATAAATGCAGCTCTGGTTAACATAAGATACTTCTTTCATAAACATAAAAAAAGACCGTAAGTGTCCAAACTTTTGACTAAAAGTGTTGGTTTTAGTCATTTTAAGTGTAATATACTATATTTTAATAGTTATTTGTCATCCCAAACATCCGATATGACCCATGACGTACATTTGAAATTGTAATAGGTTGACTGACACACAACAAAAGCTTCCCAAAAAATGAAAGTTGCTTTAAGGCATTTTAAAACCACATGTCACTAGAATCTGACAGACATGTCTGAAACGGGTGTCTCGAGACATCACACCTGTCCCGGTGACAGCCCAAGGCTCTAAAGACAGCAAAAAAAGAATCAGGGGAGCAACCCAAGCTTGTTTTTGCTCTGTTATGCCTGATAGCTTCTATCTGAAAGCATTGAGCTCAAATATCAACATCTGAATGTGTGATTCTGTGATGTTGACCTCCAAAATTTAAGTGATCGTGCCTGTCAAAACATGTCAACATGCTTGTCACCCCACAGCTAGTTCACACTTATAAGGCCTAAAATTAACACTCGCCAAACGCCAAATCTGCGAGTAAATATCTGCGTTGACGAGTACATGAAACGGTGTCATTCCCGGTAACATTTTTATGAATTCTAACAATGCATGAACGTGAACAAACGTGAATGACGCTCAGGACAGTTGACACTGCATCGTCACAAAGGTTTAAGCCTTGACAATTTAAATATTCAAGCATCTCCAAGAAGATGGAGACATTTTTTTACACATATTCATGGCAAAAAATAGTGAGAATTCTAGTAAACATAGTTGGTTATGTCTTAAGTGAACGAAAACAGTTGAGAGAGTAAACACGTGTACAGTATCAGTATACTAGGTCTGAGCATTCGCTCTTTAAAGTGGCAGCAGCCTAACAATCCTGCTGTTGTCTGTGTTTCTAATGTTCCTCAAACAACAAAGGACAAAGAAAAAAAATCACTCACTGCTCTTGACTGACTACATTTTTTAACTTTAAAAAGGATTCATTAATAAGGATGTTTAATTTATACAGTGAAGACCACGCAGTGTTGTTTTACTTACATTTCTGTACCTGAGATCTACTGTCAGACCTACATGAAAAACCTGAAAAGCAGATTATTGAATTTGTGTCTTTGTTATATTGTATTTATTTGTGCATTTGCTTGCCATTTGATTTTTTCTTCTTATTTTATTACAGACTGTTTACTTGTCTTTAACAATTTTTTTATTTTATTTACCGGTATATTAGTAAGCTAGTAGTTTTAGCTATGGTATCGAAATTGGAATAGAGAATTTTCACTGGAATCTTAAGTTTTGGTGTCATCACTCCCTGTATTTGCAAAGACAGCTTCATGGACGGTAGAAAATATGTATGGCCGGTACATTTTCACAAGTCACCGGTCATTGGCAGGTGTGGTAAAGTTAGTTTAAGCCCTGTTATGACTATGCAATGGGATTTTAAGCACTTGTCCTCTGGTTGTTTTGAAAATCGTAATCTCACCTCAGCACAAGCCTTGAGACAGGTGTTCTTGAAGCCCAAGAGGGACGCCACATCCCTACGGCTTGGCATTAACTGGCATGCACTCTGAATTATGTGTCTCAGTACGACAGCTAAGCCGGCTCTGCAAAAGCAAACATCAGGCTCCAGCGCAGCAGGGAGACGACACATCTTAACCAGCCGTGGCAGCTCGTCCCTCCTCACCCCAGACACAGTGAGACCCCCGGGCACCAGCCCTGACAGGGACGGCATGATGTCTGCTTGATCTGTGACCAGGTAGGCGTGGAAAGATGAGCACTCTGTGTAGGAGAGGAGGAAGAGGACGATAGAGGAGTGCAGGGGGAGAGACACGGCTCCGTTCACACTGGACACTTCCAGATAGAGGCTCTCTCTGTCTGTTTGTGCCTCAGTTTGCTTCATTCTGACTGTCTAGTGGAGGGCTTGAAGTCTGCAATAGAAATAAAGGGATGGACTCATTAAAAAGATTTCAAATGAATGTTTTAGCAGCATTATGCCTGTGAAAGACTTAAATATGAGAGTGAATGTCTGGAACACAGTTACAAAGAGATGCACAGTTATAAATAACGTGTTCTATAACTAAAAATAAATAATTAAAAACCTCCTATGCAGCATGAATTGTATATTTTGTGCAATAAATGTTTAAGTTTAGCACATCAATAAATGTCACTAGTCACTATGTGAGATTGCTATCTGACCGTTTGCCGTGGCGTCACGACATTACAAAGTACAATCAGGTAAAAAATAAATGAAGGAAGAATGTGAAGTGAACCTACTCACAGTAGTGTTTGAAAATGAAATGAGCAAAACAACCACTAGGAAACACATGTGCAACTGTTTGTGTCACATTAAAAATAGTCCGACTATAAACCGACAATCGCGCTTGAGTTCCATCAACGCTTTGGGAATATGATGGGCGAATAAAATTTGCATTATATTACATTACTTGTTTTATGATGTTAATAATCAAAGAAAATTCACAAGTAACACTTAAAACAACGTTGCAATCGTTTGTTTCACATATGATGAGGTTTTATCGCGTGACAGTGCGTGAATGCCACTTTTGTGGCGTTATTCCAGTAATTATGTTTAAATAGGGGGAAGATGCAAACCATTAATTATGTGATGTTTATTTTGTAGTGAATTTATAAAGTAAAGTTAAAAGTATGCTGCACACAACTATTTTTAATTATCAATTAAAAACTAGTGTATCGAGAAGTGTTTTTATTTTATTCTTAATTATTTGTATAGAAATTTTGTGTGCTCAATTTGTAGGAGAAGAAATGCGCAACACAACACTTTTTTTTATTATATATATTAAAAAAATACTGTTCCGGTTTTTCAAAGTAATCGTGCGTGAGTGCACAGCATCGATCGTACCGTTGTTGTTGCTATGGTTACCTCCTCACGAACAAGCGACTAACATTTAAAAAAAACGTTTTGACTTGTAATCTTGTAATCAATCTAGTTTAAAATCTAGCTTTTGTTTTCACTGATGCACTTGAAAAAAACAACTGAAAAGAGTAGTCTATAAACTCGTGCGTAAAAAGAGTACGAGTCGCACTTTCATGTAGAATGGAATCGTAAGATGTTTGCTATTAGTTTAACGAATCCTACAATGGAGGATGCAGCCAAATCAGCATTTCCACACAGATTTCTTTGATCTCCTAAAATCAGTCTCGTTTTAAATAAAGAAAAAGGTCGGGGTGAAGGGCGTTGAGCGCGAGATGAAAAACAAACACTGCAGAGGAAGAGATGCCCACTAAACATTGAAAAAGGTAACTGTTAATGTTTCTTCTTTAATAACGTTAACTTACGTGAAATGAGTTATAAACCTGACAGTTTATGACATCTAATCTGATGCTGACATTACTTTGATATTCGGTTTTGGATTAAGAGAAAGGACAGCTGTCATGTTTGCGACCCTTAAAGGGATAGTTCACACAAAAATAAAAACAAATTGTCATAATTTACGTTACTCGCCCTCAAGTTGTTCCAAACATGTAGGCTATGAGTTTCTTTCTTCTGCTGAACACAAAAGAAGATATTTTTGAAAAATCTTGGTATCAACAAGTTGATGGGCCCCATTGACTTCATAGTATTTTTCCATACTGTGGAAGTCAATGGTGTCTCAAAGCTGTTTGGTTACTGACATCCCAAAATTCTTTTGTGTTCAGCTGAAGAAAGACATTCATACAGGTTTGGAATAACTTTGAGGGTGAGTAAACGATGACAGATTTTATTTTTTTGGGTAAACTATAAACTTTAATGGAATTTCTGTAATCCTGTTTCTAGATCTTTTTGATTATATTCTGAGACTATTTGGAACTCTTTCCGGTTGCATAATGTTCAGTTTACAGTCCAATTCAATGAACACAATCTAAATTTGGAAACCTGCTGAACATTACAAATATGCACTCTTTGTGGGACGTAATAACTCATTACATTGCAACCGTCCTCTCTCCCATCCAGCTATCAATTCACTTGGGAGAGGCGCAGTGGTTTAAGCCCAGCCAAGGAGGCATCCCATAAACCTTCAAAGGGTGTGTATATAGTTCATAATTTACATCTGAACATAATTGTATGGTTACACATGTTGGTTTCACTATATCAGTGAAGACATCTCAGAGAGGTGAACATATTTCAAATAGTGAGAACTGTCTAACATAAAGTGAGAACATCTAACATAAAGTTTGTAAATATACAATGTGTGTATATATATATATATATATATATATATATATATATATATATATATATATATATAGCTGTACTCTCAATTATCCAACCCCCATTGCAAATCAGGGGCTAATTTTTCACTTTTTACATAGCTAAACCTGTACACACACCTCCCTCAGCTTTCAAAACTGACAATTAGTTTGTTTCTACATCAACATCATGTTTCTATTTAAGTCAAAATATCACTGAATATATTAGAAAACGTCAACTAAAGACATTGTTCAGGGTCAGAACAGGCACACTGAAAAACATTTGGTGTAGAAACAATTTTTAGTCAGAAACTGCTTGTAAATTTCAGCCATAATTACAAAGAAACAGCAAGTTACACTGAATTATGAAACATTGAAACACTGAAAAATGACATTTTGAAGTTGGATTAAAACATGATTTTCTTGTAAAACATGCTCGAATAATCATTGTTTCATTTTATTTTTTTGGAGCGTAGAAATAACTCATAAGGTAGCAACTGCAACTTTTAACAATGTAACACAATGTTACAATTGAAACGGTAATATCTAAAGCTTGGTTTTCAATCCACATCCACATCCAAAACATGTTCCAGGAAGTGTAGGTTCGTGTAGTATTCATATGTGCATTTACATTATTCATGAAGCAGATGCCTTTATGCAAGCGACACAGACAACAAGTGTCGAATCCTTTATCACAAGCCGCTCGAATTCAGTAAAGTACGCAAGTTCAAAAACACAAGTGCATGAGTGTGCCTGAAAGGGATCATTTAATCAACTCAGAGTCAGCACACGAGAAGAAAAGCCTTTCTCTCTCTCATCTTTTTAAGTGTGAGGCGGGGTCTCTTCAGCTTTTTCCGTCCTTTCCTTTGATGCTGAATTGAACCTCCGCGCGAGCTGGGAGGGGGGGGGAGCTCAACAGGCCTCGGAAACATATTATTACCAATTTGTTTGCGACCGGGCAGCGCTGCTCCCTGGGAGTAAAATACAGCCTTGGTCTGGAGGCAGGAGGCAGGGCTGGAAATAGCACACGGAGCCAAGACGTACATTTACTGTCCCTGGGAGCATGTGGAAGAGATTTTCCCCAGCCAGGTCTCCACCACAAGCATCACTATTAGAGCGCAGGGTGGAGACTGGGAAAACATGCCCCTCTGAACATGTAAGTTTGAGAGAGATTGTCAGAGGAGGAGTGTGGAGCTGCGGGAAACAACAGGCAAGTGATTCTGAATGAGGGAAATATAGCTATAGGATAAACTCTTAGTTTGTTTTGATCTGTGATTTAGTTTTTTGCATTCGCATAATGTAGTTGTACAAGAGTTATTAGATATGATGATGATGGGTGTTTTGCTCTTGTTGCTGTACAGTGGATAAATATTGCAGGTCTGTAATAAGAACTCATTTCCAATGCAATTACAATACAGCCTAAATTGATTTGGAGGAAATCGATGCCTTCGTGTTGAGTGATTCTCACAATCCATCATTCTTCCTGCGCCTTTCCTGAAGCTCGGTTTGTTGTTTATAAATATTGAATGTCGTCGTAGCCTAATGATGGTTTTTGAGATGCACTTTGGGGTGTGATGGAGCCGAGATGTTCTCGGACCTGAAAGCTTTTGGATAAATAGAAAAGGCCATTCCTGAAATGCTCTTGTTTCTGGGTTGAGAAGTCACAGCTGGACTCAAACATGAACACGGATACTTTTAGTCCGTGTGGCTTTTCTCTAGACAGCATTTTGCAGTTGTTTCTGATGTTTCGGCTTTTAAATAATATGCTTTGCTTTTTTTGATTACAGTGCACACGTAACAGAGGGTCCGATGTTTCACACAGTATAGATGAATGATTTCTAGACTTGAAAAATAAAAAAGTATATTCAAATCAGACCATTCAAACAGTGCATTAACTTTGTGCCTGTACAAATTGAGAAAGTAAATAGCTAATCAGCTAATTTATCATATAATAAAACTGTTAATATTTTGTGTGTGTGTGTGTTTGTGTGTTCATTTTTTAAACAGCATTTATTTAATCAAAAATACATAAAAAGAGTAGTAACATGAAATATCATTACAACTTAATGTTATGTATTCCTGTGATGTAAAGCTGCATGTATTTTCAGCATCATTACTCCAGTCTTCATTTTCACATGATCCTTCAGAAATCATTCTAATATGATGATTTGCTGCTCAACAATTCTTATTATTATCAATGTTGAAACCAGTTTTGCTGCTTAATATTCGGAAACTGATTTTCTTTTTCGATGAATAGAAATTGCAAAAGAACAGCATTTATTTGATTCAGAAATCTCGTGTAACATTATAAATGAATTTATTGTCACTTTTAATCAATTTAATATGTCCTTGCTGAATAAAAGTATCAATATGTACATATGTTCTTTTTTTACGCTCTTTTGTTTAATTCCAAAGAATCATGTCAATTAAGTACATTAGTTTAAGTGTTTGGCCTGTGATATTCAATGGTCAAAAACAGCCTCTATTGATTATTAACGTACATGTTAGATGATGCAAAACTTTTAATGTTTCCTATATGTCTACAATGTACTTCTTGTCCATTTAATGTACTTCTGTTTTCTTTTTTCAAAAGACTGTTCCTGCCACATAATTTGAGAGCTGAAAACAGAGGCCTTTCATTATCAGCGCAGAGGAGAGGAGCCTTCAGTGCCTTACAGGAGAGTGTCTTGGCAGTCAGTCAGTTGTTAGTGGGTAGTTGTGGGCACTCATGGCATCAGAAGACCACCAAGAAAACAAGGACCCCGCAGACACTTCCAGATCAGATGGAGCTCCATCCCCTGGCACATCTTGCCCCGTCCACAGCCACAATGCTGAAGACGCGAAGCGGAACGGCTTGAGGAAAGGACTGGTCAGACACCGAGACTATGTCAAAATTTCTGTGCCTGAAGGAAAGGTCAACCGATTGCCGTCAGAATGGTGGAAGACGTTCATCGCTTTGTTTTATGCCATTTTGAACCTGGTTTTGACCACGGTTATGATCACGGTGGTTCATGAGAGAGTACCACCCAAGGAGGACAGCCCACCCCTGCCGGATAAGTTCTTTGACTATATAGACCGCGTGCAGTGGGCGTTTACTGTGACTGAGGTCAATGGAATGGTTCTGGTGTCTGTATGGTCCATTCAGTTGCTCTTTCACAGATACAAGTAAGAGGCATCACTCAACATTATACTGATGATGACATTGTAGTCTATTGATCTGCTTTATTAGATTACTCTGGCTTGTAATGGTTTGTTAGGGTTATGTTTAAGATGATGTAGAGCAGGGAGAATTAAATGTGAAACTTGAGGGCAGTTATGTAAATTAATATTGCATTGAGGAAATCAATTTCATAGATATCATAACCAAGCACTTTCCACACAAAAAAAGAGTATAAAATAGGACTGAGGACACTCTTAAAAAGTTTTTGTATGGTCAGTAGTAAAAGGGCCTTAGGGCCTTAACCTTAAAGAAATATTTAATAATAAAACTAAAGGTAATACTTTATTTTGATAGTCCACTTAAGATATTACACTCACTATAAGTAACTTTGCAACTACATGTCAGCTAACACTCATTAGAGTATTAGTAGACTGTTAGCTAACACTTTATTTTGATGCTCCCCAACAGACATTCTACTTGAACTTGGACTTTATTGTCATTATACAAATAGTATATAAATTACGAATGCCATTTTAAATTCTACTGACTATAAGTAACTTTGCAACTACTTGTCAACTTATTCTACTAACCTGAACCCTAACCTAACAGTCTACTACAGTCTACTAATAGTAATAGGCCTACTCTAATGAATCCTAGTTGACATGTAGTTGCAAAGTTACTTTTATGGTGTGTTCACACCGAACGCGTATTTAATTATTTGCGCGAGTAGATTACATACAAAGTCAACGCAAAGACGCGAATAGACGCATCATTCGCGTTTGCCGCGGACGTCTTCCGCGCAAGTTGAAAAATTTGAACTCTAGCGAATGTTCAAGCGTCTAACTAGACGCGATAGACGCGTATTTGACGCTCTATTCGCGTTCGGTGTGAACACACCATTAGTTAGTAGAATGTCGAATGTTCTGCTCGAATGTCGAAAGGTGTAACCGAACTAAATAATATTTTTGTTCTATATACTTTACATGAGGTTTACCATTTTTAAATGTCAACATAATTATATATGTGTGTGTGTGTGTAATTCTGTTAACACTTTAAATTCCTTAAATTAACATCTTAAATTTCCTAAAAAATTAACGTTCCCATAAATTTTTTTTTGGGATCTTGATGAATTGTCATAATTATATTTTTAAAAATGGAATTTTCCAAATGAAAAATGGATGCATTTAGTTTTTAATCCCCATCCTGCCAAAAAGGGTCCAACTGATGTGAATAATTGGGTTACTTACAATTTTATGGATGGTTCCATTTTTGAATGGGGGAAAGACATGCAGTAGCACATATAATTATTACATAAAAAAAAAAACGTACTAACTAAAAAAAAAATCATCTACTCAATGATTACTTATTTTTTCTGTTCCATTTAGGGCTATTGTAGGAAGACGATATTTCTTCCTTCTGGGGACATTGTACATGTATAGATGCATAACCATGTACGTCACCACTCTACCCGTGCCTGGCATGCACATGGTCTGCGCCCCGAAGGTAAACGCCAATTTACGTCAGCTGTTCCTCACTCTCATGATCCCCTCAGGATCTTATACCTGGATGTGATTAGAGAAGAAAAGGCATTTGGCTTCTTAAATCTGTAATATCCTCTGCCTTCCTCGAGACAAATATCACGGCCTTTACAAAGAGTTCAGACTATCAGTTTTTGGAATGACTTTTCATTTCAAGATTCATCTTTAAACATTCAGTATCTTCACTCATAATTTTCAGCTCTACGGAGATTCGCAAGCGAAGCTGCAGCGTGTTCTGCAGTTGCTCTCTGGTGGTGGATTATCAATCACCGGTTCCCATCTGCTGTGTGGAGACTTCCTGTACAGCGGACACACTGTCATTCTCACGCTCACGTACCTCTTCCTCAAGGAGTGTATGTCACTTTCTCAGATGCCAGGCTTGATTTTTGACACACAAATACAATGGCTGTTTGCCAATTACAGACCTAGATTCTGTTTTTAGCCAGTCAGAGGCACTTTCTGGCCATTCATTTCTGCAAGTTCAGCATTCGCACAGCTGCCCGTTATGATTCATCGCTGATTCTTTCTCTTTTTTTTTTTTAGATTCTCCTCGTTCTTTCTGGTGGTACCATCTCATGTGTTGGTTAACGGCTGCTGTGGGAGTTGTGTGTATCCTGGTGGCTCATGAACACTACAGCGTGGACGTGGTGGTGGCATATTTCATCACCACACGACTGTTCTACTGGTATCACACTATGGCTAATCTGCAGGTAAATATATCAGTAATTAGCCTGGTTAAAACCAGACCATTCTCAGTTGTAACTGAGTTATTATGGTCTGGCAAAGCGTCATAGACAAATCATTTCCAGAGGGGCGTCAAAAACGGACGTCGCGGATAGACCTAAAACCAATCAGAGCGATGAAGGAGATGAGCGGCGGAGAAGCTTCTCCGAGTGTTGTTCTTTGCTCGGTTTTTAACATAAAGGAAACGTTTTAAGAAACGTCTTAAAACAGACGCGATAGCTGATTCGAACGAGTGATGTTCGACAGCGGCATCCATCTTTGTAATGTGGGCTACAAAATCTGCTTCAAAATCCCAGCGCTGTCGTCATTGTGTAAAGCCCGCCACAACGTTTCTGATCGGTGCCTCGATCTCGACGGATTGGAAATGGGCTTGAATGAGCTCTTTGCCAGACTAACTTTCAGAGCAAATCTAAATTTGCCGGAAGTTGTCTGGGTTTTCCCAGGCTAATCAGTAATATGAAATAATAGGAAATGAATTGGGCTTTTATTATATAAGGATTTTGGTTGTCTTTCTGTTATGTGTTTACCCTTAAAAGAGGGAATTCAGGTGTGTCATGTCATATGATATCAAAGGGATTAAAATAAGCATCAGATTATGTCAATCCTATTTGTTGTTCGTATTTTACACTAGCGTATACTGTTCAAAAGTTTGGGGCTTTTTAAAATGCTTTTTAAATAAGTCTCTTCTGCTGACCAAGGCTGCATTTATTTGATCAAAAATACAGTAAATTCAGTAATATTTTGCAATATTATTACAATTTGAAATAACTGTTTTCTATTTGAATATATTTTTAGAATGTTATTTATTTCTGTGATGCAAAGCTGAATTTTCAGCATCATTACTGTGTCTTCACATGTCTTCAGTGTCGGTGTATTTGAAATAGAAATATTTTTTAAAGCAATATAAGTCTTTACTGACACTTTTGATCAATTCAATGCATCCTTGCTGAATAAAACTATTAAATTCTTTAAAAAAAAATCATAGACCCCAAACTTTTGAACGGTAGTGTAGCTTGACTCAAAGCTGAAATGTAAGATATAAGTCAACATTTGTATTTCATGGGGTCTAATTATGCTTTTGTTTAAATGAGTTTTCGTTCACATATATAGCTTGGTATGTTTTGTTTGGCATATTGTTGATTTCTTTGACCTTAGGTTTGACCTCCAGCCTCATGTAGACAACTACAAACCCAAAGTAGACAACTGAAACCAAAGAATGCTCGCAGATCAATTAGTGATTTAGATTCTGGGAGTCATTAAATCTAAGGCACCAAAATGGCACTAAGCCTTTTACTGAAAGTGTTTACATGACTCAGAGTTTACTGAGAATATCAAAATCCATTAGGCCGAGCATTTGAGAAATGACTCCCTGATGATGGTAAAGTGCAGCACATTCGATTTTAGCCAATCTCCATCTTTTACACAGGAAAAAAATCCTTTTAAACTATCAAAACACATCACACGTGTTCATTCTGTTATAAGGAAAGTAGCCTACGTTATCAAAACTGTCATATCTCTGAAATTATATTTGTGGTGGTTATAGCCAGAAGAATCATCAATGAATAAATGTAAATGCAGTGAGAGAGGTTTATGCAAATGTCATTTGTTGGATCCTGACAGGAGAGATCTCAAACACAATCATGTGTGTGTCCTGATGTTGATTTAGGGCTTCTGTCCTGTAATGATAACTTTGATTTTCATGGAACTGCTTTGGATCTAAAACATGTGAAAGCTTTTTTTCTGTCACAGAATATACAAATAAAATATATCTTTTAGCAATTATGAGTTTTTATCTCACAAATCGGACTTTATTTCTCACAGTTCTGAGTTTATAACTGGCATTTCTCACTTTTTCCTAGCAATTCTTGACTTTTTTCACAAAGTTCTGAGTTTATAACTCACAATTGTGACCTTTTCTCGCAACTCTTACTTTATTTCTTGCAATTCTGAGTTTATAACTCGCAAATCTAACTTTTTACTTGAAATTATTACTTTTTTCTTGAAATTATGAATTTATAACTCACAATTATGAATTTATTTTCACAAATTTGTTTATAATTCTGACTTTCCTCGCAATTCTGAGTTTATAACTCGCAATTCTGACTTTATTCTCACAATTCTGTTTATAATTCGCAATTCTGACTTTTTCCTCGCAATTCTTTTTATAATTAGCAATTTTGACTTTTTCCTCGCAATTCTGACTTTATTTTCACAATTTTGTTTATAATTCTGACTTTCCTCGCAATTCTAAGTTTAAAAACTCGCAATTCTGACTTTTTCCTCGCAATTCTGAATTTATGACTCTTATGACTTATGATTTTTTTCCTGAAATTCTGAGTTTATAACTCGCAATTCTGACTTTATTCTCACAATTCTGTTTATAATTCGCAATTCTGACTTTTTCCTCGCATGACTTTTTTCTTGAAATTCTGAGTTTGACTCGCAATTCTGAATTTATGACTCTCAATTCCGACTTTTTCCTTGCAATTCTGAGTCTATAACTCACAATTCTGACTTTATTCTCACAATTCTTTTTATAATTAGCAATTCTGACTTTTTCCTCACAATTCTTTTTATAATTAGCAATTCTGACTTTTTCCTCGCAATTCTGAATTTATGATTCGCAATTCCAACTTTATTCTCACAATTCTTTTTTATAATTAGCAATTCTGACTTTTTCCTCACAATTCTGAGTTTGACTCGCAATTCTGATTTTTTCCTCACAATTCTGAGTTTGACTCACAATTCTGACTTTATGACTCGCAATTCTGACTTTTTTCTTGAAATTCTGAGTCTGTAACTCACAATTCTGACTTTATTCTCACAATTCTTTTTATCATTAGCAATTCGGACTTTTTCCTCAATTCGGACTTTTTTTTTGCAATTCTGAGTTTATGACTCACAATTCTGAATTTATAACTCGCAATTCTGACTTTATTCTGTTTATAATTCACAATTCTGACGTTTTCCTCACAATTCTGAGTTTATGACTCGCAATTCTGACTTTTTTCTTGAAATTCTGAGTCTATAACTCACAATTCTGACTTTATTCTCACAATTCTGAGTTTGACTCGCAATTCTGACTTTTTCCTCGCAATTCTGAGTTTATGACTTGCAATTCTGACTTTATTCTCACAATTCTGATTTTATAATTCGCAATTCTGACTTTTTCCTCACAATTCTGAGTTTATAACTTTTTTTCATGAAAATGAAATCCTTTAAATTTAAATTAGTTATTTTATCCTTGACATTGCCACTTTTGATTTTAGAAAACCATGAACATGCATACAAATTTTCTTTCTGTTGTTTCTATTATTTGTATATATTTCTTTAGTATGACATTAATTGTTATAATAGAAATAATATTTTCCGGTTTTCACCAGACTTTAAAGTGTTCTCCGAACAACTACCTCACTCACACCTGGTGGAACCCCGTGTTTAACTTCTTCGAGAGGAACATCCAGACCCAAGTGCCCTGTTCTTTCTGCTGGCCGATCACATGGCCCCCTGCCTGCCTGAAGAACCCCTGTAAGAAATATTCCATGGTGCAGAGCAGCCGAGAGGAGTGATGTGATTCGGCACAACGCTTCGACTTCCACGTGGAAATGCTTTGTTTTTGGCTTGTGGCTATCTTAGTGTTTACACCATACCAAAGACCAAAGACTGTTCAGCTGTTGTTTATAATTACATCTCATTTAACAAGAGCCAAACAGTGCATGATGACCAAAAATTGTAAACCTCAATAATCTTTGAGGAAAAAGTCATTGTCAAGTCATCACTTTTTTTCTTTCTTTTTTTTTTTTTTCATTTATTTATATTCCTTCATTGTGGCCATTTAAATAAGCACTTTTGTAAGTATTTTAAATGGCCTACTGGACGTGTTATGGTTGTAAAATGGTGGATTTTTGGAAAATCTCTATCAAAACAAATCTATCTGTTTGTGCATGCTTCTTAGTTCTTTTTTTCGCCTTGTATTTAATTGTTATTTAAAACAGGTTTGTCATAATGTTGACAAACATGTTTGTCAGTTTAGACTGGGTTTTATTAATGTTATACACTATTTTATATTATAAATGCATGCATTCAATTTTATTTTAGTTCATTTTATGCTTATACATTATAAAATATATTTTCTATGCCTTAAAAACAAAGACGTTTTATGAAAATAAATGGTCTACATTAACACCTGGTGTACTTCTTGTTGCATAAAATTCTCAAATATCTCTTTCAAAATTGCATTGAGGGAGCAAATTGGGAGGCTACAACCTGTAAATATAATTACATGTCTTTTCATTTTTTATTTAAGTTTTACTGTTATTGTAGAGGCTCTAAAGAAAGATATTTATTAACATTTATTATATTTGAGATTATGTTAAAATACATCGTTTAGAAAAGTGATTCCTTATATATATATATATATATATATATATATATATATATATATATATATATATATATATATATATATATTATTTTCCTTGACAAAAGAAGTGAAACCCCATGATAGGACCATCATCTCTTGTGAAACTTCTCTGTCTGCTTCCTCTTTTGGATAGTGACCTCAGTTGATCCCGCCCATTCGTCTCGATTCACCAATCAGCTATCAGCGTGCTCCTCTCATCCAATGGAAAATACAAAAACACGCAACCCATGCTGCAGCTCCAAGAACACAGTCAGGAAGAAAATGTGTTTGATCAGCAGATAAGAAGTATTGATCTGGAGGAACAATGCGTCTGTTTTAGGAGTCAGTGGATCTGAAAAGCTAGCGAGTCATGGACGCTTCCCCGGGTCTGCTGTGGCAGTATGTGTTCTCGCCCGCAAACCTTGTGGGTTTAACTGCGTTCGTGTTTGTTTTCTATGTGCTGCAACAGTACCAGAATCATCACAGATACGCGAACATCCCTCCAGGTCCAAAGCCATGGCCCATCGTGGGCAACTTCGGGGGCTTCTTAGTGCCTTCATTTATTTTAAAACGATTTGCAAAGAATCGCGAAGAGTTTGCAAAGACGGCCTCAAGTCCGCTATCACCTCAGGCTGGACTTACCGAGATGTCCAAACTGTATGGAAACATATTCAGCATTTTTGTTGGGCCTCAGCTCATGGTCGTGCTGACGGGATATGACGCTGTCCGGGACGCGATGTTAAACTATCCGGAGGTGTTCTCCGACAGACCACATATACCGCTCGTTACTATTATCACCAAGAGGAAAGGTAAGATAACCTGTCGTAGTAAATGATTGCTGCATGCCATGATAATAGATCAGTAGATTAGAGCAGAACACAATAGAGTAGAATAGAATAGAAAGTAGAAGAGGCTGACTCAGAATTGAGCAGAACAAAAAACAGTGCAGAATAGAAAAGAGCAGAGTGTGACAGACTGGAGCAGAATAGAATAGAATCATTTAGAATGAACAGAGCAGCAGACGAGACTGACATAGAACAGAACCGAGTGTGATAGACTATAGCAGAATAGAATGAATTAGAATTTAACAGGATATAACAGTAGACGTGACAGACAGAATAGAAAAGGACATAATAAAACAGGGCAGAATAGAACAGAGTATAATAGACCAGAGCAGAACAGAATAATTTAGAATTGAACAGAATAGAGAAGTAGACGAGACTGACAAATAATAAAATAGAACATAATAAAATGGAGCAGAATTGAACAGAATAGAATGATATAATAGAACAATGATATAATTCTGCAAAACAGAATAGAACTGAACAGGACAAGCAAGAAATGAACAACAAAACAATAAAGTAGAATAGAATTATACAAAACAGATTAGGTCACTAGAATAGAACAGAATAGAATAGAAAAAAAATAGCAGAATGGAATAGAACAAAGAAGAAGAAAATATAAAATCTGGGCCTGAATAGAATAGATCTGTAGAGTAGACTGGAGCAGAATAGAACATAATGATATAATTCTGTAAAACATAATAGAACTGAGCAAGACAAGCGAGAAATGAACAACATAAAACAATAAAGTAAACAAAACAGAATAGGTCACATTGTCACAATACAATAAAACAGAACAGAAAAAAAATAGCAGAATGGAATTGAACAAAGAGGAAGAAAATATCATTTCCGGGCTTGAATAGAATTGATCAGTAGAGTAGACTGGAGCAGAGTAGAACTGAACAGGACAAGCGAGAAATGAACAACATAAAACAATCAAGTAGAATAGAATTAAACAAAACAGAATAGGTCACACAGTAGAATAGAATAGAACAAAGAACCTGGGTCTGGTTTCAGAAACCCAATTCAATGTACTGTAACGATCTGAGAAAATGATAGACGCACTTAGCAGTTTCAATGCTCTCTTTTATTCCCGAGCACCCGTGTGGCCGATGCTCTTGCCTCACAAAATCCCACAACAAAAAAACAACCTTCTTCAGGGAAACCCCCTTTCCTTTTTAACCCCGCCCCCGCATAACTGCGCAGGCTCGTTCTCCAGAAGAACAGCAGATGCCTTAAAGGGATAGTTCACCCAAAAATGAAAATTCTTTCATCATTTACTCACCCTCAAGTTGTTCCAAACCTCTATGTGTTTATTTGTTCTGCTGTACACAAAGGAAGATATTTGGAAGAATGTTTTAATCAAACAGATCTCAATCCCCATTGACTACCATAGTATGTATTTTTTCCTACTATGGAAGTCAATTGGGATTGAGATCTGTTTGATTAAAACATTCTTCCTTATATCTTGCTTTGTGTACAGCAGAACAAATAAACACATAGAGGTTTGGAACAACTTGAGGGTGAGTAAATGATGAAAGAATTTTCATTTTTGGGTGAACTATCCCTTTAAAGCCCCACACAACCAGAACACATAACACATGAAAGAAAATACATGCATCTACATATTGAACATAAACCGTCTTTAGACTTGCTACACTGCTCCCCCTTCACAAAGTTCCTCGACCTCGAGGGAACAAACAAAGTCCCTGAACCGTCTCGGCGGCCTTTTGACACGCTGAGGCCGCAGTTGCCCTTCCTGTGTAACTGAAACCGGGCTACCTGAATGTGAGGTTCGCAGCTCAAGAACAGGTGTGGCTGCATGTGGGTCTGCCAGAGGACTGGAAGTGCTGGACTGGGGACCGGGCCCCCCCCCCCCCTCGGGGTAGGCACAACTGTAGAGGAGGCCGGTGGTTGGGCTAATGGGGTACTTCCTCTATAAGGTGCCAATCTGTCTCAGTGAATGGCCACCTTCCTACCCCTCGGAGGCAACTGCACTCGGTAAACCACTTCTCCAATTCTCTCCAGAACACTGCACGGCCCAACCCACTTGGAGTCCAGTTTAGGGCACCTGCCCTTCTTTCTCTGCGGGCTGTACACCCACACCAGCTCTCCCGCTGTAAAATGCCGCCCTTTTGCCTTCAGATCATAATTTTGCTTCTGCCGGGTCCCCGCTTTTAACAACTGCTCCCTTGCGAAATTATGAGCGGCTTCCAATGAATCCTGAAGCTTCCTAGCATACTCAGGGCCCGGGGGCACAGGAGGTGCATCAGGTGGCCTCCCAAAAGCCATTTCCCCAGGTGTTCTGATCTCCCGCCCCAACATCAAAAGGGCGGGTGTGCAAGAGGTTGAGTCTTGCACAGCGGATCGGCACGTCATTAAGATAAATGGCAAGTGCGTATCCCAATCTCGCTGATGCTTGGCAGACACAATGGCCAGCTGTTCCGCCAGTGTCCTGTTAAACCTCTCAACGAGGCCATCACTTTGGGGATGCAAAGGGGTGGTCCTTGTTTTGTGAATCCCTAATTTTTCACACATCAGCGAGAAGACACGCGACTCAAAATTCCGGCCTTGATCGCTGTGTATGGATTCAGCCACCTCAAACCGACTGAACATGCCATCCACCAACGCGTTCACCACTGTCTCGGCTTCTTGGTCAGGCAGTGCGTAAGCTTCTGGCCATTTAGTGAAATAATCCATAGCCGTCAGCACAAACCTGTTACCCCTCTCAGAACATGGAAAAGGACCCATTACATCTACCCCCACTCTATCCATAGGGCCTCCTACGGGGAACTGTTGCAGGGGAGCGAGGGACTGGCCAGGCGGGCCCTTGCGGGCAGTGCAACCATCACATCGCCGACAAAAATCCTCCACATCTCTCCTCGCAAGCCCCCAGTAAAAACTCTTTCTGACACGTTTGGGTGTTTTTGAAACCCCAAAGTGTCCAGACCCCACCGTTCCGTGGGCAGCCCTGATAACCCCCTCCCGCAGCAACCTGGGCACCACCACCTGCCACCTCCCCTCCCCAGTGGCAGGGTCTTTCCACTCCCTCTCTAACACCCCATCTTGCAGACGCAGCTCTTTGAATTTTGCCCACAAGTTCTTCGTGGGCAAAGAGAGAATGGCCACATCCTCCCACAGGGGTCGCTGCTGTGTTTGGACCCACTGGATTACTGGCTGCAGGTCTGCATCTTCCTCTTGCAGACGCCTCCAGTAGTCTACTCCCACTGTCCCCACCGTCAAACACGCCGGCGTATAATAGACCAGAGCAGAACAGAATAATTTAGAATTGAACAGAATAGAGAAGTAGACGAGACTGACAAATAATAAAATAGAACATAATAAAATGGAGCAGAATTGAACAGAATAGAATGATATAATAGAACAATGATATAATTCTGCAAAACAGAATAGAACTGAACAGGACAAGCAAGAAATGAACAACAAAACAATAAAGTAGAATAGAATTATACAAAACAGATTAGGTCACTAGAATAGAACAGAATAGAATAGAAAAAAAATAGCAGAATGGAATAGAACAAAGAAGAAGAAAATATAAAATCTGGGCCTGAATAGAATAGATCTGTAGAGTAGACTGGAGCAGAATAGAACATAATGATATAATTCTGTAAAACATAATAGAACTGAGCAAGACAAGCGAGAAATGAACAACATAAAACAATAAAGTAAACAAAACAGAATAGGTCACATTGTCACAATACAATAAAACAGAACAGAAAAAAAATAGCAGAATGGAATTGAACAAAGAGGAAGAAAATATCATTTCCGGGCTTGAATAGAATTGATCAGTAGAGTAGACTGGAGCAGAGTAGAACTGAACAGGACAAGCGAGAAATGAACAACATAAAACAATCAAGTAGAATAGAATTAAACAAAACAGAATAGGTCACACAGTAGAATAGAATAGAACAAAGAACCTGGGTCTGGTTTCAGAAACCCAATTCAATGTACTGTAACGATCTGAGAAAATGATAGACGCACTTAGCAGTTTCAATGCTCTCTTTTATTCCCGAGCACCCGTGTGGCCGATGCTCTTGCCTCACAAAATCCCACAACAAAAAAACAACCTTCTTCAGGGAAACCCCCTTTCCTTTTTAACCCCGCCCCCGCATAACTGCGCAGGCTCGTTCTCCAGAAGAACAGCAGATGCCTTAAAGGGAAGATATTTGGAAGAATGTTTTAATCAAACAGATCTCAATCCCCATTGACTACCATAGTATGTATTTTTTCCTACTATGGAAGTCAATTGGGATTGAGATCTGTTTGATTAAAACATTCTTCCTTATATCTTGCTTTGTGTACAGCAGAACAAATAAACACATAGAGGTTTGGAACAACTTGAGGGTGAGTAAATGATGAAAGAATTTTCATTTTTGGGTGAACTATCCCTTTAAAGCCCCACACAACCAGAACACATAACACATGAAAGAAAATACATGCATCTACATATTGAACATAAACCGTCTTTAGACTTGCTACACTGCTCCCCCTTCACAAAGTTCCTCGACCTCGAGGGAACAAACAAAGTCCCTGAACCGTCTCGGCGGCCTTTTGACACGCTGAGGCCGCAGTTGCCCTTCCTGTGTAACTGAAACCGGGCTACCTGAATGTGAGGTTCGCAGCTCAAGAACAGGTGTGGCTGCATGTGGGTCTGCCAGAGGACTGGAAGTGCTGGACTGGGGACCGGGCCCCCCCCCTCGGGGTAGGCACAACTGTAGAGGAGGCCGGTGGTTGGGCTAATGGGGTACTTCCTCTATAAGGTGCCAATCTGTCTCAGTGAATGGCCACCTTCCTACCCCTCGGAGGCAACTGCACTCGGTAAACCACTTCTCCAATTCTCTCCAGAACACTGCACGGCCCAACCCACTTGGAGTCCAGTTTAGGGCACCTGCCCTTCTTTCTCTGCGGGCTGTACACCCACACCAGCTCTCCCGCTGTAAAATGCCGCCCTTTTGCCTTCAGATCATAATTTTGCTTCTGCCGGGTCCCCGCTTTTAACAACTGCTCCCTTGCGAAATTATGAGCGGCTTCCAATGAATCCTGAAGCTTCCTAGCATACTCAGGGCCCGGGGGCACAGGAGGTGCATCAGGTGGCCTCCCAAAAGCCATTTCCCCAGGTGTCTGCATTTGACCAGGTGTCCCCTGGTTCCCCAGCGTCTGCATTTGAATGGCCTGACCCTGGACGGTGTACTACTCTCAAATTATATGCCTGAAGTTCCTCAATCCAGCGTGCCAGCTGGCCCTCTGGCTCTTTAAATGACATTAGCCATTGGAGAGCTGAATGATCAGTGCGTACAGTGAAAGGTAGCCCGCACAGGTAATACTTAAAGTGCCGGACTGCAAACAGCACCGCAACAAGTTCCCTTCTGGGGACACAGTATCTGCGTTCGGCCTTGTTGAACACTTTACTGTAGTAAGCCACAACTCGCTCTCCCCCAACCCCCGCCTGAGAGAGAACCGCCCCCATACCCACATTGCTGGCGTCTGTGTCCAGAATGAAGGGCAGTGCGAGGTCAGGGGGAACCAATACAGGGGCTGTGACTAGAGCCTGTTTCAGGGAAGCAAAAGAGTTTTGACTCTCCTCAGACCAAGCAAAGGACTTATCCTTCTTCAGCAGGCGGAAAAGTGGGTCCGCAATGCTGGAAAAACCCTGCACAAACCTCCCGTAATATGAGGCCAACCCTAAAAAACTTTTGAGCTGCTGTGAAGTTGTAGGAGTGGGCCAGTTGCTTACCGCCTGCACCTTTTCTTCCATCGGGCCAATCCCCTGGCCCCCCAGCTTGTGCCCCAAAAACGTCACCTCCCTCCTAAACAAATTAAATTTTTCTGGGTGCAGCTTCAAGCCAGACTCACTTATTCGAACAAGCACACACCTGAGTGCCTCCAACGAGGTCTGAAATGATCGGCCATGGACCAGTATGTCATCCAGGTACACCAGACACTCAGACCGCGAAATACCCGATAACACCCTGTCCATTAACCTGGCAAAAGTGGCTGGTGCATTGCAGAGACCAAAGCAGAGCACCCTGAACTGCCATAGCCCCCTGCTCGTACAAAAAGCAGTTTTCGGTCTGGCATCGGGAGCAAGTGGTACCTGCCAATAACCAGTGCGCAGGTCCAGTGAAGTGAACCATGACGACCCGGTTACGAGATCCAGTGACTCATCCACCCGAGGAATGGGGTAGGAGTCCTTCCTGGTGACCTCATTAAGGCGCATATAGTCAACGCAAAACCTCCACTGCCCCCCCTTCTTAGGCACCATGACCACCGGTGCAGCCCATGCGCTTTCTGACGGCTCAATAATCCCCGCTTGCTGCATGTCTAACAAGGCCTTATCAGCAGCATCCTGACGGGCAAAAGGAAGCCTCCGGGGCCGCAGCCTAATGGGCATGGCATCCCCAGTCTCAATTTCGTGCTGCCCCAGGTGTGTTTGCCCCACATCTCCTTCCCCAAATGCAAAACAATGTTGGAAATCAATCAACAAATCCCAAAACTGCCCCCGCTGACTCTCATCCAAGCCCTCACAATTCTTCAGCCACAACTCCCTCAAAGCAACCAACCCCTCCCCCTCCTCGAGAGCAAGACATGGAATGCCGTTTTCCAGCCCATACCTGCTGGAGAGGCTCGAGGCTGGCTCTAAAGAGGACTGTGTGGCCACCCCGGGGAAGAGGTCAGCTGGGGTGTGGGATAAGGGGGTGGGGCAAACATCTACTTGTGGTGGCCTGGCGACAGCGCTGAGGTGGGTCCGCGAGTGTAGTGTGTGGTGCTCCAAACTAGGGTCCTCAGGTGCAGCTGCCGCATCCAGCAGACCTGTAAAAGACATATCAACATTCCTTTCAGTGGACATGGCAACCTCAGGACCCCCTTCAAAACGGAGCAGGCCATCTCTCAGGTCTAACTGGCAACCTGCACTTCTAAGGAAGTCCAGACCAAGAATACAAGGGTCCTGGACTGCAGCCACCCACACTGAATGACGTAATGTCTTTCCCTCTACAGTCAGCCCCACCACACCCTTACCCTTCATTGGCGCCAGTGCACCTGTCACTGTGCGTAGTCGGACAGTGGTGGGTTCCAGACTGGCATTAGCAGGAACTACCTCTGGTCTTATAACTGTCACAGTTGATCCCGTATCCACCAGTGCTAAACATGGAATCCCCTCCACCAAAATTGGACCATGACAAAAATCACTAACACATGTTCGTCCTACCACAATCACAGACTCCTTAGGGCCACATTCACCCTCCCCCAACAGTCCTTGATCATTTTCCCTCCGTCCATCCCTTGAGTCTCCTGCTGGTGATGACTCATACTGGGGATGAGTGTTGGGGGTCCGCATGGCACCGATCATGCGGACCCCGTCCCATTTCCCGGGTTACTGGCTAGCTTAGGACACTGATGAACTAAATGTCCCATCTGCCCACAACCCCAACACATCCTTGGTCCTGTGCGAGGACGCTGATCAGGCTGCAGTGCCACCGCGCAAATTAATTCAGTAATCTCAGAAACCCAGGCTGGCCTTTCGCTTGTCCCCTCCCCCACGTCAGTAGACCTCACCGACACAGATTGGCGCTGGCTTTCATCCGGCATGCAAGTTCCCCAAACAATCTCCCTCTCCAAAGCCATCTCCAAGGCATCCTGCAGGGTTTGAGGGTGGGCTAGTTGTGTCTGTTTACGGAGCTCCACAGGGGTAAGGGCCTGTATGAACTGGTCTCTCGCAAGCTCCCCTTGAACCGCCGGTGGCATGTGGGCATATGCTCGCCGAGTCAAATTTTCGATATCATTTGCCAGGACTCTCAGGTGCTCTCCTGACTGCCTGCGTCTATTACTCAGTTCAGAACGCAGGAGCCCTGGCTGCTCAAATTGCCCAAAACGCCGTCTCAGTGCCCCGACAAGCGCACTATAATTGTGTCTATCGTCAGGGTTCAGCAGTAACAAACAGTTAAGAGCATCATCTGTGAGACACATAGCCAATTCAAGAGCTTTGCGGTTCTCTGGCCAGTTTGCAGCATGAGCCAGCAGTTCAAACTGTGCATGAAAAGCTTCCCAATCAGCTTTACCTGAGAATTTGGGGGTTTTTACTGCCACCGTAGCCGCGGCAGCGCGGGCGCCGCCATATTCATTCACGTCCGGAAGCAGCGCAGCTCCGTGGGCGCCGCCATGTTTGTTTACATCGGCAACCAGCGCGGCTCCGTGGGCGCCACCATGTCTGTTTACGTCCGAAGACAACGCGGTTCCGTGGGCGCCGCCATGTTTGTTTACATCGGCAACCAGCGCGGCTCCCTGGGCGCCTCCACGTCTGTTTGCTGTACTCGTGAAACTTCGGCGGTGCTCGGCGGCACCCGGCTCCGGCAACGAAAAGCCAGCATCTGCAGCCATCTTCCTAGTAGCCTCCCTCACACGAGCTTTGTGCGATTCCAGAAAGTCTTTCCCTGTTGCAAATTGATCGGAAGCCGACGCCGAAGCGCCTAACCATAGAGCCTCACGAAACATCTGGCTTGCTTCTGGCTCGGACTTAATCTTTTATTTAGTCTGCTTCCGCATCGTGTTTCAGGGACGATACGAGAGCAATCCCATATACTAACTGGATTCAAACAAATCACTTCTGACACCAGTGTAACGATCGGGGAAAATGATAGACGCACTTAGCAGTTTCAATGCTCTCTTTTATTCCCGAGCACCCGTGTGGCCGATGCTCTTGCCTCACAAAATCCCACAACAAAAAAACAACCTTCTTCAGGGAAACCCCCTTTCCTTTTTAACCCCGCCCCCGCATAACTGTGCAGGCTCATTCTCCAGAAGAACAGCAGATGCCTTAAAGCCCCACACAACCAGAACACATAACACATGAAAGAAAATACATGCATCTACATATTGAACATAAACCGTCTTTAGACTTGCTACAGTACTTTATATAATACCAAATACTGGTCACCATATTGGGGATCATAAAATCATTTTTTAAAGAATTGTAAAGATTTGATCAAAGTTCCTAAAAAAAACAAGAGCGTTTTGAAATGAAAAAGCAAAGTGTTGTATGTCTGAAGTGTTGTATTCGCAGGGATTGTGTTTGCACCCTATGGCCCGCTGTGGCGGACGAACCGGAAGTTCTGTCACAGTTCTCTGCGCAGCTTTGGCTTCGGGAAGCTGAGTCTGGAGCCGTGCATCACGGAAGGCCTGACCATGATCAAAACAGAACTGCAGGACCTCATGGAGAACACGGGGCCGTCAGGAATGGACCTCACTCCTCTCATCAGCAATGCGGTCTCCAACGTCATCTCCTCCCTAACTCTGGGCCAGCGTTTCCATCACCAGGACCAGGAGTTCCGGACCATGCTGGATCTCATGTCTCACGGGCTGGAGATCAGCGTCAACACCTCCATCCTGCTGATCAACGTGTTCCCCTGGCTCTACTACCTGCCCTGGGGCGTTTTCAAGGAGCTGCGGCGCGCCGAGGTCGACATCACTGCCTTCCTGAAGAAAATCATAGCGAGGCACAGGGCTACGCTGGATCCGGACAATCCCAGGGATTTCATAGATATGTATCTGGTGGAGATGCTGGCCAAGCAAAAGGAAGAGAGTTCAGAAGAGTGTCTGTTCTCAGAAGACGATCTCTTCTACATCATCGGGGACCTCTTCATCGCAGGCACTGACACTACCACGAACAGCGTCCTGTGGAGTATTCTCTATATGGCCTTGCATCCTGATGTGCAAGGTAAAGGTGATGTCATTTACTAACATCTGAAGGTTTGGCTGATGATATACGAGCTCTTTGTTTGATGACCCCCTCAGAGAGAGTTCAGCAGGAGATTGATGGCGTGGTGGGGTCCGAGAGAGTCCCGTCTCTGACCGATAAGGGCAGTTTGCCGTACACAGAAGCCACCATTATGGAGGTGCAGAGGATGACTGTAGTGGTTCCTCTGTCAATACCCCACATGGCCTCCGAAACCACGGGTGAGTTTTGGTCTTTGGCGGAAAAATACAGAAAGTGAGGCAGATCAGAGTGCCTTGATTATATTTTATCCCAAAACCAAAAAGAAAGGAATACGAAATTAGATCCTGCGTTACACCAAGAATGATTGGCTGTTACCGTAATGCAAAACAAATTATAAAAAATAATAAGCATCATTACCCTATTGCAAAAACAGTAGTTAGTGATACATTACTCATGTAGTACTTGCTATTGCTATTATTATTAAAAAAAAAAATTCATTTACATAGACTCAAAAGTAATATATATATATATATATATATACACACACACACACACACACACACACAAATATATATATATATATATATATATGTGTGTGTGTGTGTGTGTGTGTGGTGAGTAAAACAATCTTTTATCATTTGATTTGAAGTGAAATTTGATATTTTCAATATTTGATATACAGTGCCCTGCTGAAAGTATTTGGACTTTTGTTTTTCTGTGTTGTCTTTTGTATATGTTTGCCTAAAGTAAATTATTAATGAATAAAACTAAATCAGGTCAACTAGAACTCTGCCATAATCCACAAGGTTGATAATAGTCAACCTTAACCTTTTCAAATCTGTATTTTTTATATCAAATCCAAGGGTTGTACAAATATTATCACTGTACAAATACTTTCAGGAGACACATAAAAAGTTAATATGTTTTTTTAAATTGTTTAAATGAATTTTTCAGCTAAATTTGTCTCTTCCCACTAGAGTTCCGAGGGTACACCATTCCTAAAGGAACAGTTATCATCCCAAACCTCTGGTCAGTACACAGGGATCCTACTGTGTGGGAAAATCCTGATGACTTCAATCCAGCCCGATTTCTGGATGAACAGGGCAAGCTTCTCAGGAAAGAGTGTTTTATTCCATTTGGAATAGGTATGTTTTTCGAATGACAAAATGCAGCTTAAAAAAATAGTAATATTAAGCGTTTAAAGTGCTCCTATTATGGTTTTTCATATATTACCGTTCATATAGTGTGTAATATAGCTGTGTGTGAATGTGTAGGATAAATGGAGTTATTGTCTCCCCAAAAGAAAGAATCGATTCTGAACTGCCTGGAACGAGTCGTCAGTAATTCTAGTCTTACTTTCCAGCATGAGGGTTTGTATCAAATTTGCATAATGGCCGCCTATGGTCTTCATTGGCTGCCCGTGAACAACATGGCTGTGTCTGAAATCACATTCACAGTAAAAAAGAGAGAGAGAGAGAAACAGAGCAGAGCACACACAAACAAAACCTTACGGTTCAGGACGTTGTTGTTTTCGTGGTTCACATTTTGACAACGCTGTCGTCTGTACACGAAAATTGCAAAGGAAAAAACGTTTCCGCTTTTAGTACATTGTTGTCGTGTAAACGTACCCTAAGTTACCAACTGCTCTTATAATGAGGACTATGTTTAAACAAGTGGTTTCTGTATGCCTCAGGTCGCAGGGTGTGCATGGGAGAGCAGCTGGCTAAGATGGAGATGTTTCTGATGTTCACCAGCCTAATGCAGGCCTTCACATTCAGGCTTCCCGAGGGGAAATCTGCTCCCTCCATGCATGGACGCTTTGGCCTGACTCTGGCTCCGTGCCCGTTTACTGTCTGTGTTAAAGCACGCTGAACAGGCATCATTGGGAAGCAAATTGCACTGGTGGACCAGGTTGACCAGGCTACTAAGTAAGGGCTTTGAAGTTGTACGAAGAAGCAAAAGGTTTGATATTATTTTTGTAAAAATTGCCTGAACAATTTCAAGAAATAAGAACAAATACCTAAGTATTATATCAGCATATTTCAGTTTTATTATTGTTTTAAAATATTCATTTCCTAATTTAATCAAACTGAACGGCATTTTTAAATTATTTTTCAAAATGGTTACTGTACTGTACTACAAGACTGTTATTATTATTTTGTTTGAATTATTGTCGAAAATTATTTTAAAACATTTTATTTCATGGTTCAATGTTATAGTAAAAACATTAATGGGTGTTCAACTATAGGCCAGAAAATAGGTCTTTAGAATTTTTTTTTTAATTCTAATTTATTTAATTTGTCGACTAACAATGGACCTCTTTCTAAAAGTCATAAACATTTCCAGGATAGAGTAATTTCCACCGCATCTTAGAGATGATGTATCGGCGTTGATGTCATTGTGTGGTGGAAATTATACATTTTTTGGAATAAAATGGCCAGCCTTGTCTTGCTACGGCTAATTTCAGAGCTAATTGCACGTCCGATATATATTAAACAGTATTTTCACACTTTTTATATAACGTGACAAAAATACTGATTGATTGGAAATAATGCACAATAAAATATTCCGCTGAAAAGCAACATTTGCCTTGATTTGTCATTGCTTTCTTTACACATCATGTGTATTTCATCACTGACTGACACTGTTGCCTCCTTGGTAAACAACTGCACTATTTTTTGATAAAACGTAAAAATGTTGGTGTTTATTAACTTTAAACACATTGTCAAAGAGTTTTATAGTTCACAGCAAATCAACAGGTCATGCTACTCCATGTTATATCCTCCTGAGACCCAGAAAAAAAGTTTTGAATTTAGTATTTTTTCACGTCATCACATTGTTTAGAGCAAGAAACAAATGGTAAAAAAGAAAAAAAATATTTGAAAAATTATATTTTATTCATATGTTATGCTATGTCCTCTGTAGTGGACACCAGGACTGTTTAAAACATAAAATGACATGAAATTACACGTATAGGCAAAAACTATGGGATTTTTTTTTTACATTCACTAATACATTTTTGGGTTTCAGGATTTTTTAACCAAAGATTTCTATAAAAAGGATTCTCAACTATGCTATGAAAGATATGACGGAATGAATTGTTACACCATTTGACTTAATGCACAATGTGGGTAAAATGGCCATAAATGAATATTCCCATTCAATACAATGTATCTATACACTGTATCTAATTTCCATATTAATGTATTCTTGGGGCAACATGTAATGAAAACAGAAGTGTAATAATTGGCAACATTTTAATAATAATATCTAATGTTTCATAGGAATATTTTTCCCCTATTCACTTGTGTTTCCCAAAATGTCTGATAGTATGAAATCAATGCCCTCTTCTGTAACAGAAAGTCATGTTTAGATTTGAAACCCCATAACGTTTTCCTGAGATGTTGGTTTATAAAATACAATTTGAAAAGTAGACCGATTTAAATGATAATTACAATATATGTCCATTAGAGTGGTACATTTTATCACTAAATTAATGTCTGTCATTTTTAAAGACCAAGGAGAAGTTGTTTTCATGGTGATGAAACCTCCAAACATGTGGCATCCCTGAATGTGCTCTTTACAGGACATCCAGACTAAAACTGTGGCATGTATGGTGTCAGAGAAATGCACTAAAATATAATGTCCACTACAGTGGACAAAAGTCTATGGGATAGGATATCTTTAGGATATGTGAAAAAAAGCCATTGCATGAGGAGGAAACCACATGATCAGCTCAACTTTGCTTCAGTTCTCGAGCACGCGCTGAGACGCTTGTGCACGCGCATTCTGTCATAATCGAAACAGCGGCCATGGCATTCATCACGCGCCAGTACATCAGGAGCCTCTCATCTTCTGCAGCACTACATGCTATTAAACATGTCACAGTTATCGGAGGAGGACTGATGGGTGCTGGCATTGCACAGGTAACGACAGAGAAATATCACTGCCTTCATTTGCAAAGAGTTAGAGTTGCCATCCAGGCTACAAGCTAAGTGCTATCACAGGTAATAAAGAATTCTATATATTTTCAAGCTGCATGTAGTTGCATTGCGGTGATCAGGATGGGTAACGTCATCAATAAATCGTGGCCAATTTGTTGCAAACTTCTCCTCCCACCATGTTGCGACCGTCTTTACTTTCAGAGTGACCTTTCACCCACTTCTGCATATAGTTAAGGTTAATGCTTAATGTATTCCTTCCTATCGATTTTGTTTATAGCATATGTATGCGTGTGTGTGTTTATAAGCATATTGAAATTGTTTGAAATAAATAGCTTAAAGGGATAGGTCACCCTAAATGTAAAATTCTGTCATTACTCACCCTCAAGTCCTTCTAAACCTGTATGACTTTGTTATTGTGAAACCCATTACCTCCATTGTGTGGCCTGCGTCCGAGATCGCATACTCTCTTGATTCTGTACTTATTTTGAATTAGTAATTATTTATGACCGCTAAAAAAGTATGTTCTATATTAGGGGTGTAATTAATTGAATCTATAAAACTTAACGATCATCGATTAAGCGGGTTCATGCGCGTGTCGCAATTACCTTTTTTTTTTTATTCCGTGGTGGAAAAAAAATGCTTCCATAGACGTGTGGGTGAGTAAATTATGAGATAGGCTATAGTTGTTTATTTTTAGGTGAACTATTCCTTTAATTTTCAGTGTTTCCTAATTAAACTGAACACTGAATGCATTTCAAATGAGCCATCAACATCACACCTTTTTTCCAAAATATGAATCTCCAAAACGCGTTCACAAGAGCACCACGACGCATATGTGTTGTGTTGACACGAGAGCAGAAGTGAACGTGCGTTGGAGATTAATATCTTGGCAATAAAATGATAACATATGTTTGTTTGTTTTTTTTGTTTGTTTTTTGCACAAGTGAAGCACTTGCGTTGCTTCATAAAATTGAGGTGAAACCACTGGAGTCGCATGGATTACTTTAATGATGTCTTCTTTACTACCTTTCTGGGGCTTGAAAGTGGTAGTTGCGTAGACTGTCAATGGAGGGACAGAAAGCTCTCAGATTTCATTAAAAAGGTCTTAATTTGTGTTCTGAAGATGAACGAAAGTCTTACTGGTTTTGAACAACATGATGACAGAATTTTTATTTTTGGGTGAACTATCCCTTTAATGTTTCAGGTTGCTGCATCCACAGGACATTCAGTGGTGTTAGTGGACACGTCTGAGGACATACTGAAGAAGTCTGCAAAGGGCATTGAGGCTAGTCTGAAGAGAGTGGCGAAGAAGAAGTTTGCAGAAAAACCTGAGGTTAGTTTGACAGCACCGACGTGAACTAAAGTCCCAAAGTTGTTGATTTAATGTAGGGTTTAATGGCTGATGTTGCTCTATTGTTCATTAAATCGTGGAAAGATAACTGTGGCTCACGTTCTCTAGGATGGAGAAGCATTCGTTCAGAAAGTCCTGAAGAACGTCTCTACAAGCTCAGATGCTGCGTCTGTAGTTCAGGGCACTGATCTTGTGGTGGAGGCTATTGTGGAAAACCTCAAAGTCAAACAAGATCTGTTTGGAGCTCTGGACAAAGTGGCCCCAGTGTAAGAAAAACTCATTTTTCAATTTCTCAGGAAACAATATAGGGTACAGCCAACAGAGCTAAAGGTCCAACGGGGTTGTAACCACTAGATGGCACATAAACCCACTCCAGCATTTTCACTCTGCACAGAAATTTGGATGATCTTTAATGCAATCGTAGGCAGCAACACAAAATCAATTCTGCGCCAAGTTGATCCATTTTTATTTATGGATTTATGTAGCAAATGAGAATAGTGAGAATAATTTTGATACAAAAAAAATTTTGTTCAAGGTAATTAAATCAACAGTTATGCAATATCTGAAGAATATGGAAAAATGGTATTTGGGGTATAAACTTGATAAACATAATAAACAGTTTTCCATGTGTTGACATGATATTGTTAGATTTAAATGGTCAATTTATGGTAAATTCGCCTTATTTATAATGAAACCATCAAATTTAAATATATGATAATCATAGCATATAATAAAATATCATATTGTTGCTACCGTCAAGCTGTATTCAATTATTATGGGCTGTCCTTTGAGCACTATAAGAAGCTTTCAGAATATTTTTAAAATTGCATTTTTTTCTGTAGTTTTAAAATGAACAAATTGCAATGACTATGTATGTATTATAAAGTAAATCGTTTTATTTATAAGAATAAACCGGTGCAAGAATATGCTGCTGAAGTGATTGTTTTGAACAATTATTAACTGATTTATATTATGCCAGAAGAAAGCGCACAGCTATTCAGGAAATATTTCATTTAAATACTTATACTGTTCATCATCATCATTATACTTCAACATTTGATGCAGAATGCAGAGATCCGCCAATCAGAATCTAGTATTCAGGAGAGCTGAGAAAATAAGAGTTAATGTCCAGTGTAATATTTTGTTGTAAATTGCGGCAGCCATTACTAGTATGCTCTAATTGTGTTATATCAGTCAGATGTGTGTGTTCTCCTCAGACACACCATCTTCGCGAGCAACACGTCGTCCCTGCAGATCGCGGACATCGCCAGCTCCACGGCCAGATTAGATCGCTTTGGCGGACTGCATTTCTTCAACCCCGTCCCAATGATGAAGTTGGTGGAGGTTTGGATTGAAATGACAATTCACTCACTGCACAACCATCCGCATTAATAAAAATGTCAAATTCTGTTCAAGATATTGAAGCTTGCATTGAATCGAATATCTTAAACATGAGTAGGTTCATTCTCTTGACTTGAATAACTGTCTTATCTCAGGTGATTAAAGCTCCAGCAACAAGCCAACAGACGTTTGACGCTCTCCTTGAGTTCAGCAAAGCTTTGGGGAAGCATCCCGTCTCGTGCAAAGTAAGCATTCTGTAATCTTCTATTACAGTCTTGTGAAAAAGAAAGGACACCCTTTTGAATTCTATGGTTTTATGTATCAGGACATTAATAAAAATCATCTGGTCTATAACAGGTCTGAAAATTAGGTAAATACAACCTCAGATGAACAACAACAACATGATTTCTTTTTTATTATTATGTCCTGATGCGTAAAACCGTAGAAATCAAAAGGGTGTACTTTCTTTTTCACATGACTATGTACACTCAGCTACACTTTGATAGTACCGGGTTGGACCCACTTTTGCCTTCAGAACTGCTTTAATTCTTCCTGTCACTCATCAGACCAGGCAACATTTTTTCAATCTTCTATATTCTAATTTTGGAGAACGTGCAAATTGTAGCCTCAGTTTCCGGTTGAGGTTCGAGATTGAAAGATTTTAAAAAGTCCCTCATCTTCCACTTGCTGTCTCCTCTCAGGACACTCCAGGTTTTATAGTGAATCGTCTGCTGGTTCCTTACATGATGGAGGCCGTTCGACTACATGAGAGAGGTACGTGTGTGAAGCAGTCAAGGGTGATGAACGGATACCAAAACATATTTTGTTTTTTTGTTTTCATAATGTTGTATGTTTTTCTCAGGTCACGGTTCCAAGGAAGACATTGATGTGGCGATGAAGCTTGGGGCTGGTTATCCTATGGGTCCGTTTGAGCTTCTGGACTATGTTGGATTGGACACTGCAAAGTTTATTATTGACGGTGAGCATTTTGAATTGACTGTACCCAGTTTTAATGCAATAGTATTGTGTTGAGGATTTCTAATTCTGTGTTTGTGTAGGTTGGCATGCGATGGACCCCGATAACCCCCTGTTTGGCACCAGTCCCCTGCTCAACAAACTGGTGTCAGAGGGCAAGTTAGGCAAGAAAACTGGCGAGGGATTTTACAAATACAAGTAACAAGTGAAGATTACCAGCCTTTCACCTTATAAACAGACAATGAAATGACCTGTCAATGAAATGCACTGGACTGAGAAGCTAGTCCTCAAAAGACTGTTTATGAATTGCACCAATGTTAATGTATAAAGTCAGGAATGAAACCTAATTAGAGTGATCAGACGCACCAGTTTTCCCAGGGAAGTCCTGTATGCAATTCTGGACCAGATCAATCGGGACATGAAAGGTTTATAAGACAGCAATGTCTTCCTCTACATCTAGTGCCTTGCTATGATTCTATGAACTTTGAATGTGTCACATTAAAAGGTTCGAAAATGTTTCAATGTGTTTTGTAATTATTAATTGTCATATACACATTAATTGATATTAGCAGAAAGTCAAGCTTTTATAGTCTTCTTCGTTATTGTCAATCATCATTGCAAGGTAAACGTCATAATACAACATTCGGCCACTAGAGGCCGTTGTTTTATCATTTATTCAAACTGAGTTCACTCTCAACAATAGATCTTAAAGGGACAGTTCACCCAAAAATGAAAATGCTGTCATGTACTCGCCCTCAAGTTGTCGCAAACCTGTATGAGTTTCTTTCTTCGACTGAACACAAAAGAAGATATTTTGAATAATGTCGGTAAGCAAACAGTTGTTTGGCACCATTAACTTCCAAAGTAGAAAAAAATACTATGGAAGTCAATGGTGGCCCACAACTGTTTGGTTTCAATCGTTCTTCAAAATATCTTCCTTTGTGTTCAGCAGAAGAAAGAAACTCATTCAGGTTTGGAACAACTTGGGGCGAGTAAATGATGACAGCATTTTCATTTCATCTAAATTACATGTACATTGGCCTTAACTATATGGACACTTCGTTCACACTTAATGTATACATAGAATATTAAACCAAGTGGCATTCTTGTTAAAGACAGCACAAGCACACTATTCAAGCAAAAAATGAGCAGATTTTAATGTCCAAATACATTTTGTAGCCACATGATTTACAATCATAGAGGAAGCTCATTGAAAAAATCTTGCATTTTAGTTGAAGCTATGAATAATTAAAATAACATTTATGAATAATGTTTATTTATGCTTTATATGAACTTTTGGTGCTTATGAAAGCTGGTTTGCTGATTTTTTTTTTTTTTTTACTAAACAATCTGACAAAGGCACTTTACAGTGAACTCAAGATGCTCTTACTGTGGCCTCATCACATTTTGATGTAAAAACTTTGCCTTCTGAAGAATTCATGAATATATTTTCAGTCCTAACTGCATATATGCATATTAGACATGTAATTCCAGTTGTTGCAAACTTGGACTAAAAACAAAAAAGATAGGCCAGCAACAGGGGTTTGTCATCATTTCAACATGATTCAGAAATGTAGCTACTATGATAAACATCTTCATACATGACTACGACCAGCAGGTCTTTAAAATGGCTTTTTAAATCTAATTGCAGTTGGTTAAATATTAGTGGCAGCTGCAAATAAATTATTTCCTACTGTAGCTTTCCAAATTCCAACTCACTTTTTTCCCCCGGAACCCGAATCCGGCCGTCTGGATACTTCATGGGAACAGTGGAGAGTTTCCTACTACACGACTTTCCATTTCAAACAGCCATTTTTGTCTCATTTCTCTGTCTACCCTGTTGTGGTGATTGTTCTGAGGCCGCTGGCCGCTTTGTGTTTGAGGTTCTGGCAGAAAGCCATCATTACAGCGATCCCCATTGCCCAATGACATCACACCTACATCATATATCACATCATCTGTATCATGTTCAGAACCACGAGTAACGTTACAGCTTGATAAAGCTCACATCAAGTCAAAACACTTCAAACTTACATGCTATTACTGTATACATACTTGAATGTGAGGGACAATTGATCATTTAACTGACCCTTTTAGCTTCTTAAACATGATATTTTTAAGCCAATGTTGTGTTAAAAACCGCGTTGATTTCTACAAATAGGCATTAAGGCCTATTTTCAGTTCAAATATTTAAAATATAACGTCTTCCTGCATGTTGTTTCTACATTAATTTGGCGATTCGTTACGAAATTATACCCATGTTAGGTGCGATTAATTGCGATTATTTACAGAAAATATTGTTTTAGTCACTTTTTAAAAAATCGATTGAGCTCTTTTTTATATTAACAGTTATATCTATTCCTATTTTCACAAAATTAGTTCAAACAATAATTAGACCCAAGATTACGAATAATAGGCTACACACAAATATTAACAATATTATGATATAAATACCGTTTTAGTGTGTGTGTGTGTGTCTGTGCGCAAAGGTGGCCATTAACAAAGTAGCCTAACGTTACATTTATTTGAGTAGGCTACTGTACTTAAGTACACTTTTTGAGTATCTGTAGGCTACTTTACTTGAGTATTATTTTGTCTGGAAACTTTTTACTTTATCTTCACTACATTTGAAAGACAAATATTGTACTTTTTACTCCACTACAATTGTGTCAAGGTTCTTGAGTAGAAGTAGCCTGGCTAGTAATGTCAGTCAGGGGATGATTTTGGTTGGAAATTAAAGTGGGATTGACGTCAGAACCCGACTGATGTTGGTTTCTGACGTCAACCCGATTTTTATTTTCAACCACAATACAACGTCTGTCCAACGTTGGAGATTAATGTCAATCTGGCATTGGATTCTGACATCAACCTGATTTTCATTTTCAACGTTGGGTTTGGTCTTCTAAATGCGAATTTTGTAATTATTTTGGAGCACACTAACTTATAGATAACAGTCTGTAAGGTTAACATAATCATACTAAAAGCCCCCAAAAATTAAATAGGGCACTATATGAGAGAACGTCCATTTGGGTGTCCGAAACCATTGTAGACGTTATTGAATGCACTTATTCAATCTCAGATTCAATCCCACTACTGTTCTAGAAATAAATTTGATATTGATATGAGGGTAGGTAGGCAGGCATAGATTCAGAGGCATAAGGTACTGTAAGTATTACATACAAAAATGCAACTATAATAAAACAATGCATTGACATTTACTTTTAAAAACAAGTACTTCGTTACAAGTAAAAGTTGTAAAGAGCGATTTTTACTCAAGTACAGGAGTAATATTTGACCAGTAGAATCTGTACTTTCACTCAAGAAAGGAAGTTGT
Source organism: Tiaroga cobitis (assembly GCA_030578255.1). Taxonomy (NCBI): domain Eukaryota; kingdom Metazoa; phylum Chordata; class Actinopteri; order Cypriniformes; family Leuciscidae; genus Tiaroga; species Tiaroga cobitis. The sequence continues at coordinate 50,172,916 of CM060591.1, forward strand.
GTACTTTGTCCACCTCTCTCTCTCTCTGTGTGTGTGTGTGTGTGTGTGTGTGTGTGTGTGTGTGTGTGTGTGTGTGTGTGTGTGTGTGTGTGTGTGTGTGTGTGTGTGTGTGTATATATATATATATATATATATATATATATATATATATATATATATATATATATATATATATATATACACACTCACCTAAAGGATTATTAGGAACACCTGTTCAATTTCTCATTATTGCAATTATCACATGGCAGTTGCTTCAATGCATTTAGGGGTGTGGTCCTGGTCAAGACAATCTCCTGAACTCCAAATTGAATGTCAGAATGGGAAAGAAAGGTGATTTAAGCAATTTTGAGCGTGGCATGGTTGTTGGTGCCAGACGGGCCGGTCTGAGTATTTCACAATCTGCTCAGTTACTGGGATTTTCACGCACAATCATTAGGGTTTACAAAGAATGGTGTGAAAAGGGAAAAACATCCAGTATACGGCAGTCCTGTGGGCGAAAATGCCTTGTTGATGCTAGAGGTCAGAGGAGAATGGGCCGACTGATTCAAGCTGATAGAAGAGCAACTTTGACTGAAATAACCACTCGTTACAACCGAGGTATGCAGCAAAGCATTTGTGAAGCCACAACACGCACAACCTTGAGGCGGATGGGCTACAACAGCAGAAGACCCCACCGGGTACCACTCATCTCCACTACAAATAGGAAAAAGAGGCTACAATTTGCAAGAGCTCACCAAAATTGGACAGTTGAAGACTGGAAAAATGTTGCCTGGTCTGATGAGTCTCGATTTCTGTTGAGACATTCAGATGGTAGAGTCAGAATTTGGCGTAAACAGAATGAGAACATGGATCCATCATGCCTTGTTACCACTGTGCAGGCTGGTGGTGGTGGTGTAATGGTGTGGGGGATGTTTTCTTGGCACACTTTAGGCCCTTTAGTGCCAATTGGCCATCGTTTAAATGCCACGGCCTACCTGAGCATTGTTTCTGACCATGTCCATCCCTTTATGGCCACCATGTGCCCATCCTCTGATGGCTACTTCCAGCAGGATAATGAACCATGTCACAAAGCTCGAATCATTTCAAATTGGTTTCTTGAACATGACAATGAGTTCACTGTACTAAAATGGCCCCCACAGTCACCAGATCTCAACCCAATAGAGCATCTTTGGGATGTGGTGGAACGGGAGCTTCGTGCCCTGGATGTGCATCCCACAAATCTCCATCAACTGCAAGATGCTATCCTATCAATATGGGCCAACATTTCTAAAGAATGCTTTCAGCATCTTGTTGAATCAATGCCACGTAGAGTTAAGGCAGTTCTGAAGGCGAAAGGGGGTCCTTTAGGTGAGTGTATATATATATATATAAAATGTTTAAACCACTGTTTAGTTATTACATCATTACTTAAGATGACTTATTTTTTAATGGACATTTTCTGGTGGGTCTGTAGGTGACATTTAATGTAATTTAATGTGCACTTACCTTACTTTAACACTTATATTTCAACAGATGACAACTTCATTACTGCAACATCCAGCGCTTAGTCGTTGTAAAATGCTTTTTGCCTTTGAATAAATGTAGGCCTATATATAAATTGGTGCTGTCAAAACGATTAATCGTGATTAATTGCATCTAACATAAATGTTTTTGTTTATATATGTGTGGATATATATATATATATATATATATATATATACACACACACAGATTATATAAACAAACTTTTATGTCAGATGCATTTGATCGATTTTACAGCACTAATACAAATGCATGTAAATGAGCTTGTGACAAATTCCATATTTGTTTTAGTCAATTAACATACAGATAGTTTAGTATGCTCAATACTATAGGTGCTGTATCAGATTAACATGACTACTTCTGTACACGAGTAGTAGTGTAATTAGGCAGTCATGTTTTTATTTCATCTTCTTCCAGTAGGTGGCGCCCTATCATACATTGTTCTCTATAGCCAATTCAGTTGTAGTAACAAACATCCTTGATGAGACCAAAAAAGACACTTGCCAAACATGAGCACAACACCCACAGAAAAGCATCAAGACAGAACAAAAGACTGTCAACAATTAGAACTCTGTACTCTGTATAATCATATAGGCTGAAATGACACGCATTTTATTAATAACTACACTTAAAACATTATTGTTATGTCCATAACTCAGATGGCAGTGTTTCATGCATGAGGTGGCACTGTAGTAGAAAAACATTTAAGCAGAACATCCTACATTCACAGCTCTGTGTGCTGTCTGTCATAGTGAATCTGCCTTTGCATTCAGCGTGCCTACTGAAAGACTTAAAGATTAAAATGATGCTTTATATAATTGTAGACCCTCAATTTGAGCATTTGTCAGGAGGAGTATAATGAATGGCTATTTAATTATTTTAGCTATATTGCAAATCATCCCTTATTATCATGTACTTAAGGCCGAATGAATATTCAAATGCATATTAAAATGAACACTAGCTGCATTTTATTTCTCATTGATTTTCAGAAGCCGTTTGAAGTTTCCCCAGAGATCCACCGGATATATTCTATAATTCCTAATGCTTCTTGTAGGACGCAGAAATGCACTCTCTCTACTTAACCGAGAAATATTTCAGTGTATATAATAAAATAAACATACTGCAATCGTTTTCGGTCAAAGATGCCTATTTATTTCCATAAAAAAAGACATGTTGAAACAGTTCGAATGTGACCACTTGGAAGCAAAATGCTACACCAAGTTAACGATTCAAAATATGACAATGAATGTAAAAAAACAACATCTGAGAATGCTAAAAGAGAATAATTAAAAAGAATAAAATGTGGAAATGTTTGCATGGAATAAACATGGTAAAATACCACTCTATTACCTACCAGAGAGACAGAGGTACATTGCAATTAAAGAAAGACTGCCAAGTGCTGGGGTAAATATATATAGATATATCTGCTTCATTTGTCAATTTAGATCAATAAAATATAGGCCTCTGGGTACCTACTGTACTCTTTCACCTTTGTTCTAATGTTGCCTGCAAAAATACCAAGAAACAGTGACATCCAGACATCTCTTTTTAAAAAGTACACATTGAGCATTATTTTACATCTGCGCAAGTAGAGACTGAGAAGTCAATATCCGTTACAAATAGTTATCAAAAAGAAGACTTTCAAATGTTATTTCTGCAAGACGCTTCAACAAGAAAAATGGCTTTCCTGTCTCCAAGCTTATTTCATATACCATTATTTATATATGTATGTATATATATATATATATATATATATATATATATATATATATATATATATATATATATATATATATATATATATATACAAAATAATGATTAAAAAAAATCACTTAAAATATACACCGAGAAATGAAAATAAAGAATTATAATAAAAAAAAGTATTCAAAATAAACTTGAACCCAAGATGTTGAGGAAAAATCAAAACATCGACCCTTTTGCACCAATGTGTCAAAATGCAAAACGCAACCTACGGAGACTGTTTGCAGGGCAACGCGTGATCCCTAAAATGTTGCGATAGAACGTTGTGTGGCGTGACGGCCCCCGCGATGCTACATTTTACGGGGCACGAGAGGAAGTGAGGGAGTGACGTCGTGAACACACAGAAGAGACAGAGGTGCCAAATAACTTAGAATAACTTAGGAACAGGTGTAGGAACGTGTGTGTTTGTGTACATGTGGCCATATGTGCGCTTTACAAACGGTCGAGGAACATAATCAGTGCAACGCCTTCGGCTTCGGGAGTGAATTCAGGACAGAAAAAAAAAAAAAAAAAAAAAAAGGTATTCACGGGTCTGCGTGAGGGCCTGTGTTGGTGATTGTCTGTTCTCAGTTCAACGTCTCTACAGCAGCGCCTGCAGCCGAGGAGCAGATTCAAGGACCGGGACCCTCTGGATATTCCTCAGGGGTCAAGAGGTGACGGAGGGGTGAAAGGTTGAGGAGTCTAGCAGGCTTCCATCTCTAAAAGGGGGCCTGTAGCTGCTGTCTTTACTTTGCAAGAGGAAAAAGAAGTCCGTTTTCCTCCTGTAGAACACAAATGGAGAGGAAAACGTGGTTAGATATTAAAAATGATATATTATACTTTAAGGAATAATTCACCCAAAATTGAGAATTCTGCCAACATGTCATCTTATATTCAGGGTCGTCTTATATTCGGGTATATACAGTAAAACATTTTAAAAGATAATTGCGACTTTTTTTCTCAGAATTGTTTATCGCAATTCTGAATTCTGAGTTGATTATTCTGAGATGTAAACTCACAATTGCAAGAAAAAAGTCAGAATTGTGAGAGTCCTAATTACCTTTTTCATTTTCTATTCTGTGGCGGAAACAAGCTTCCATAAAACACTACTGAAACGTTTTGTTTGGAACAAGGGTGAATACATTTTTTTTTTTAGGGTGAACTATCCCTTTAATAAATACACATTTTAGACCTGCAACAAAGTAGGCACACTACCATATTATTTTATTCGTAAATCAATATCATAATCAAAATGTCACAATTCATAGTACATTTTCTACATCAAGTACACAACATGCAAGAATTTTGCAAGATAAAATTGTTTCTGATTTTTTTCCCACGCATTATGATTTGTGTATTGCACATGAGGACATTTAGAGCAAAAACAAAGCAAGTTTATGACAAATTGGCGCACTCAAAAACGTCCCCTAGCATGCCATTTTGAAAGTAAAAAAATCTCCACGTCCAACATTAATCAAGAATCGCATTCTCAGAAGCCCAAAGTTTTTCCATCACAAACTGTTTGTCCAATCAGAATCCATTTTTGAGATGTGAAATATTAAATGTATCAGACTATTTTGGTCGACAAGCTGTATGGGGCTATTTCAGAAGTGCATCAAATGGAATTCCTGATCAAAGTGAGAAGCAGGAATACAGGAGCAAACCTCTGATGGATGGATGGATGGATGGATGGAGAGAGAGAGAGAGAGAGAGAGAGAGAGAGAGAGAGAGAGAGAGAGAGAGAGAGAGAGAGAGAGAGAGAGAGAGAGAGAGAGAGAGAGAGAGAGAGAGAGAGAGAGATAGAAGAGAGACAGATAAAATGCAAGACTAGTAGCGGGCTCCTCCCTGGAGCGGAGGTCGAACGCAACCTTTTTCAGCGAGATGTCAGTTTTGCTCCACAACTGCACCCTGGACCACTTTCACACATAAATACACTCGTACACCCATGTGGACGGCTTCACCACATGTGGATGAAAGGCAACTACTTTTCCAGGGAGATCTGACCCTGGTGCCGAACGAGGATAGAGAAAGAGAATCACAGAATTAAGTGAGCGGGGACGCTTTTATTTACCTCCCCTGCCCACCCTTTTCATCCTATGATCTCAAAGCTTCCCTGTGCCCTGCACCCCCCTTCCTGGAGAGCGTTTTCCTTCCCGGCCACAGATGAAAAAAGTTGGCAAGCTTTCCTGCCTTTCCCCGCCAGCCTCCTGTTGGAAGGGGAGGGGGCGCGTCGGGGTGTTTGGAGAGGTTAGGACGGTGCCATCGGGCCACGCTTTACAGTCCTTTCTGATTCAAACGCAGGGATTCAAGAGCTACTTCCCATTGGCGCTGAGGAATGTCAAGGCCCTGCTCGCAGGAAATGAAACGCTCCTCTGTATTCGAGGGCCAGCCTCTCTCCGTCCTTCTCTTAGGCTCGCTCTGCGGTAGCGAGGCTGTTCTTTGAAGTGTGGGAGGTTGAGATAACAGGCATGGCCCTGTGTCACTCATTTGGCCCGTTCACCTCCCGGGGCAAATCAAAAAGCCTGCAGCTGGGACCAACACACCTCCTTCCCCCGGTCTAACCCTTCCTTTTCCACAAAAAACAGAGAAGGCGGCTTGATGTGGTCTGAGAGCAAGAAAAAAATATTGTTCTGAAAAACTGGAGAAAGTGGGCTGCGGTTTTACGTTTGCCGCTAAATTTCCACTGTGCGCAGCTCAAATGTTATAACCGCGTATATGTGCAGTAGTTGGTGGATTCACTAGGAGGCAGCACTAACAGTTGGAAAGTTGATTTAAAAAATTGTCAATGATAATGGAAAGGGGGAAAAAAGTGCTGTAAACAAAATTCACTGGAAATTAGCCAAGAATACACAAAAAGGTTTTTTTTTTTTTTTTTTAGTCTGCATATCTGAACAACAAAAGGATTGTTAAGGGTATTTTGATTGAAATATAAAGTAAAAAACAAATCTGCCAGTGCAGAATGACAAAATACACTTACAAAATCTATATAAAATAAAAAATTTATCGCTTCTAGAAAATGCATTTTGTATTAAAAATACATTCTCTGAAAAAAAAAAAAACTTATATATAATGCAATGTTGCATCTCAAGTAAATGTAAATATATTCTGTCTTAAGGACAAACTTGTTCAAAATCCAAAAATAATAATAAGTCAAGGGTGAAAATGACAACAAAAGATGTGCGAAGAGGTTGAAAGATTTGTACATCTTGAGTTTGACAGCATAAAGCGGACACAAAACCGTGTTCTCCTCTACCGGTCAGGTGAAGTATTACAAAACTGTCGTAGTGTGCATGCTTCGAACGTGGGCTCAGGGTCAAAGAGAACGTTAAAGTGTTCGAAGTAACAACAGCCAGAAAAACTACGTATCCAGGCTTTAGTGGGGTACCTAAAAATCTCGATTCTGGTGTAAAGCAACCGTTTCTACAGACACTTAGCTGTACGTGCGGATCTGGAGAAGGTTCAAAGCTTTACGATGAAACACTGGCAGGCAATGGGAGTATGGACGAAGAGCTCGTATCTGGGTTGTGTTAAGCCTAGTCAGCTGAAAAGGTCCACTTTCACACCAAACTGACTTTGGACCAGTGACCTTGTGTTGTAGCACTTGGCTTCGTTTCTGGTTTGGCAGCGTCCTTCAAGGAGTCCATAAAAATTCAACAGGCACTATAACCAATGATCTGCGAGGAGGAGGACGGGTTCAAAAAACCCCGGCCTGAGTAATAAAAACAGCACCTGGATGAAAAATCGTATTTAAACAAACCGCTTGGATTCAGTCAGCACTTCCTTTGGCCCTGAGACAGTAACATCAGGGAAGGGAAAAACTCTTACAAACTCTTATACGTCTGTACAACTGCAAACCAACCGTGGCTGTGGCCTTTCTGCTGTGATCTCTCTAAAAAGGCAGAGGAAAGAATGTTCACCTCAATAAAACCCTCAATACAACAACAAAAAACTAAAAAACATCAGGTGAGGGTATAGGGACGCGAAGGCTTGAGTGGGGTCTGCCCACATCTAAGGAGCGGTGGGATGGGAGCCCGGGAACGACGTGCTCCTGCAAAGCCTGAGCTGCAAGCCAGGGCGGCACTATCAAAGAGCAGCACAATGACTGCTCCCCTCCACCGCCCGGACGCTTCAAAGGAGGAGCGGGGGACGAGGAGCGGGGGTTACGCCTGCTTTCACAATAGGAGCCAGATTTACTCCCTAGGAGAGGAACTCCAGAAAAGAGCAGACGATGGCTGGGGCGTGGAAGAGCGAGAACGACAGAGGAAACGTAGTAGACGCCACAAGGTTTACTGATTCCTCTGGCGTGCTACTGTGGGTCTAACATCTGGAACCATCCAATGATCTATCTGAAGGATCTGATGGGGGTGATTCGCATATTGAATTCAACAATTTCTGCAAGTTTGTTCCTTGCACCTACATACCAGCAACTCCCAGACTCTTTTTATAGCGCTGCAGAGGTTCTTGGCAGCAATACATGGAAGGAAACCTCTGGGTTTCCGCTGCCCTCAGTGACATTAACCAGTTTATCGACAGTGACTCATACTTGAGGGTTTAGCATTGCGCTGAAGTCAATTCCTGAATTTGGATTGATGTAGACAAATGTTTTTGATTGAGGAACTATACAAATCAACTGAACTTTTTTCCTAGAAATGCAAAGTATGTCAAAACAAAGTCTTGTCTGAAATTTTAAAAACAGACAAAGTCTTGGCAGATTGATAGCAGACAGACAGACAGACAGATACAGATAGATGACAGACAGACAGATAGATGACAGACGGATACAGATAGATGACAGACAGACAGATAGATAGGCATGAAAATGCCCCCTATAAAATTTGTATTGTTTATACATTTCATCATACTTGATAATTACAATTTGTTGAGTAGGGTGGAAGAACACTTCCCATTTCCCAGACTAAATTCAGTAAATCCCTGTTCTTGTCAGTTGAATTGAAATTCCTGTTCAACTTCCTGTGATGTTGCCATTAAATAAAAATGTACACTGAAAGGGAACCAATTCTTTGAATTCTGCCCAACCCTGACTCTAGTTACGTGTTTTTACCCATGCAGGTCCAGTTGAGGTCCAAACCTTTTCAATCCAAACATTTCTGGTAAAGCAACTCAATGTACTTCGTTCCAGCTTTCTAGAAATTGAAAGGGTTTTCAGGCACAAAGAGTATCAGTTATTCTGCCATTCATGTGCCGGAGGCAGAGTGGACATTAAGAAGAGAGACAGGGCGCTCTCATCAGCACACAAGGGACTTTCAGTTTCTCCCTCTCATGCCTTTTCATCAAAGGCTGACATCTGACTTCTGGGCTCACTCATCACAGACACAGAGCTGGATAAAGACGACCCGATTCGGGCACAGCTGTCCAGCAGCACTTGCTTCACAGAGCAGGCTATGACCTCCAAAGTACCCAGTACCTCCAACGGTCTCCCACACTGCCCCACTATTTTCAACCTCTGGGACACTGAAAGCTTTCAAACCTTCGCCCGACCACTCCCAATAGTACGGTAAGCCTCATATAGGGGCTTGCGAACATCAAACTCGGGCGAAGAATGACGCTATAAAAATCAAAAGTGAAATGCCGCAGAACAGTCATCGTTCCACAGAGTCAAAGTCCAGGTGGCAACAAAGCAGCATGTTGAAATGTGCCAGACTGTCGTGACTCACAACCTTGGCTTCTTTGAATGACTAAGACTACATCTTCAGCGCCAGCGTTCCATTAAAAGACCAGTATTGTTACATGGTGTTCCCCGTTCCCAATGAAAAAATAAAAATGCACAGTGGCAAAAAAGTAACAGCCCTGCGGGCATGTATGCCCCAGCTCAGATAACAATCTCAAAGCCTGCAAATCACAAGGGTTAGTCAGACAAGAGCTCTCACAGCTAAATCTGAGAAACAGACAGTAAGAACAAGAAGAGGAAGTGGAAATGTTGTACGAGCAGGAAAAGTGGGATGTGTGAGGAAGAAAATTCTATAACCTAAAATTACTCCAATGTGCATTTTTGTTTTTAAGTCAGAGTTAAGGATTATGTGTCATAAGGCATCTAATAAAGGCCGAGCCTGTCTTTCATACCAAAAATAAAAAAACACCAATGAAATTCCCTTAAATTACTCGTTTTCTCCCTGAGAAATCCCCTATTTTCCACCCTGAATGTCTTACACATACATACTGAATTCCTGTGAAATCTAGTAATAGATACACTGCAAAAATGTTTTTAATTAGTCCCCTTTGACTCGTTTTCCTGGAAAATATCCAAACATTTTAAAATCAAGATTTTAATTGTTTTTAAAGTACATGTACAATACCATTCAAAGTGAATGAATGTACAATACCGTTAGAAATAATTTTATTCTGTAGGGACTGATTAAATTGATCGGTAAAGACTTTTATATTACAAAATACTTATTTTTCAAATCAATGCTGTTCTTTTGAACTGTCTACTCATCAAAGAATCCTGGGGGGAAAAAGTCATGTTTCCACAAAAATATGGCAGAACAACTGTTTTCAACTTTGATAACAATAAGAAATATGTTTGAGCATCAAATCATCATTTTAGAATGATTTCTGAAGGATCGTGTGACACTGAAGACTGGAGTAATGATGCTGAAAATTCGACTTTGATCACAGGAATAAATTACAATTGAAAATGTATTCGAAACAGATAAGTTATTTTAAATCCGTTATTTGTAATATTTGACAGTATTTCTGTTTTTGCTAAATTTTTTTCACTAGATGTGCATTTTGTTTAAAGAATGAAGATTCATTCTCTAAAAATATCTTATTTAGCGTTGCTTCAGGTACATTTATCTTGTTTTAGGGTCTTTTAACTGGAAAACAACCACAAAAAATACTCGTTAAGAATAGGATTTTTTTTCACTATGTCAAAGCTATTATGATCCCATCAATTATCAAAAATGTTATCACTTTATTTAAAAGTATTAAAGTGTACATTTGTGAGGCGAATAAATGAAGACAAATTTGATGTTTCACAGTCTGTCGGATCTGCATAAATTGACAAGCAGTCGCAATATTCTCTGTTTTATGTATATTAGTTTAAGGTTGCCACGATGAATCAGCTGGAGCGTCAATCCCCAGTTCACTAATTACTGAACCGAAGATAGAGCGCCTTTTAGCTGCGTTTTCAAAGCTCTTGCAGCCCACAGAAAGAGAAAAAATAAGAAAGAGTGTGAAACGGTCCAATTTGTGTTCGGGAGCCACAGGGTAGTGAACTGATCAAACGTAAAACCTTTGTCTTGTAGGTTTTTGGGAAGGACCATATTTGTCACATCTGCGCAGCTTTCATGACAAAAAGAAGTGGAAAAGCAAGATGTGGGGTGACTTAATAAGAGGGAAAATAGATATGTTCTCTTGCTCACTACTGTCCTCGATGCTGAAAGACTTTCACATGACGGAAAGGATTCTCTTCTTTGTTTAGAGAACTAAATTCTTTTAGGCCAGTTGCTGGTTTAATCGCTAAAAAATTAAAAAGCAAAGCGCAAGCCAAATTTGCTGGCAAGGGCTTCATTCATTCACAGGGTTGGCTAGATAACACATGGGGGCCATATGGGTGAATGCTAAGAGAGTTAGCTTACATCTGGGTCGACTCTTTCAGAAACCATCCCAGTTTCCAAATGTTCTCAAAAAAGCGCCAGTCAAACATGGCCGTGAGCCACAGGATTGCATGTTAATGGTGCATGCCAAATATTAATGATGGAAGGAATGAATGAGGAAAGAAACCTGATAGTGTGGACTTGATGTTCTGAGCCGACTTTGTTGAGATTATTCTGTTCTGTGATCTTTCAAACAAATGGTACGCTTGATAAAAGCATTGGTCTTCTGAAAATACTAACTCGTCACCCAACGCCACAAGCCACACATCAGTGTACAGGAAAAGGGATGTAATGGAGTTCTTAAACAGAGTTAGGAAAGAAAAATGACTTGTCACAACAATTCATCAGTATGTTCATAAGAGTAAACCCTTTAACAATAGCGCTCACACACACAAAACAAACAATAGCTTTTGTAATACAACAGTGAATGGTTGATTGGTGAACTCAAGGTTTGCCTTTAGGATTAGTCTCATGTATTTATGATTGCCAAGAACCACATTAGAAAATCATGACTCAATCAGACCAGAGGTACGGAAGAGGCTCTTACCATTGTTCAGATGTACGCCGTTTTCATTCTCTGGCCTGTACCTGCAGGAAATTGTAGCTTTTAATTACCAGGATGTGCCTCCAAGTAACATATAAGTCCATCTCTGGTATTAATTGTCAATGTAGGGCCAACAAACATAATTTGCTGGCATATTTAACACATCAGCATTGTTCATTAAAGGAACAGTTCAACCAATAATGAAAATTCTGTCATTTACTCATCCTCATGTCATTTCAAACCTTTCTGACTTACTTTCTTCCAATGAACACAAAGGGAGAAAATCTGAATAATGTGCTGAACGAATCATTCAGGATGGTTCTTGTGAATTGGATTAAACGATTTATTGTAAAGATCTGACTCAAAAGAACGTTCCATTCACAAATTAAACATCGCTACAAATTAGTCAAAAGGACACTTTAAAGAGAGCTTTATGGCACTTTTTGTAATTTTGTAGCTAGAAAGCCCCAGTACTCATTCTTCAAAAATTCACCTTTTGTGTTCCATAAAAGAAAGAGTCATATCCATTTGAAAAACATGTGTAAATGATGCCAAATGCCATTTTAATATTCATTTGGGTGAACTATCCATTTAATTCCGTTATACACAACTCTAAATTATCTAGATTTAGCGCCAGATATACATTGTACAAGCACACATTGCAAATGCATTTATGAAACGGCAAATAGCCAGAAAAGATAGAAACAAAGAAGGAAGCATGTGGACTTCAAAACAGACTAATCCTAAAGACTTAAATGTGAGGAGAAGATGGAAAGATGGAGTGGTTGGGTGGGGGTGTACTGTTCATAATGTTGTGAAATTTACAAATTAAAGAAATGTACAAAACAGTAAAACTGCAGACTTGTGGATTTTCAGGCAACCAACAGAGTCATAAATTCATAAATGTTCATGTTGACTTTTTTAGAAATGTTCTTTTATGGTTGGAATTCGCTGTGTGAACGCATATATTGAGCATGTGGCATCCCATCAGTAACCACTTGTTACCATTTACACAAACTAAGTGAAATTAGCTAAGTTAGTGTGTACATTAATGAAATAGGACAAATTACAGCCAGAACGGAAGGTTTCTAAAGTCTTACCTGGGGCAGGTTCCTGGATCTTTTCCCGCTTCCGCTTCTTTTTCTTTCCCTATGAAACAGCCAGAGGAATATTTAAAGGGCCGCCACGAAAGCATGACTCTTTCTGCCATTTGTCAATTGAAAAAAAAAATACTCCTTAGTAAGTTGAACTGTAATAAAATAAAATAATAAATAAAATAAAAGTCCAATACCCCTTCCTAATTCTTCTGGATTCCATGTTCTAATCACCAATCAGAAAGTTAAACAAGAATAAAACATCTGCCCCTGCTCCAATTGACACGACAAACACTCCTCCAGAGTGAGAAGTCTGGACTGCTTTAGGATTTGTAGCTTACCCAAAATCCCCTGGCAGGATGACTATAGGTATAGATAGTGCCACACTGTCATTTTGCAGTCCAATATGAGCCACGCTTTGGTTGCCTGCTGTAAAGTCTGATAATCCACTTATTCAGTCACTAATCTGTGTATTCTAGCCCTGGCTGACAGAACCAAGAAGCCCAGAGCAGTAGAAGCGTCGATGACAGAGCAGCGATACGCTCAGAATCCTTAGCACTATTAAATACAAGTGTGCTCCCACCACTAATATATAAGTGGAGATGAAAGTTCATCTGTCTTTGAAGTGTTTCGTTTTAGTCCTGTTGCTTTTCCATTTGGTGATTAGTGTGAAAGCCAGGTTTTAGTTTTAGCATCACATCCAGGCACTTCATATTGAGTGAGATTTATGCCGGTTAAAACTTAACACCATACATTTTGGAGGTGAATTCTACAAGCCTACTGCCTTGAAAGCTGCAACAAATGTGCAAACTAAAGGAATAATTGTATATAGTTAATAATATTGAGTAAATGGTTAGCATTATGTTAGCATTATATCCTTTCTGGAAAACCACCAGATTTTCTTACTGAGGTTCAGATTGTGACAGAGCGACACTAAGGCAGTTACTCATGAAAACGCTAAGTAAAATGGCTATTCACATCACATCCAAAAATGTTGGCACAATGAAAGGCTTATAACAACATGCAAGTGGCCTCATTCATGTAACGTAAGCTGAATGGATGAATGTAAAAATCGTTGTGTAAAAACATTCTAATTCAACAATTGAAGAATTGAGTAAATTGTTCATAAAAACATTTGTATGAAAACTGTCACATTCAATGCAATTTGAATTTTAGAGCATGTTTACAAACATTTAACACAAACTTATCAGGCTTGTGTTTCATGAATCAGTCGTAAAACCAACATCACTTAAATTGGCATAATTCGCGCAAGAACATTTTCAAGGAACAATTTACACAAATTCATTCTGCTCATTTCTGAGCTTCATTTCTGAGACTCGAGCAGAACAAATTTATCATCAAACCATGCGTATGTAAAGGATCAGTTTCAGTGCAACAATTTACACACAATATATATATTTTTTTTTACAAACGTTAACAATTCTGCTTGTGTTTCTGCCTCATTTATGAAACTCAAGAAGAATGGATGTGTAAATCAGCCATACATGTAAATTTGTATGAATACATTCAATGCAATAATTTACAGAAAAGCCTTTTTTGAACAATTTACACAAATTTCTTCTGCTCACGTTTCATTAATGAGTCCCAATAAAAATCCTTCAAAAAATTATCTGAATAACCATCAATAGTAGTCATTGTAAAACAATGATCAGCCTTTTTGTTAAGGCCAAGTTGATATATTTTTTAAATTAAATACAACAAATTGCTATCTATCTTGAGAATATTTGCATTATTTAAATATATATTTGAATAGGATTTTAGACTTTTTATACCTACGGTTACACTTTTACAATTTTAGTGTCCTTATTACACGTTACATGTAGTTACTATAGTAATAACTTAAATTATGCATAATTACATTCAACTAAACCAACCCAATTCCTAACCCTAACCTTATAGTGAGCACATGTAGTTAACTATTATTACTCAGTTCTTTGAATTGAACACCTTAAAATAAAGTGCAACCAAACCTACTTGTTTTCCAACAGTTTTTCGTAAAATGAACATTCGGACTACAAAACAAACAACATAGACTTGTGAATCGTGTCATCTGTAGTAGCGAGTATGCATACATTTTCACTTTTGAAGACATTCACTGCGAGCATTATATTTACTCTCAAGCAATCAACACATGACACAACTCTCACTCTCAGGCAGTGTGTTAGTGTGGACACTTACATAATTGTCTCTGGCAGACCATCCTGGGTAAAGCTGCATATGGAGCTGCCGTTCCTTGCGGGCTAATTCGTAATACTTAGCTTGCTCTTCCCGAGATAAAGCATGCCACTGTTCGGTGCAGAGGGAGATTAGAGAGAGGGGGGGAAAAAGTAGTCAATTACTGACATGCACTTTTAAGTTCCTTCCAAAGAGTCGCATGCTGGCGTTTGGCTAAAAATCCTTGTTAACTCAAATGTTGTGTGCGTGTGTGTGTGTGTGTGTGTCCGTGTGTGTGTGTAAATCTGTGTGTGTGCGCGCGTGCCTGGGGGTGGAATGGAACATGATGAAGAGATTAACATATGCAGCGATGAGAGAAGGGAAGAAGAAAAAAACACGAAACTTTGATTTCATATCAAAACACTGGTTCCAATTTAGCGGTGCTTTACTTCAAACCATGTCAGGGTGCAATTACCCCACACCACCGCAAAACGGTCCTTTGCTGTGGCTAGCCGCCTCAAACCGCCATAAAGCATTAAATATGTTTAACGGTACCTCTTTTTCCAATTCCGAAAAAGAAGGATAACACAGTTAAACCAGCTACCTGCCCAAAGCCCCCAATTTCAGAACCGCCAGCCTGTGTGTTGGTGTACTTGTTATATTGAGTTATACAGATGTGCTAACTATGATAGAGGCCTTCGTGAAGGAAGTCTCGTGGTGCAAGAGACCCGCAGGCGTGAAGGCGAACCACATACGTACCCTCCGGCCGAGGATCTGATTGATTGCGGCGCTCTCCTTCAGCGTGCATTCGGCCACCACATTGGCACGCATCTCTTTCATATACAGCATGAAAGCGTTTAGAGGTTTTTTGATGTGAGGTCTTTTGGGCTCCTGCTCCTTTCTCTGCTCATGCTGAGATTTCCTGGAGAAACAGGAGGAGGAAAGAGTTAAAAAAGGGGGGAAGAATTATTAAGTGATACAGGGAAATACAAAGGGGAAAACCGCTCAGAGGGAGGTGCGAAAGCGGCTGCCACAGCGACGCCATGGCGTGTGAGAGCGCCGAATGTCTGATTCCAACCACCAATCAGAAAGCTGCATGAGAGAACAATCTGGGAGCCAGTGCCGAAAAGCTAGCAGCGGCTTTTAATTATGTCCATTTGGGTGCTTTCATGCAAAGAGATTACTTCACCAGTAATGGCAACCAAACCTTCATATTCCCTCTCTCTAGTCTACGAGAGTCCCAGCGTTTCACTCCCATTGGTGACCTAGAGCTGATACGTCTTGCCAACTGCACGACTCATAATCGTTGAAATCAGATGCACCAAAAATAAAACTTGAGCTGACTGATAAATAGCCAATATAATACAGATCTATTATATTTTGTGTGAATAGATAAAAAATGAAACAGAAACACTTAAATCAATAGTTTTAAAGTCGCAATGAAACGAAAGTAGCAACAGATCGTTTGATTCATCTTGACAGATTATTGAAAAAATGTAGGGTGGGACTTTAAGATGTGGACGTTGCACTCAAAAGTGGAGGCTTGCAGGGGCAGGGTTTAAGCAGAGGCTTTGTCTACATGGAGAGGCGTTTAGCTGTATACGTAAACATTTTGTATCATATCGGCGTTTCGTCCAGACGGATCCAGCGTTTTGGGAGCCTGAAACCGCTATTTTTTTAAACCGGGTCCCAGAGTGGATAAATCTGAAAACGACACCCTTGCGTTTTTGTGTGTACAGCCAAAGCCAGCCAATCCGTATATTTTGTGAAACGATGATGTCATCACCCCACGTGTCGCGTAACCCTAGTCAGGTAACAGCAACAACAACTGCGGACTACACGCTTGTGTTCGTGCTGCAGAAGCTACAGAGCCCCGTTTTATTTATTTATTTATTATTTATTTATATTGTTTATAAATAATTTTTATTTCATTTCTTTAGTTTACTTCTTTATTTATTCATATTTTCTTTCTTATGCTATGATGCTTGTCTGTTGTCTGATTAGACATTTCATATTTTGTACCAGGGGAGTAGCAGGGACTCACCGCGCCTTAAAATTAGTCCATATGAGGTGCGTAGACAAAAAAATCCAATTAGAGAGGCACTTCAACAGAGTCCGCACACTCCACCAAAGAAAAGAGACGTCAAAAAGCAAGATAAAATCAAATGCTTTTACTGAAAATAGTGGGAAACGTTTCGGTCACATGTGACCTTTCTCAATGCCAAGCTTACAACAAAACATTTTGCTATTTAAGGGTGGGGTAAGTGATATTTCAAAAATGCTGTTGGACATTGTTGATATTTGAAATTAACCAAAACAAACACACCCCTCTCTTCATTACTCCGCCTCCAAAAAAAAAAAAAAAAAAAAAAAAAAAAAAAAAAAAAATCACA
Organism: Tiaroga cobitis; assembly: GCA_030578255.1. NCBI lineage: Eukaryota > Metazoa > Chordata > Actinopteri > Cypriniformes > Leuciscidae > Tiaroga > Tiaroga cobitis. Next base: position 50,190,002 of record CM060591.1, read on the forward strand.
CTCCAATCCTAACCACCCTGCTCCGAGTCGGTCTCGAACCTCGATCACCAGCATGCGAGGCGAGTGCACTAGCAATGACGCTAAACACAGCATTCTCTAGCAGTCTACAGTGCAACTCTCACCAGCTGGCCTCCGTTACACACGCAATCCAAGCATGGATGTCTGTTTATCATAGCAGAAGTGCAACAAAATAATGCTTCACGAAAAATAAAGCGCAGATGAAGAACGAATGACGAAGCACAAGAAAATTCACGTACAGTACACAATAGTAATTACAAACAAGGGTTTGTTGTTAGTTGCCAACAGCACAGCAGCTCCATGACACTCAAATCCAGTGTTACGCACGTGTACAGCGAATCAAAGCAACGTCCGTGTTTTCAGGCCTTCCCACTTAGCTCTCTCCAGCGCTGGACATCTTTTCTAATATTAACACGGGTCCTAAAGCTCTTTCCTGATCATAACCCTTCATTTTCCAGTGATTTCTTCTGAGCTTTTGTATTGTCTCTCATCTCTATTATGTCTTTCTTCAAATCTCCCTCTCTTGCTTGTCTCTCTCCTCCACCGTCATACTGATGCTGATTGGCTACACACGTTTGTAGTTGTGTGTCGGTCGGACAAACTTACAAACCGCATTTTTCAAATATATCGCTTACCCCACCTTTAAATAAAGATTTTTAAAGATTAACTAGATGACGTAAATAAGAATGCACAAATAAATATACTATATCACCCAATATATCCCACATGAACCTATATCAATAAATTAAAACAAAAAAATCTCTAATATTGGCCAATAATCAGTGCTGTGTAAATATATGTGCGATCAGGAAACATAATTGATTGTATTTTTTAGCATGCTGTAGAAAGCTTGCAGCTGAACGGACGAGACACTCACATGTGCATCAGGTCTGTGTCGTGATGCGGTTCGTGTTTCACCTGCGGGTTGACAATGGCGGGATGGGGGATTCCCGTGGCATGGGGTCCAGGAGGGCCTGGTACCATGTGATGAGAGAACCTGAAAGTGAAAAATAATGCGTGTGGGTTAACGTGTCATTCACTATCCGTATTCATAGCTAATATTAACCTTTTGAATATTCATGCTCTCAAAATAAAGTCTATGTAGCCAATGTATGGAATTTCCTGTCTCTACTTTACACAAATAGCTCCAATACAACCTGATCGGTTTACGTCAAAACCATTCGTTTCACAGTTGTCGGAAAAAACGACGTTCTCTTTAAATGTAGCCGTTTGTGCACTCACCATCCCAGTGGAGGGGTCATCTGTCCAACTCCCCCAGGGGAGAGAGAGTAGAAATTGGGAATGTCTGGTCCAGGATGATGCCTGGGCATACCTGCTTCAGGATTCAAGAAGAAGCGGATGAGAAAACCACAGTGACGTGTGTTAGTGTGAGACAGACACATCTGGAAAACAGCAGTGTGACATCAATGTGTGCTGCACAGTTGGGCCCTACAGTCCGGTGCGGTGCATAAGCGGATCATGGGATAATTAGGAATGCTTTTGCGCTGTTCTAATAAGCCCCGCTGATATGATTCATGCTGCTTTTGGATGTCAGTTGGCCTGCGGTACTAAGCTTCTCAACTTCACCCCAAACACACGCGTGCACACTCACACAAACACACATTTGCACCAAGGTCAAGACAGTGTTTGGGTATAAGGACTTAAACCGAGGAGGGAAAAGTGAAGTAAGGCCCTAGGGCTAAATTAAACTGTCAAAAGGGTGTCCGTGGAAGACAACAAAGCCCTAGGGATATATACACAAACAGCAAGAACATTCAGTTTAAAAATCAACCCTTGCATCTCCAACTGATCATTTTTCTTTCACATGGAGCTCAGACTGTGTGGCCTGTTACTGCAAAAGGCTAAAATAGGCTTTAAATTACTGCGCTAAGTACTAGATAACATCATTGTCTTCCTCATGCACGGCCTAGATGACATCAGCCAGCAGAAAAGGAAAATCATTTCATAAACATTTAGTTTTTACTTTGGAATAATATGCACAGTAGGATCACCAGGAATGTATATTTAAAAGGTAAACGTGGTCTACTTTGATTTCACGCCGACTATCTGTGCTTTCTATGCTAAGTAAAAGGACTGAAACATTAAACGCTGCACATTTACCTGAATTCTTACTGAAAAAGATCTTGAAAAGGCTCTCACATATTCTTTGTGTAAGTGTATTATCCATTCCGCCCTCGGCGTATTATGTCTGATGAATAAGTGACTCCATGTTTGTGTATGAAAACAGAGCAAGTTTTGGATCATTGGCCAATCTGCTTGTGGCGTGCAGCCTAGTTCAGGCTATTTATAGCTCTCCAGACCTCCTCCACTTCATCACATCCTGTCTGCCCTCTCCCTCGCCAGTTGCCACAGAGGTGAGTGCTAGCCGGAAGGAGCACATATGGAGTTGGGTTCGCGTGCAACAACGCCTGCCAAAAATCTCAACGCCCCTTTAAAACTGTAACCCCACCACGAAATAGGATTCTACTAAGAATGAATTGTTAGCTTATTAAAGTGTAAGTGTATAGTTCATGTCTCTTCGGATCAGTGATATTAGAGAAATAGTACTTAAGAACACCAGGAAATAACATTCCAACACATAGCAACAGAGTTAAAGGGACAGTACACCCAAATTGAAAATTCCATCATCATTTATTCAGCCTCAAGTCATCCTAAACCTATTTATTTTATCTGTGGAACACAAAAGATGATATTTTGAAGAATGTTGATAACCAAACACTTTTGATGACCAATGATTTCCATTGTACTGAGAAAAAAAAAACTCAAAAAATCGTATATTACACAGAATAAAGTCAAATAGGTTTGAACGACATGAGGGCGAGTAAATGACAGATTTGTCATTTTTGGGTGAATATGATTTTTTTTACCCATATTGTTCTTGGTTTCCCTTAACTTCCTTCACTTATCCAAAACAATTTTCTTTTCCGCTGATGTAATCAAAAATATTAACCAATAATATCAAAGCCTACATGTCAATTCAATAAAATGGATTAAATCAAGATGAATATATCATATATATATGTCCTATATCATTTTCCACTGAATATTCCGTTTCACTCGTTATTTATCAAATCTATTAATGTTAATTATTATGCGTTGAATGTATTTTTTTGGGGACAGGGCTTTCTCTGCCAATGCTCCCACCCTCTGGAACGGTCTACCCCTCCACGTCCGCTCTGCCCCATCACTGCCCATGTTCAAAAAGCACCTCAAAACATTTATTTTCACTAAGTCCTTTGACCCCTAAATCAAAGTTGGGGACTTGTCAATTATAAGAGTTGCAATTGTGAATTTTGACTATATCATTTAGTTTTATATGCATTTGTGTAGCTCATGGATATTATATTTAACTAAAATAAAACTAAAACCATTTAATACTTAATGTACAGACCAATGGCAGACGTAGTTATAGCTGCTAAATTGTGATTTTAGATTACTTTAAAAGTTTGCAATGAACAACAGTAGCGTATTTGTGCGTTTACCTTGCTTGGGGTTAATGTCCTGTGGGTGGTGTCCCGAGTGTGGGCCGGGGGCGAAGTGCTCGTCACTGTATGTGATCAGAGGGGTGAGGGGGTGAACGGCATGGGACGGCTGAACCACCGGCACCTTATTTGACTGCAAAACACAGAGGAAAAAAACTGATATTGTAACACATCATAAAATGTGACCGAGGCATTCAGACTAACAAATGGGCAACAACCCAAAAAAGTTGAGCATGCACACTTCCAGCTCACCAATGCTGATGTGTGGATTGTCTACTGCAGTAGTTTGGGGAAGAAACGAATGAATAAAGAAGGGGGTTGGGAGAGACAGAGGAGGAGAGAATGAGAAACAGGGAGGGAGGATGGGAACGCCACAGGGCAGAGGCAGACCAGAGGTCTCGGGGCTGAAGATCAAAGGGAATCATTAGCCAGTGAATAAGGGAGTTCATTACAGAGCCCCGGCCGTCTGCGGTGGAACTAAGCAGGGTTAATCACGTCAGCAGCGGACTCAACACACACACACACACACACACACACACACACACACACACACAGCTCTAAGCTGACTCACAAAGCAGTGCTCTCCACACCACAAAAGGACATCAAGTACACAGTGTGCAAGAACATGTAGCAATTTTTCAGATAATTGGTGAGCTTCTCCTTTACCTGGTCTACATATGATCTATTTCTGTCCAGAATAGTTTATTTATGAGAGACGTAACTGCCAAACTCTGGATTTTCTTTGAGCCCAAAGTCAAAGTTGGGGGCTTGTCAATAAAATAAACAAAGTGGAAGCTAATTGGTACTGGTTGCAATTGTGAATTTTGACTAATTTAATTTAATTGTATATGCATTTGTGTAGCTCATGGATATTATAGTTAACTAAAATAAAACAATATTTTTGTTACTTGAAATACACAAACAAATAAAATAAAATAAATAAAAAACTTAAACTTTTTTTTTCCATGGCAACATTTCTCATTTTCATTTCATTATCATTCAACTTGATGTACAAAAACAGCTAAATTTTAACTAAAATAAAAATGAATAAATATATATATATATATATATATATATATATATATATATATATATATATATATATATATATATATATATATATATATATATATATATATATATATATATATATATATATATATATATATATATATATATATAAAACAAACACAAAACACTCGACAAAATTAACCAAATCTTTAGTTAAAATGAAAATGGAAAGTATATTAAAAAAAACTATTTAAAAATATTGGTAAAGACTATAATAGAATCTCAATGATACTAAATCAACACTTTGTTGAAAAAAAGACACAAGAACGCACATTTGTTCATTGTGAGTGGAAAATTCCCAGGAAGACTTGAAGGCAGCTTATAATCACATCAAATTTCAACAAATGTATTAAAAATGTCCTATGAAATCAATCTGAATACAAAAACAAACACGATTGACTTAGAAAGAAAAGTGCAAAAAATAATTTATTGATTGCCTACTTTTCCCTAAAACTTAATTAAGGTTCAGCTGTATTGAATCTCCACAACTTTACCCGTCTCGCACGGGTAAGAAGTGGCCCACCCGTGCCACAGGCAAAACTCCCACAGGCATGAATGAGTGGTTTGTCCTAATTTGGGAGCAAAGGTAGCTGTTTCCGACCAGCTTATTGGCCAGAGAGGCAGGTGTAGGGTGCCATTTCCTCGGCAGACGTACTGCTGTAAAACCATGGGGAGGGAAGAGTGTGTCCGTGTGCGTTTGGATGGGGGCGTTATTTCAGAGTATCTCAGACACTAGAGCGTCTGAGAGGGAGGACGATGAGATGAATGGCATTCTCTGGAAAGATCCCAGCTCTGATAGCCAACACTAGGAGTTCCAAACACGTCCAAAACGCCTACATTTTCCAAGGCATTTTTTGGGAGTTTTGATGCTGATAATACAAAACTGTATATTTATTTATTACTCAATGCTTTTAAAAATGCCAGATTTAGGACATGCACTTGGATCCTTTGTTGGTCCTGGAAAAACAAATATAGTCCTAGCCCTATCCCTAACCCAAACCCTCGTAAAACCAAAGGAAAATGTTAGGTTGATCATGTTATTGAAGTCCTAATCTCTAAGTGTATCCCTAAAATATGCTGGGAATGTTGTTCCAAGACCAACAAGGATGTTGAACAAGGAGCATGTCCTATTTGGTGTAGCAAATGTTATATTTAACCACTTTTGGAAGGTTATTTCGACCCCACTTTTGGGGTAATAATAACTTAAACGTATATAAACTTTGCTTTACTTCAGTACAAAGGAAACAAATTGTAGCCAGCTGGAATGTCGTTTTGAGACCAAGAACAAGCCTCTGCCAACCTTTCACATCTGCAGTCAATCGAACAAACTTAAACTTGGTACTGGGCAAACGTTATGTGCCCAATTAATATTCAGGAGGCCGGCTGACAAGGTTTATGATGGGTCCGATTCTGCCAGATGGTTATTTTTTGTTAAGACTTGTTTATCAGTATGATGGCTGATATAATCTTAAGTGAATTCACATGCTTCAAATGAAACAAACAAACAAATTAATAACATAAGATAAAGTAATAACATAAAAATATAACATTATTAATAAGTGAAACATCTGCTTTGCTCTTTTTACAAAATAATAAAATAAAAAAATAAAATTAGCCTGTTAATAATTCACTCCCTTATGTGGTTTAAATTCAGGTTCAACTGATGGTCAGAAGCCACGGCTAATCTGGACTAGTAGTTTTAAAAAGGCTCTTGTGCTACCTTAAGGAAACCTTATCCCTGACTCGCCCTCATTACTAATATGTGACTGGGGGCAGTAGCTACTGTGAAAGGCCTTTACTGGAAGACTGCACGATAGCATCCTTACCCCCTCTTCATTTTACGCCTCTCAGCTCTTATTGGCTTTTCCTCTGGGAGAGAGATAAGAGGCAGGCATATTTTTCATTTAAGCCCCTAGTCTCTGTCTCCGAGTAAAGGAGAAAAAGAGATACCAAGGAGCGGAAGAAGAACTTAAAACAGTTCGAGTTGAAGAAAGGAGTCCAATGCAAGCATCATACAAAAGACACCACAACTCTCCAGTATGTCATTACGAGGGTCCTCGACTCTCGGCAGCCATGAAAAGTGGGAGCTGGCACTTTGCGTTCCACCTTATTCGATCGGGGCCTCTTTTATGTCCTCTCAGTCGCAGCTGTCAGGGCCCATTTCTCTCAACTTCTTAATAAACTGCCATCTCGGAGCATTGCATGAAGCTAAAATTCCAGCAGGGAACCTCAAGACTGCAGTGCCAATTCGTAGGGGCTCCCGAGGCACAACCTTGAAAAATGCTCACTCTTCCAAAAAAATAAAAGAGAAAGAAATAAAATGTCATATTTAAAATACATTCAGCTTTCCAAAAATGTGGTTGCCTTTAATATACGAAGGCAGGGTTTGGTTCTTTTGGCTTTCTGTGGTCTTAAATAAAAGTCACGCAGAGTGATTCACCACCACTCAAGGCCATTCAAATCCTTCCAGGTGGTTTGAGATCACAGGCCGCGCCACCCAGTTCCCAACCCGGCTCAATTGCGTATTAAACTAAAAACACTTTCGCTCAACCCGACCAGGAAGTGGCCGGACACCCCGAATGCCCACAGGAACCCGGTTCGGATGGTGCCATGGCGATTTATCCCCAAGGATCTCTCAGGGGCCAGATTTTTCACAGGCCCGGGCGACAGGATATGGCAACGACGTACCTCCCACCGTTCTCTCTTTTATTATGAAGAAAAATAATAGGCTTAGGTTTTTCTATTCATATTTGCAGAGAGGCGGTGCCGATTGAAAAGAAGCATGTCCATTTAGGATTTTATAAGCAGGTCTGGCCAAGCCTGCCTCTAGAGCCCCTCAGATGTGGTTTAAAAGAAATTTCATTGTGCAGAACCCAAGCTGGCTGAGGGCCTGCAGAAAATCCAGAGGAAAAACCAAGAGTGCGGGAAATGGCAAACTTGGGTGCAATGAGTTGGGAGACAAAATGGACACTGTTCATTTCAACAACTTCTCCAAAAAGCACCTCTACTTTAACCAATCAGCACTAAACACTGAAAGCGAATGAAAATGATCAGGTCTAGATGATAACCCCTTTTCTGTCTTTTACAGCGGGTTGAGGTTTACCATCCAGATATGGCATTTCTAACCCAAAACCTAACCAGGCTCATTGCAAAAAAAACTGCCTGTGGCGACATTTCTGCAAAATGACATTAAGTTGCTTCTTATGTGTTTCGCATCACTTTCAAAGTGAAATGTCCAGTGAGTAGCGCTAAAAGCACATCAACTTTTATCCGAAACAGATCTGGTAACGCTTTAAATATGTTGGTGGCTGTACGTATTGCGGCAGTTCAGAAAGGAAATGTCTGGCGAGTTGCACTAAAAGGTTAATGCTCCAACACGTTTGAAACAACTACACTAATACTGACGCTAAACCGAACCAACAGTGTTGACAAAAGCCAGCGTTGAGACAAAACACGTGTTGAAGCAACCATGCTATTTCCGCTGCTTCTACAAGACTTTGAGCTTGTTTATCGTGACTGGTGTTTAATGGGATCCGTACCCGATCGCCTCGCATCTCAAGTTCAATACTATACCATGTGAGTAACAGAGCAAGTTTAGCCATAGAAAAGCCATGCATATGGAGCTGGTTATGTGATGCAAATGTCTAAATAGATTCATTTACAAATCATACACTATGGTAAAAGTGTTCTTAACTGTGCGAAAATAAGTCTTTATTAACAGATAATCGGTCTCTGTAAGTAGTAATATAAGATTTGTTGATGCTTTACAGCCACTAGTGTTCATTTCAGCTGGAAACTGCAGTTAAATACTTATACTTTAATACTTATGTTTTTGTAATTTTGCCAAAATGTAGGTAGAGGCACATTTTTCCAATCATCCTATGTTGCCCAAAACATTGTCAGTACAACAAGCGTTTTCTTCGCACCACCAGCCCTTTGTCCTCTACTCAATTATCTCATTTCCGTGGTGTTGAGGGGGGGAGGGGAGGGGTTATAATAATCGCTTCCCTCTACTGTAATTTATATGCAATGAGGACTCCTCATGCCCGCAGCTACAATAAAGTGGCTGAGTGAAAGAGCGCAAGGTGTTTTGCAAACATTCGAGAGTTGGCAACTTAAGTGGTAACGACAGATTGCCATACAGCTACAAATCTCGGTGAAATCCCTCTATACTGTTCACCTACGAGAGAGATGACCACGCATGAATAAAAGGAAATTAAAGAGTGAATGCAATGCTTGCATAGGTAGGTTCAAACAAGCCATATATTCAGGTCGTTCTGGGTTCAATACGCATAATAATGATGATCACCACATAAAATATATTTCAATTAATCCACATATAAGGCAAGGTCAGTAAGCGATTCTATCACACTAGTCTTGTCTATGTCAGCCTGTATAAGTCTTGTGGCTAATACTTTTGAAACGGTGTGTATTTTAGTAGTGTTTGTAAGACGAATGGGTTGAAACTATCCTCTGTGATAAATTGACATTGACACAATGGTAATTTAGATTTAACCTTGAAAACTCCTTTAAAGCATTGTGTAAGATGCCCAACTTTCCCAAATCAAAATCAGATTAAGCAATAAAAATAAAAATATTGCTGTTGAAAAGAAAAAAAAGTGAATTCTGGTGTTGTAACATGGAAGTTACAACCATAAAAAAAAAAACATGATACATATGAATGAATAAATAAATCCAGTGGTGTCGTGTGGAGGGAGTTGAAATTAACTTATTTAACCCTGAACATTTCTTTAGCACTATACAAGAATAAACAAGCAAAAACTCAAAGATTGTTGTGAGAAAAATTTACTTGCTTTAGGTTTGTGACTATTGAAACATTTGACAAAACACAGTCCAGTCCTGAATAGAAACACACCCTGTACTACCAGCCAAAACAGTTCTCGCCCACAAACACACACACACCCTAGCCCAGGTGTTCATACTCGCATCCCTTTGGAGGAAGGCATGACCTTTAAATAACAAAGATAAACACACACACACACACGTTGCCCACTCAATTCGATATATTGGCCCCTTTAAAGCCCCAGTAAGTGAGCAACCCCAGTGCTGAGACGCCCAAAATAAAGAGAGGCCCCAGTTTAGAGCGGTGGGTTATAACTGGAATGTGATATTGGCAGAATGGCCTGTTGGCTCTGGGGCTTAATGTAACCAAACCCAATTAATGAAGTGGCCACATGCCCAAGGTAACGATACAAACAAGAGGAGGAACCGAAGGGTGGATGGAGAGTGAGAGGGGTAGAGGAGACGGGAACGAATGGAGGAAAGCCTGCCCTAAAGGCTTTAAGAGAAAGAGAGTGAGCAAGAGAATGAGCGAAAGACAGACCTTATTTAAATCATTCACAGGGACAAGTCTATTTTGAACATTGTTGTCAGAACCTGGATGTTACACCCACCAAAAATGAATCATCTAAAATAAAAAATTAAATAAATTTTACATTTGATCAGGTGGTTTACATAATAAATAAATAAGAATATAAGAAAACATTTTATATCCTTTGGGTTTTTACAACAACAAAAAACTAAAACCATAAATGGGGACTGTACAAAAATAATTAGTACCATATTAAGAACTAAATAATTTCCAAAAATAATTAATAACAATAATGATAATAAAATGAAAAATAAAATGTATTTAGCCAAACCAACTCTTCAACCCATGTGCTAGCTTAGGTTCAAAGCATGGCATTCAGAAAGTTGACAGCAGTGCACCAGCTGTCATCTGCAATAGTCAAGCAGAGAAGCAGAACTTCAAACATCTCACCCATTAATGGCCCAGAAAACCACATCACCGGCATATGCAGTGCTGCATTCTGACAGATGTGAACCATGTGAAACAAACACAAATCTGATACATAAACGCTGGGACTGCGCCAACAAGAGGCGGCGCACGCCACGGACGAGGAATTTAAAGCTCATTGAGAATAAAAAACAATATTTATCAAGACAATAAGGCGACAATAATGCTGCCTAACTGACAACAAAGGATTAAGTGGAAAGTGTTGAGTGTGGGCTGTGACGACAATTAACAGACTGCGCTTACAATTATATAGACATTGCTGATTGGTTGTGAGGTAATATCGTCACAGTTTTGCATTGCGTGGAGCTTATATAAGGGTCCTCAACATCCTGCTGCACGAGGCATACGCAGGGCTCATTTTCACAGCAGGACCTGGTCACTTCAAAGTGCCACTGAAAGGTCAAACATTCCAGTGAAGGGGACCGGTGTCAGCGGGCAACGCAGCATCCACTGGCCAAGCACACACACACACACACACAACGTGCCATTAGCATGCATTCTGACACAACAGCCACACACATTAAACTTTAAAAGCCAGCACGACTTCTACATGCCAAACACAAGAATCCGTGATCCTCACAATGTTGTTGGAAGTGTGGAAAGCATGTGAATGAACACTTGTTTATTCCTTTCTTTCATACCGAGCCAGCTCTCGCTCTCACTCTCACTCGGTTATTTATGGATGGCCGATACTCCAACATAATCAGACTGGCCAATCGCTGCTATGCAACATGCTAGTGCTAGCTTTACAGACAACGAAAATGAAACAGCTCAGTAGCAAAGCACAAATTAAAGGACTGCTAAATGTACAGACAGTAGACACACTTTCGAAGGGCATTAACATTACAACCCAAAGCATTAGCGTGTAACAGACATGAATGATCCCTCAAATCATGCGGCTTGAGTAGAGGCAGACTATATTTTTTCAAGCGATCAGAATTTTTGTGTTAATGGACCAGTCGTCAGTTGGGTTATAGCGGTGAATGGGAGGCGACAGCATGTGCTCTAAAAGCAAAAGAAAAAATCTGCAGAAGCGTTTCAACGACTTTCCAAAAGAGGGGAAAGATATTGAGAGATTGATTTACAGCAGTCAGAAGAGAGAAATGTGTCAAATTTGCGGTCACTCCCTCAGTCATTGTATTCGAAACACCCTCACAGCAGCGTTAATTTGCTTTTTGTCATTTACTGACCAGGTAATATAACAATATATAGACGTATAAATGTGTATTCAGTTTTGTAAAAAAATTTGACAAGATTTGTAATGTTGATAACTGCGGAAACGCCTCATCACAGTCCGTGAAAAGGGTCCATAACGATAAATAATCAGAAATCAGCTCAACTAATGAGACAAAAATAAAAGAAAAAATATAAAAGAAAAACACTTTTTAAGAAACAAAATTAAGAGAATAAAAATACATGCAATTAAAAAAAAAAAAGTTTTATTCTATTTTAATATACATAACTAATATTTTAAATGTTTATTTTATTTAAATATATTTTTAAAAATTAAACATTTATTTAAATTCATATTAATTTTAATAATACTTTAAAATAAGTACATGGATACAATTACCGGTAAATAAAATTGACATTAAAAATAGATGGTCTTTTCTACAGAAATAATTGGTTCCACCTCAAGGTTAAGAGCAGAATCATTACCAAAGGAAAATGAATGTACCCATTTCAACTCCTCAATTGCTGTAATAGTTTATCCTCACGAGAATAGCTCAGAGCACCTAACTGCACAGCAATCGCCAAAAACAACCTAGCACTCAAACGCTCCTTCCCTCAAAGCATAAAAAAATCAGTTTCTTCTACGACACAAATAAAGGAGGAAGCGGTGGAAGACATATCAAGGTCTTGAGTAATTTCTGAGCAGGCGTTTGAAGGAATGGGATTTGCCTGGCATGTGCAGACGGTGCTTGCCAGCACATTCACACAGGTATACGGCACATAAATGGCTGCCACTCTGGATTTGGGAGGAACTTGCAGCGAGGGGAGAATGAGACCTGTGGGGGAGCTTGTGATGGAGGGGTGGAACCAATCCGCTCCCTCGCAGGCTCAGGTTAATGTTTGAGTGAAGCGGTGATCCTCTGCCACACGTGTGTTTGTTACCGTGTGAGCACGTGCACGTGTGTCTGTACCTGCAACATCAGAAGTGCTGGGCTGTGGTGGATGGAGCTACTTCAGATGCCGGGTAGTGACCTAGTTTCACACTCTCAGCAACAAAGCCTGAGCTTTACGGCCCAGAGTTAGGGATTGAGATGAGAAGAATAGAGGAAGCAGAGCAGGGGGATGGTGGGAAAGAGACAGAAGTCTACACCGGTTGAAAGCAAATTAACATAGCAGAAGATGTGGATTTCTGCTCTGCGCACATCATAAACATTCAATAGTTGCACATTAGACACATTTTCTCGGAGCACTGCAACGGTCATGTTATGACATCACGCTCTGTGGCGTCTTTTTAAAAACAAGCTCATCATATAACAATTACTATAAACCAAAAATGTAAAACTATACAATCTACTCCACTTTCCTGCAATCCTGCAAACATGCAGCTTTAAAAATTGCGTTCTGTTAATTCTGCTAAAAGATCACTGCATCACATAGCGATCTTCTATTGGACACACGTCTTTACGTGATACAAATTCAAAGCTCAGAGTTCGCGAAAATTGAACTTTTGAGCGCAGCGAAAGGTTAAACTGTTTTTGCATGAGCTTGTGTTTCCAGTGTTCAGCAATGGGACGAAATGTGCAGTGTGATTGCCCATTTAGGATACACCCCCAAAATAAACTCCACTTAAACCTTCCCCAAATAAACCCACTATATCCCAGGCATACTGTTATATTTAAAGGTAAAGTGTTTTCCATTTTCTAAAGTGCTAAGTAAACTTTTCCACAGGTGGCAATGTCAATGCCATGGGTTTGATTCCCAGGGAATGCATTAAATAATAAATGATAAAATCATAATGCAATGCACAGTAAGAAGTGTCTGCCAATTGCGTAAAAGTACATTTCTACGAAACGGCAATACAACAAATTAATGACATGAGATTAAGAAAACAGTCAATACTGCTTGTTTTTTTAGATAAATGCAGTCTTCTGTATGTTTGGAAACCATTATTTTTCCAATTACCTTTGCTGGCACTAGCTCTGCAGAAAATACATACTCGGCCTTTCGAGGTGAAGTAAGAGATTTGAAAAACGCTGTTTCAGACAGAGCACCAAAACACACTTGTAGCCAATCAGCAGTAAGGAGGAGGAGAGAGAGCTCAGTGCACAAGAAAGACATTAGCAGAACGACTATAGAAAGAGAGAGATGGGAGAGAAAATACAAAAATGGAAAATGCCAGGGGAATTTAACTTTAAAAAGAAGGGTTACGATCAAGCAAAAGACAGCATATCTTAGCTCTGTGAAACACAGAAAAAACAACGTTACTCGCGTATCTAGAAAAAATAAAGCAACCGTAAGGCCTTCCTGCTCTCTCTACAGCGCTGGAAAGCTTCTCTGATTTCAACGCAGGTCCTTCCCTTTTGCCTGATCGTAACCCTTCTTTTTAAAGTTTAGATGTTCAAGGCTTATAATAATAATTATAAGCCTGGAACATCTAAACCTCCACCGCCCGGTTTAAGCATCAGTTCCCAAGTTTCTGAAAAGTGAGATACTCCTAATATACGTTTTCTTCTTTTGGTTCCCCTTTTAGTGATCGCTTTAACTCCTTAATCTTGTCACATTTGTAATATATTAGTTACTTGGACTATCTATCCTGTTATGTAGGGAGCTGCTCATGAAAATTAGGGATGCACGATATCAGCAACCATAGCGGTATCGGCTTCACTTTTGATGTTATCATTATCGGCCCGATTAGAAAATTTGGCTGATATATTAAAGTCGATAAATAATGGATTATTTCCTTCAGCTGAGACACTTCAGATGTGCACTGTTCACCATGATGGTTTTGAATTGCTTGAAATATGATGGGAATCACTCAAAAAAGGAAAACACAGTGCAACATGTTTGTCAGGTTACATAAAATTATAATGAGAACATTTTAATTGTGTGCTTGGGAAATGGATTTTAATGGTGAGACTTTTGTTTTTGTAATCAGGCTCTGAAAAATTGTATAAATATTTGGATTTAGATTTATGGGCCAATATATCGGTTATCGGCTTTCAAATTTAAAGAATTATCGGTATCGGCCAAGATTTTCACAGGTCCATCTCTAATGAAAACTATGGTTTTGGGGATGGAAGGGATGTCTTTGCCATCGAATAAGTAGAGGAGCTAGATAACAATCCGACCTGAATTATCGTAGTAACACGAAATGCTTTCACTTATTGAGGGCGGAGGCATTAGGTAGAGGCCTGCTTGTTTTGGTGATTTCAAATATCAACAGTGTTTACCAGAAATGCCCAATTCCGCAACATTCTGCATAAAGTACAGTAGATAACAATAAAGTACAGTCACATACAGGATTCTGTTTATATGATTCTGCATTCCGTCCACATTTTTGGCATCACAGAAATCATAAGGCATATGAAATCATATGACACTCTGGTCACTAATTATAACTAGGTCCCTCATTTATTGCAAGTCTATAAGATATTTTATCCACCAGACGAAAATCAGTCTTAAAGTCTTATCACTAAGACATTTTTTTTCTTTTGTTATTTCCCAAAATCAATTTTCTTATTATTTAGCTTGAAATCGTTACTTGTGCAGTTCTCCGTCACAGAGATAATTTAAAAAGTAAATGTGATATTTCTCAAAGACCGCAATCTGAATCTGTCGGATTCAAGACTGAATAAGTCTCAATAAGACAGAGGGATCAATTGCAACAACCCTACATCTTCACTCTTTTATCACGTAAAGCCTTTGTTGCACTGTTTTGCTTGTAGGTTGGACAATACCGCATTACGCACAAACCTCTCATATAAATGTGGCCTCGCCACATTGTGAGGGAATTAGCTAGTTAACCTCAACACAACTGCTTTTCAATTTAGCATCAGCCAGTGAAAACCCTCAGTCTGAGAGCGCACACACACTCGCACTATAATCCCTGAAGAACAAATGACTTCTCTCAACCCACGCATGACTAGGGAGCACTTCAACAAGCTCTTGAAAGTCGGCTCACACACAGGTCGGGCACCTCCCCCGGTTCGATACTTTTGAAGGAGTACTTTTGTGGCTATTGTCCCGACTAAAGCAAACAAAACATCGGCTGTGTGCAAACAAGACGAGACGCGGAGGCGGAGTATGCAAACGTGCATGAGATCTTTGTTTTCTTGACTTTGTGCAATTTAAACATGAGATAATGGGATAGGAGAGGGAACAGGTCCAAGATCTGGTCTGACGGAAAGGATTCAGAAAATTAGCCCAACCCTGTGTCTGCAAAATTCTTGTGCATCGTCCATTAAAAAACAGAAGTGTAAATAAAGGTGTCATGTGCTACAACAAGGTTTTAATGTTCAGTCTCAAAATGAATCTGGAAATCTCAGAACGAGCTGAGAAACCATCAGTCAGTAATTCTAATGCAGCAAGTTTATCTTCAAATGGCTCCAATAATTACAGACTAAATCTATAATGCATAAGCAGCATGAATGTATGCCTTCTTAGATGCATTAATATTGATCAAAGACCAGGTATAAATATCATTGTATGCCAGGGAAACCTAGTATTCTGCAGGAATATGAATTATACCATAATGGATTCCAAAACCTACAAAAACTCCACAATGTACTATACAAATCACAGCCAATCGGAATATATTTGATCATTTTAACATTTCTGGCTTTTAATCCATGTCTGTTAGCTTTGGAGGTCATATGTGCAAACGTCAAGTAAATATGTATTTACAGTGTTTCTCTTCTGTTAAAACAGACGAAAAATACTGATGACTCATCTTGGACTCAGGGGCGTAGACAAATTAATCTCTAATGAAATGCTCTCAAGAATGAGAAATACCACCTTTCTGTAACGCAACCGATTAGCAATAGCAAGTAGCAACTCATGATTGATGACTGTTTTTTTTCCACTAGAAATTTGTGGAAAACACTTTTTCAACTTTGTACTTATTAAATGTCTTACAACTGTTATTTGTGTCAACAATATGGCCTGTATCCCTAAGGCCTATTCTCACCAGGACTGAAACGGACATATAAACATATTTGTGTTCATATAAAATGCTTATGTCAGATTATTTGAAATATAGCTTCAAAACTTCAATATTTCAGCCCATCTCCAAATCTTGGTAACTCAATGATCGCTCCAGCCATCTATATGACTCTACGCACAGCCAGTCAACGACATACACCTCAAAAGTTCAAACCTCCTAAATGTACATTTTAAAATAATAGTGTCATCAAAACTATGAAATGACACTTCTGTTCTGACAAAAATGTTTTAATGAAATTCTTTTATTTCGATGTTTAATATAAATCACTATCATATATTTTAAATTGATATCTTGAAAGTCCATCTTAGGCCCTATTACTGGTCACCATTTCTTTTAAAGTTTCACTTTTTTTTAAATCACTTTTGCCATCACTGCATCATTTTAAATGGTGTGAGAAATACTTTCCTAACAACTAACAGTATAAATTCCATGTAGTCTCTCAATTAATAATCAAAAAGCCACATGCATTATAATTACAAAAGATTTTAATTATAAAAACTTTCGTTTAGATAAAGAATGTAAACTTCCCAAAAGTATTTTGTAGACATGTATCTACAAAACTAATCTCAAAGATTTCAGATCAAAAGGGTTTTAAGGTCTTGAGAAACAAACATAGTCAAGTTTCTCCAGAAGTTTGCAGGCCTAACATCAGTATAGTGTGGTCTCGAACCAAGATGTAAATTAAATCTTATTATTACCTATGCATAGATATCCTTTGAGAGGCACAGATGTCATTATTAAGCGCTGCAGTGGTTGCAAGAAGTTGGTACGAGGTGCACAAAGGCAAATAGGGAACAAGTCTTGCAGAGTATTTTTTATAGGTTTCATCATCCAGCATCAAACAACCGGGGAAAGTAAACAAAAGTGCTACTCGTCTCAGGACTCACATCCGCAACCAGAACGAGAGTGAGTCAGACAGAGCATATGATACAACAAAATAGCGGGTGATTAATAGCACATGCTCTAAAAAATACAGAAATGCCCGTTCTAGAGTGTATTTGAACATGCAGTCTCATATCACAGGCTCTATATATTTGTGAAGGGCCCTTCAGCAATAAATGAACACTCCACATGGGCTCAAATCAATTAGCGATAGGGAAAAAAACATCACAATGCAGGTCTGTTGAGATCAGTAACAGTAATGCAGAAGGCCAGAATCAGAGATGAAAGATCAGATCAAAGCAACAGAGCAGTCAATTTGTCTGATGAACCTTATTAACAATAGGCTGAGATGCACTGGTAATGGTTACGGTTTGTGTAAACCATGATCGAGGCATGAACATGAGTACATAAACATAGGAGAAAAAAAAACAAGAATGGAGTAGCATGTATTTAGTATGTATACAAAATATGTTTTTGGAAGAAGTCTCTTACGCTTGCCAAGGCTGCATTTATTTAATCAAAACTACAGCAACAGCATAAATATTACAATTTAAAATATATATTTATTATAATTTAATCCTATGAATTTTCAGCATCATTCCTCCAGTCTTCAGTGTCACATGATCCTTCATGTGATTTCTGATATGCTGATATTCTGATTTGCTGCTCAAGAAACATTTCTGATTATTATTAATGTTGAAAACATTGCGCAAAACATTTTGCGGGAAACCATGATACATTTTATTTTCAGGATTCTTCGATGAATAGAGTTAAAAAGAACAGCATTTATTTGAGATAAAAATCTTAAGTAACATTATAAATGTCTTTACTGTCACTTTTGATCAATTTAATGCATCCTTGCAGAATAACAGTAATTAATTTCTATGAGAAAAAAAATCTAACAAACTAAATTATACATAAAAAAAATGATTTTTATAAATTCTTACATTTTTATACAAAACTTTTTAACATAAAAACAAGCATTTTATATAGTTTACTGTTTTTAATATAAACATGTTTAAAAATACATTTCAACAAATCTCATTTGCCATTAATAAATTAATCATGTAATGAACTCTAAAAAAAGTCAGATTTTCCTACTACAAAATATCACACGTAATTCAATGTGTTACTTGACATTTCTCAGTAATTGTTTGTGAAAGTTGTTTATACACCATTTTCTTTCCAGTGTAGCCTATATATCGCCATAACAGATGGCTATAGGCCACCCTGCTCTCTGGGTCACTGAAAATGTGTTTATGTTGCCATCAGCATCTTAAGTAAGTGTATTTTGCACAAATTGGACACCTCCAGGGGCGGGATAGTTTCCCCGTTTCAGTCTAATGTGGGAAAGCCTGGAGCTTGGGGGCGGGTGTGTTGGCAGAACCGGGCACACGCTCCACTACAATAGCCGAGCCTCGTTAGCTCCGTAGCAATCCCACCGCCTACGCCACACCAAAACATCGCCCGCATAAATATGGGGACATCTGCAAGGGTAATCACTGCATTGTGCTCACATTTTCTGCTCTGCTGGACGGCAACAGGGCAGCCTGCTTTTCAACACCTCTCCCCCTCCCTTCCCCTGCCTGGGCTCCGTTTCTGGGGTCAGAGTCCCTCAGGTAACAAAACCCCCTGAGACTTGTGCTGAATTACATGTAATTACTCCCCACAATCTGATTGATTTTGGTCTGAATAAGGCAAGAGGACACCTTTAACTTCCTGCTTGCCTTCCTTCAGTGTATCTTTGTCACTTTTTTTCTACGTTCCCCCCCCCCCCCCCCCATCCATTTCCATGCACAACAACCCCCTCTAATTCCCCTCACCATCCCTCGCTCACCCTCCCCTTCCCCTCTCTCTCTCTCTCTCCAACGCTCACGAAACGAAGCCAAGACTCTTCATCTAGTAGGAGGCAGAAGGCTTTGAAGAGATCAAAGCCAAGGCCGCGAGCAGTTGTGCGCCCTGGGAATACGCCGCAGCTCTCTGCTCCACAGCCCCCTTTTTCCAGCG
Source organism: Tiaroga cobitis (assembly GCA_030578255.1). Taxonomy (NCBI): domain Eukaryota; kingdom Metazoa; phylum Chordata; class Actinopteri; order Cypriniformes; family Leuciscidae; genus Tiaroga; species Tiaroga cobitis. The sequence goes on from CM060591.1 coordinate 50,209,476, forward strand.
TCATGTCGGATTGCAGCTGGATTGCATTTCGCCAGTTTTCTTAATGCTCTCGGTTTTGACTTTGACATCACTGATCCCCCCCCCCCTCCCCTCCCCTCCCCAACACACACACACCTTCAACACAAACGAGAGAGAAGGGAAGACAGAAAAAGACAAAAACAAGGGAGCGAAGGAGAGAAAAATCAAAGAGAGCGAAGTTAAAATAGAAAAAGCTGGAAAAGAAAGGAGTAAAATAGGAGAAGAGAGATTGACAGGGTGAATTTTATTTTCACAACTCCATAATTGGCCAGTTCAAAGGCGGATGAAAAAAGGAAGCATTTGTTTTTAATTCCGCGGCAGATATGATAGGAGCGACAAACTTTTATGAGTTCCCCAAAAATTAAAGACAGGCTCTTTTCACATTCAAAGAACAGGGTGTTTTTTATGGCCGAGACCACACAAAAAGAGCTGATAGCAAAGCCCACCCCTCCCATCCGCTGCAAACATGAGTTGACTGACTGACTGCGAGATGCCGAAAGAGAGGGTTTTAGTGTGCAACACAGAGAGAGGGAGTGAGTGCATGCAAGAAAGAGGAAAAAGAGGCTGTATCCATACATCCATTAAACAGCCTTGATAATAAAGCCTGGTGGCAAGCCATCTTTTGTACTGTAACTCAGAGAAACCCTTTACCAAACTCCTACACCAGGGAGCATGAATATTTCAGTGGCGTCTGATCCACGGAGCATGTGAAGCTCTTTTGCCCCCACATTCACAAACAGCCTGACAAAAAAATAAAAATAATGAGCTTCAGAAAAAATATGGAAAAAAAAGTGGAACCTAGTGGCACAGAGCCTCTATTGATCAGTAAAAAGCAGTGCAAATGAAGTTCAGAGATGCGTGCATGCATGTCCGCAAACACAATGCGGTTTCAATCACTGTCACTGATGAATTTCTCTTGAGATGACGAAGGTTTGACGAGACACTCGACTTGTCTGTTCTGGTGCTTCTACGTGCCAAAATTACCAGTGCTACACAATTTTCAACAGTTATACAACTGGCGTGATTTGATAGAAGAGGGTTACTGACACGCATCGAATGTCGATTCTCAAACAAACAATTGTAAAATGAGAAAAACATGGGGATTTTAAGTCATTCGAGACTAAACGAGCTTCAAACGACACTGGGAATGAGAATACACAAAATGAAGCAACAAACATTCAATGAAAAGGAGTAAAAAAAAAAAAAAAGAAAACCAACTAAACTGGCACAAGAGCGTCAGCTATATTGTCAAAATAAAGCAGGATTTAAAGAGGCCGCTGGAGGGTGATGGAGGTCACAGCCGAGCTTGGAGACATAACATGCAGGAAAAGTGATGACAACTGTGATGCGAAGACAAAACACAACATTGCACTTCATTTACACGTGCCCTCAGGATCCTCTCAACAGGTGCTACCGCTGGATTGCAGAATCGATGTGCATTAAAAGGTCAAGAAATAACACTCGTGTGTTCAAGCCTGTTCAACGCCAGCTCAAAAATGATCATTTTTAGGATGTAAACTTGGCATTGTATATTACGAAATTGTTGATGAATTTTACATTCATGCATTTAGTAGATGGTTTAATCCAAAGCGAATTATTCAACCATGTTCGTAATACAATATATACGTGTATATATATATATATGACAGCATTTCTCGAATACACACAAAAGCAATTTAATTTGGGCGTTCTGGACAGAATTTCAAAGTTATTATAGTCTCCTACTATGAAGACATTGCAATTAACGAATTTCAGTGGGTCGCTTGACATTAATATTTCGGGGTTGGTAAAATACCCCATGGAGGCAAACCTTTGAAAATTAACCTAATAACACTGCCAGCCTGTTTTGCTTTGTACATCCGACACATGGATTCAATATGGCTGTGGTAACCAGCCGATGTAAACAGAGTATCAATGGCCCTCTGTTTCAAAACCCTGGGTCTGTACCAGTGCACTTCAAAGGGCCGTGGGTTGCTGAAATCTGCAAGGTCTAGGCCACGCTGGTGTTCAGACCTGCTCAGCAGATGATATGGCTACTAGTTTGCCCCTTATCACCCATGTGTGGGGGTGGTTCGCTTTGCTTGCCTCTTCATCAAAGGATGACAGGTTGCGCGTTTAAAGTACGTGCTAAGAGCGTCAGGGAGGCATATGGGTGAGTTTAGAAGTTTAAAAGTGTAGGTTATGATGTAAATAATAATGCTAGTACTGAAAACCATGAAAGTGCACGACAAATATGCTACATAAATAATGTTACAAAAACCACACACAAGGGCTGCTGGGAACTGTAGTTTCTTCGAATGGTGCAGAAAGGAAAAGAGTGAGAGTAGATGATCCAGCTGTGTGAAATCTCTTTAGGCAAAGCCAGGGTTTGGGGGGGTTTGTGATTCCACGGCATGTCCACGCCAAGAGATCCGTCACATCCCACATCAAAGCAGGCCGAGTGCTAGTGTATATTTTGGGTCGGTTCTTCCCGTGCTCCACTGCCAGAGGCCAGTCAGGATGGGGGAGGTAAACGGCACAAGGACAGAAGTTGCTCCACCAGTAGCTCCAGCAAATGTACTACAGTAGCCATTCATACATATGGAGAGCAAGCTATCCATCAAAACAGCCTAGTTGAAATTAAGGTAGAATCCTTTAAGCCTCAATGCAATCAATATACTGTATGTCTATTTAAAAAATACATTAACCTACTTTCCATGCATTTAATGGTCTTTGTTCTAAATTTTCTAAATTCACATCTGCTCTTCTCTGAGAGTTTTGCACACCAAACGTGAATATTTGTCACAAACACGGATTTGAAATAATATGCTATTTACAATGTTGCCCAATGAAAATTTGTTTCAAATGAGAGCAACTTCACAACCAAATATAGAAAAGCATTTGAATCTGAAATCGCAGCTAAAACAGAAAAAAGCGGTGTGCAAACCACTATACAGGAGTAAATTTGGTTGATATTCTCTTATCCATGGGGAAATTTGATTTTCGTTTAACTAATATTTGCTTACTTTTTGAGTAGATCACTTATTTCCCTTATTGTTATAGTTTCGAAACGTGAAAAGGCCTTTGGATCAGCACATTCTGAAGAATTTCAGGACATTTAGATAAAGGCATTAACTAACTTATGGGTCACAGGTCAAACATGTAACATCTCAAACACTTAGTGAGATGAAACTTTGTGCCCGAACTTTAAATAATCCAATTTAAGATAAAGATGAAGAAACGAAGAAAGGGGATGAAGAACAGATTAAACAATTCAATGAAATCCAGGACCCCATCACCCCATTCTTCTCTCCAACTGATTAAAAGGGACCCGAGATAAGCGGAACTACAAGAAACGTCCCGGCGCGAGGGAAATCATTTCAAAAGGAGGAACTGCCTAGGTTGTCTTAATTCCCAATTCACCATTTCATACTAATGTTAAAATATTAGAACTTCAAAGCGACAGGCACTAGAGACAATGCAGCCCCGGTGTTTACCTGGGAACATTATCTGCTGACCCCAAGTTAGTCATCTCAAAGGAACCCTGGATGCCATTTCCAGATGTCGTCTATCAGATTAGAGCAACATGTAAAGCTTTCATGGATCACTAAGCACCATGATGCCAATTTCCACTACTGCTGGGGGGCTGGAGAACATTGTACTCGTACGGTTGGCGCTTCACCAGGTAGCAACAACACACACGCTCAAAAAAAATGCTGACCACCAGAATGTTGTCTGTTTCATGACTGGGAGGGAGTTCAGGCACTGGAATGTCATAGCCAATGGAAATCAATCCAAACTTCAGGGGAATGAAGGGGGGAGGGAGTAAAAAAAAAAAAGAAGAAGATGCCTTTGATCTCGCAGAAAACCGATCCCAGGCCTTGGAGATACTGTGTCCGAATATTTGAGCCACCGCAAAGGAGAGAAAGAGACAACAGACGGAGGAGTTCGAGGAAAAGGATCTGGCATGATTGCGGTTTTATTTGCACACAGAGTGAAAAAGAGAAATTCAGGTAAGTTGCAAATGGTCGCACATTCTGCAAAATCATTGTAAAAGTATGAGTGGAAATAATCTGCTATTATTTGTGGATTTTTTTTGTACCTCCCAAGCAAAGGCTTTAAACCACAAAAGGATGTTCCAGTGACTACCTTGCTGACCCAAAGACATTTTTTGTGTTTGTGCATCTAAACCACATCTTGTTGTGTAACAATGTATCTGCTTAGGAAGAAAAAAATGTTAACTAAGTCATAACCATTTATCCCAAATGCTTCGATCAATTACAGGTCAATCTTCTGTTTGGTGTCCGTCACCACAGCGGTGAAACCGAGCAAAAAACTAACCATAATCGCACGGCCGCAGACTGATAAAGGAGCTGAATCCAGAGCTGTGCAAACAATGGATGAGATGAGCTCAGCGGAGAAAGCCCTCTCTCTCTCATCGGGCTCACAGACTGCCTGCAGTGGCCATCTCTTCCAGGCACCAGTACACTGCCAAACAGGGAGTCTTAACCACACAAAAACTACCAAACAGGATTAGGGTGGACAGCTGCTAGCGTATCCACCATCTTTTTCTCTTTTTTTTAAACCCCCTCCTTCCATCAGCGGTTGTTTTATAGAATAACCGAGAGGGTAAACATCTGTAAGTTCTATACATTTATCCATAAGAGTGCACGTCCCTTCAAAACAATCATACAAATATCGAAAAAAATAAATTAAATCTGCCACGCTGAAAAGTATAGACAGTACGAGCAGATATGGATATGGGTCACAGCATTAGTCACAGACACGCCGCCAAGCAGCAACTAACGTCATAACCCAAAGCTGCACGCTACAATGAGGGAAGATAAAAAAATAAAAAAAGTTATGAAAAATGTCACTGGTGGACGGCGAGGGATCGGGAGTGAACGGCACGGGAAAACACTCACCGTTCTGGGAATGGGAGGCGAGAGAGAACCGTTGTTCATGTAGGAATCATTGTTCATATTGGTCATCATGATGTATCCTGGGTAACTGGGGTACGGGTGGCCTTTGCTGTACATGTCCTGGTGCTTTCCTGTGAGAGAATACAAATTCAACCTGAATTAATAAGAATTTCTAAGCAAGATTCACATTTATTTGAACTAATACTTGAGGTGATCCAGTCAAAAAAAAATAAAACTTTCAGCGCCAATTAACAACGACTCAAAAATGAACTTCCTGAGCAAATGCCACATTTTTAAAAATGCACGGAATCCAAGCTAAACAGGAAATCAGGAAGGTATCTAAAACGGGGAAGCCGTTTTGAGGCCACTGAAGTGTTTAGCTGAAAATTAGCATCTTAATTCACAGCAAGCAGAGAACAAAGGGCAAAAGACAATCAAGTCACTTCACTGTGACCCCAGCGCCCTGCTCGGCGTAAAAAAGACCCGGGTGCAAACAGAGATCAAGTGAACTCCGGGCCATCACAGCAACATGCTGCTCTTGACAATAGAGTCTCAGACGGTGTGTTTGGAGGCCAGCGTGTCACAGGAAGATGGGGCACTTCCCTGGCACGTGTCATTACGTGTCGACAACAAACAGACTGTGGGCTGTGAAATTCCCTTCACACAGCCATCGTGATCAGTGAAGCGGATGAACAAATCGAAATAATTACCAGCATATTTATTACAAATAAAATCCTGTATTCATTTGAATTTTAAAAAATAGAAATTATATATATATATATAAAAATTTACACACACACACACGCACATATATATATATATATATATATATGTATGTATGTATGTGTTTGTGTGTGTGTGTGTAAATTGCTTTCTTTGCAAGTGTTTTAACATAATTAAATGAAAATGCCATGATTTTGTAAAACCATGCTTTGAGAATAAAAAAAAAGTACATCACTGAATCAAAGAATTAATAATAATACACCATGTGTTTACCCCAAGCCATAGGACTTACCATCGTCCGGATGGTCCCTGTGCTTCTCATGGTAAGAGTCTGGTGTTATTTGGGACTGTCTAGCTGCCTGTTCAAAAATGTAGGAGAGAGATATTAACAGCTTAAATTCTGATGTGCAACGTGTTTATGTTTATCCAGGATTCCTGCTATCTGAAGAAAAACTGACAAAATAAGGCATGCTTTGATCATATTTTTGACATAAGGCATCCATAAGGAAAAGATAACTTGAGTTTTTTTTTTAGACATTGATTAAACTCAGTCATTTTCGCTCTGCTGTGGAATCGGACCACGAATGTGGTCGGTATCTTAAGGAAGGAAAAAGAAAGGCTTCGCCACTATTCTCGTTCACTCCGCATTACGAATCAGAAGTGCCGGGAAATAAACTCCATTTCGAGTTCAGCTCCCTCTGGGTGCCTTCCAGCAGAGTGAGGATCGGCACTGCTTTCCCAATTAACATTCAGCCCATCAGTTTGTTCTTTCTCATGTCATGCTGTAACCCTGCATGCTGTTGATGCCAGGAGGAAATACATTTCATTAATAAAGCCATGCATCTGCTTATTCTTCAGTTCATTTTACTCGATTCACATGACCAAGTAGTAATTTTAAAGCGGAGAAACACAAAAATAAACTGAAACGATATTACACCAGCACACTAATCTGACAACTGTCTCACAAAATTCATTTTTGTTTCATTCGGATAATTATTTACTCTTTTCTTTGTGTGAAATTGCAGTATGTAATTTGTAAAAGGACAGGTAAATTAATTTGTCGCCACCATAAATGGGGTGTGCTGATTTTTAATACATATTAAAAATGTATATTAATAAAAATAAGCATATTGCAGAATATTGTAAAATAATACCAAAATAAACCAATCAGAGGTATAATGAGCTGTTTCAGAAATATTTAAATATGTGCAGACTTTTCCTGGATAATTATTATTAATCAGTAAAAATGCAATAATAATAACAACAACGCTTAGCATTGTTATAGTAGCCTATTGCAATATCATATTTACAATATTGTTTAATAACTGTTCAACATTAATTGTTGAATAAACTGAATAAGTATATCTTAGTACAATTTCAAATAAATATTGAATAGCGACTATATTGTGATCAGTAAAAGAAAATATGAATAAACAATGCCTTTGAAAATTAAATAACGACTGTGGGTTAAAAATTAATATTGTCAATGATAATTTGAATGAATACTCATACAAAAATTGTAGACATTGAATCATTTGTGTGATCAATTAAGATAATTATGACCATCGAGGCCATTTTAGTGTGTGTGTTTTTTCCCCTCTCATTTAAATAAGGACAGTGGGTCAAAATTAGTTTGTTGACTTTAACACGTGTAGCTCTACCATTTAAACCATCCACACACACACACACTAACAAAACAGAGGCTAAAATATAAACATGACACTTAATTTTGAAAACAAATCCCAACTTCCCAACAGCTGGACACGAAGTTTGACGGAGACCTTCACGTGCGTCAGAGGAGTAAGTTACTCACGTCGTGATTGTTACTGTTGGGACTGATTTCTGTCTCGTTGACCAGAGATGACTTGATCTCCGCTAAGTCTCCCTCCTCCTCGGAGTGGTTGATCTCCGCGAAGATCTGCTCCTTGTGCGGGTCTCCCTCGTCTTTGAACGGTATCATTTCATCGGTGGCGCAGAGCTCCGGGTCCCCGCCGCCTCCTCCACCTGACAACTGCGGCATTTCTCGGGTGATTGAAAGTCCTCCTCACCCTACAAACGCCCGGAAAGCGAACGCGTGCAACAGAAACCCCGGTATACTTTCAGCTCGCGCGCACTCCAAACACGCGCAAGAGTGTTTGGTCAACAGCAGCAAGAGCGCGCGACCGGTAAAACACTCAAGAATCCAGAGGGGGAAATAAAAATACAGCGGCGCTGAATGCAAAAAAAAAAAAAAAGTTAAAGTACAGTTCCTTAGGTGTTTTCAACTTTCAAAGCTCAAATGAACGCAGGACAGTTCTGTCTGTTCCACAAACAAAAAAAAAACGACTCCAAAAAAAAAGTGCTGGAGTTCAGATGCTGTGTGTCATTCCCGTTTTGTTTGTTGGGTAAAAAGGTGTCCCTCTTCAGAAATGAGCTCAGCAGAGACTGAGAGAAATGTTGGACTGGAGAGAGTGTAGTGCTGTACTCCTCCCCCTGATCTCTGACTGACTATAGAGATGAAAGAGAAGCCGCCGCTGTGATTGACACCTCACACACGCGCGCGCGTACACACACGCACATGTATTGACTGACACTCCAGAGGAAAGTAAAGGGGGATTTTATACATTTCATCCAACAAAAATGGACAGAGAGAAGAAAAAAATGTGGAGGTTCATTTTTCAGATTCGTTTTTTTGGGGGGCTGTTAAAACGAAAACAGTGTCGTGACAACGTCAGTTTAACCAATTAGAAAAGAGCTACTGGATCATACATAAGCGGTGTAAAATATTTAAGATTTACAGGAAACATCAGAAGTCATTTGTGAACATGGTATTGAATGTTGGATGACTGATTTCATGTAAATCAGCTGGTTCTTTTGTTTAATTCGATACATAGGCTAATATCCACGAGCTTTTCATCGTAATGTTTGAAAGACTTTCCAATATACTTGTACTGGACCCACAAAGATGCACAATATTGTATAGCCTTATCATCTTATGGTTTTAAATATGTTTTATGTATTTATATTTATGTTTCCACATGTTTGAATCGAAATGACCAAATTAAATATGTAGGATGGCGGATCACATAACTGTTATTTAAAATATAATTATTAACAATAATTTCTGAAGTAGGCTACATTTAATTACCACAACAAATTCAATATGTATTTTGTTTTAGTGTTAGTAAATAGTATCAATAGCACCCTTTGTGCTTATTTTGGATTTATAAACTAAAAGATAGGAGACAAATATTAGAATAGTATATAAAAATGTGAGACACGTTTTTGCAATTAATAAATGACCATAACAAATGGTCGTTTAAATAGGAAAAAAATGCAAAAACAATAATAACATTAAAATACAGAAAAAAACACCTTTTGGCCTATATATATATTAGCCTATGATTGATCTACATTCGCTTGCAAAGGGTGAAATCAAAGATGCAAATCCATAAATCGTTTTTAATAGAGGATGTGATTGCGTTTGAAAAGATCTACAAAGTTGTTTTTTTATCTCATAGTCATCTTATTAAATACATTTTCTCATGCATGCTTGATTTAATGAATACTTGAGGTTGACCCGACTGCTTCTTTTGTTCTCACGGTAATCTACATTTAATTGTTTTATTTAATTAAGCTTATTTATAAAACATACACTGTATAATCATATGTCATGTCATTTATTAGGGGTCACGTTTGAACATGTTAACATGCTCTGAAATTTGACGATAAATATTTGTTAGAAATTGTTAGCTACATTTACAGATCTCGTTATCAGCAGATTTTAATTGAAAACATTAATTTAGTCATTTTAGTCAAATTAACATATTAAGCAGATTTTATGAAATTGTTACAATGAATAAATCAAATGTAAACAGCTGCAAAATCTGCTAGCAATATTTAAATATATAAACCCAGATAAATGCAAGGAGCCCTCCCTCAGTGTAGCAGAAAGCAAGAAAGGGGAAGAAAAACATTGGGAGGTGTTTCTGCGGCTTGCGTGAGAATAAGTTTGGAGTAGGAGGCAGATCTTTATAAAGCAGGCGGAGGAGGGGTCAGTGGGCGGGGCCACGGCTGCCTTTGATCTGGCGGCGGCGGCCTCTTTCATCCACACTCTTTGTATGACCATATATGGTGTGAGGATGGAGACGCGCCAATATTTCCACGCGCTCCTTCATCCCAGCTGAGAGGGAAAGCGACGGTTCTCTTCCGGGTAAAGGAGACACAGCGAGAAAGATCAAAGGCTTTGGATTTGGAACCAGAATGTGGAATCAAGAGTGAGTGAGTGAGTGAGAGAGAGAGAGAGAGAGAGAGAGAGAGAGAGAGAGAGAGAGAGAGAGAGAGAGAGAGAGAGAGAGAGAGAGAGAGATAGAGAGAGAGAGAGAGAGAGAGAGAGAGAGAGAGAGAGAGAGAGAGAGAGAGAGAGAGAGTGAGACGGGACTGGCCGCATTCCAGACTGTAGCGGAAAGCTGAGCCTTAAACACACACACACACACACACACACACACACACACACACATTCGCGCATTCACTCACTGAGACTGGCTCCCGGGATAACAACTGAACCTTTCAGTTTTTAAATGAAATGTATGCATAGCAGGACAGATGTGTTGTTATTGTAAACTGTGTGGATTTATTTTAATGCATGGTTATTTAAATGCAAGGCTCCCTATGAAATACATTAAGGCTGTAATTCCACAGCCCTGAGACAGCAAAACATTTATTATTTTAAAATGACAGATTCTCGACAATTATTAAGTGTGTCTGCACTGACGAGATTTTTTAGTCAGTCAAACAAAGAAATGTTTTTTTTTAGTGGCAGGAAATAAAATTCAATTTGTATACAATGCATATTAGAATTCTGTCCTCAGTATTAGCAAATCTACAGATTGATTCTATTCAGGGACAGACAGGTTTCTGTATGACAATCTAACCTTATTGCAAACTGTTGATTTATTTTAATGCATGATTGTTATAAGGCTGCATATGAAATACAGTAAGGCTGCCAGAAATCTCAAATCAGGAATTTTTGAACTGCACTTCAAATTTAGAAATGATTGATGTATTTATAGTAAAATGTAGGTCTAATTAAGGTTGGGCATACAAACAAAAATAAAAAATGCTGTAATTCTGTCATCAACATTGGCAAATCACAGATTGATGGCCAGAAAAAAAATCAGGAGGCATGTGACTTAAAATTAAAGTACAGTATCTGGCATTATAAATCAATGATAAATAATGCATTTTCCTGGTTCACAAAGAGGTAATTTATAGTCAAAGCTCATTCTTTGTATGAAAGCAGCTCTGTGTGTCTAGAATATCAATAATTAGAATAAAAATCCAATTCAGCTTATTTCGTAACATGAGGATATCTGACCTCATCGCAAGGACAAGAACATATTAAAACATGAAATATCCACATTTCAGTGAGACTTCAAAGAAAAACGTACACTGCTTATACATCGTTTAAGGTCCGAACATTGCGTCATTGCTGGACCTTCAACTGTTAGCAAACATACATTTACATAAACATAGTTAAGAGCAGTGTTACATGTGAATCTGAGCCGGCCCGAGCCTTTTGGGGGCCCTAAGCAGAATTTGATTTGGGGGCCCCTCCCACTACGCGGAGTCACCTGTGCTTGACGATTATTGACACAAATGTCACGCAATAATGATACATTATAAATGAATACAGTGAGGTTATGTATAAATACAAAATAAATACTTAATAAAAAATAGATAGCCTACTTAAATATTTTTTTTTTAACTTTTACTTTTTACTAACTCTTTGAAACTTCTTAAAACAAACTGTCTCAAAACATATCAAATTAATTATTTGCTAAAATAATGACAACTGAGAAATCAAAACCATAATAAGAGCAAGGGTTCAACAATGACAATTATTGTTGAAAACTGTAAAATTATTATTATTTCTCAACTGTCTCAATACAGTGTAACTGTCCACAAAGTCTCTTTTTATTAGTATTATTGTAACAGACTTTGTTAGATTGTACATGACAGAATTAGGGTTGCCAACCGTTCCGTATAATACGGAATCGTTCCGTATTTGACAAAGGCTTGTTCCGTATTGAACTGATACGGAACGCACTTTGTTCCGTATTTTTGAGAATCAATTCAGTGCAAATCCATGACAGACGCATAGCTTCTAATATATATGTCAGACAGACTATGATGAATGAACGAAGACCCGCTGCTATAAAGGCAAATTCGGGGACTTGGCGCCACCTTGACGGGCTCTGGCGCCCGCGCCATTGGATCTGCAGTTGCCGCAGCGCAGCCTGAAGCCGCCTTTCCACTGCACACGACATTGACATACGATTGTCGCATTTCGCCCCCTAGTGTCAGTCGCACGGAACTTCGAATTTGGTCGTGAAGCAACCGTTACCACGGCTATTCACAATGGTAAAATGAATGATTTTAATGAATGTATGAAAAGGTATGAATGAATGAAACAGTAGATTTCACAGAGCTAATATTGATTTAATAATTATAAAAATAAATTCTGCCATAATTATTAATAACTGACATTTTACAGAAATATCGTTTACAGAATAACATTAAAGAGTTAAAATATTGGTAATTCTAGCCTCACGCTCATAGTTTTGATTAGAATACATTACATCCGGTCGGCCGGTCGCATACGGTCTAGCCGCAGAAGTTCAGATATTTCAACGGACCCAAAGCTCAAATCGGATCCGAATTTTCCGCATACGCATATGATCGGAACTCCCCGCAACTCCTGTACGACTCTCCATTGGAAATGAATGACTTCCGGTCCAATGGCTGTCGTTTGTCGTGTGCAGTGGAAAGGCGGCTTGAGCGAGCCAGACGCTCAATGTGCAAGCTGTGCAGCTGCAAATGCATTTTACAGGCTTCAGTAAATCGAGTAAAATGTGTTTCCGAAGCTTAGAATTATAAGGTTCTATCTCCACTTTTGGTCGAAATTGAGTTTTTGACATCTTATCCATTAGGTGTTTATTAATGCCTGTGTGTTGTTATTTTTGTAAAAAAAAAATATTTTGTTAGTAGTTATTAATAAAATAAAAAGGTTCCATCTCACAAAACAGCAGGGATGTAAAAACTTTGATGCTCAATATCTCAGAACTACCCTAAACGGAGATAGAACCTTATAATTCTAAGCTCACGATTTGTAGGCTATGATAAGAAAAACTACTAATTTAAAAAAAAATAAAAAATTTGCACCGGAAAGAACATTCTAGAAGTCTAATTCTATTGAATAAGTTCGCACAAGGCTACAGAAAACTGTTGTGTTTATTTTTCTTCAAATGCAGTCTAAGCCGATGAGTTTCGAATGTTATATGTTGTATTTGTTTAAGTTAAAAATAAAACGTATTAATCTAAACAAATACATAGTTCATTTTTGGCAAAATGATCATGATAGCCTTTATATATCTGTGTGGTTAAGTCTTGTATATTGATTAAGCCTACTTTGCTATTCTATAAATATATAGGCCTAATAAGATGCATTATAATATGATATAAAATGTAGTAATTTCAGGGGGCATGTCACTACCACATACACCCCCCCCCCCCCCCCCCCCTGAACTTTTTTCAGAAAGTTGGCAACCCTAGACAGAATCCAACAAAGTCTATTACTATAATACCGGTAATGATGTACTGGCGCTCGTTGTATATGTGTGTGTATGCAATGTATTTTTCCCCTCTGGGCTTGCCGTAGATAAGAATGGTTCAATTGCTGCACAAAACATACCGTAAGTAATCATGCAAACATACTTTTATCTTGCTCTTTTTTCTCCTCCTCTGTTATTTTCTTCGATCTATTTTCGGCACCAGAGGGATACGTCCTTTTTTGTGACATGGCTTAACATTACCGCGAGTCCGCGACTATGCGCAGTTGCGCACGAATTGCCTATGCACGTGCGAGGTGTCTAGATTATGCACATGACTTAAACGCTGGCAGACACAGCAGCAGTTGTAGGGAGGTATATTGATCATGAAATCAGAATTTTCTTTTATTGTCATTAATTATTCATTCATTCATATTAATTCATTCATTTATGTCACCTTTAATTATTCATTCATTCATATTAATTCATTAATTTATGTCACTTGTTTAAGTTATCAAAAAAAAATATTTTTCGACTCGATTGGGGGGGCCCCCTGGTGGCCAAGGGGCCCCAAGCAGCCGCTTAGTTCGCTTATGCCTCGGGCCGGCCCTGATGTGAATGCACAGCTCTTGCCTAGTATTTTTCTTTTACAGTAGGTAGGCGCAATAATTGCCTTTTTTTATTCTTCAAAAAAGAGAAATATCGTGAGAGAGAAGATCATTTGCATTTCTGTCTTAATGAGTTTGCAGAAGTGACCCCTCTGGATCAAACATGAAAAGGAAAGTGTCCTGCTGTGTCCTGACCTGAATTTAGTTGTCTCTCACTCTTCTACTGCATATTGAATATTATATAACCTTGAAGGACCAGGAATGTATCCATAACACAGCATAATTTATCAGAGCGCTGCTAATCTAGACGGGAATTGCTGTTGGGTTCAGAAGAGAAGTTCAGAAAAGATTGCCCACTTGCTGTGACGCTCATGCATGTATTGCTATTGATCAGGAACTGTGGATTAATAATTTGGGTTAACTGTAATCTGAGGATGGGAATGACCCATATAATGGAGGGAAAATTTGCTGATTTGCCCTTTAAATTATTCAATTGTTTCAATACGATATTGACCGTAGATCATTAAAAAAAAGTGCTAATGTATTTAATCATATTATTGAGACTGTAATCTCAAAATCATAAAGAGGCCATATTATTGTTTTGTTTTTAGGCTCTACTAGAAAAGGTTTTCATGCTTGAATGTTCAAAAAACACATTATTTTTCACGTTTGACATTGTTGCGGCACCTCGCTTCCCAGTCTGTCAGTAACGCTCTGATTAGTTTCTGTCTCTATGAAGCCCCGCCTTCTGATAAGCACGCTGTGCTCTGATTGGTCGGCTGGATCAGTGTGTTGTGATTGGTCAACCACTTCCAGCGTGTTTGGGAAATGTAACGCGCCTTACCATAACAGCGAGTTAAACACCAAGCCCCTTTATTTTGCGTATGCCTTAGCCCGGGAAATATTTAAATAAAGAATACGCGTTTGTTCCCGGAAGAAAAGTTGAGACTACAATGGAGGCCTTGTTTCAGGGAGTTCAGAAACAATGCGCACTGATATAGGGAATAACTCCCTTTGGAGTGACTTTCTGTAACTTTGCAGACCTTTTTTATGCTCAAACCGCAACATTACACACTAAAGGAATTATGAGTTTTGCTAGTTCACATTTTTTTCTCCTGCTTTTGACATCACAGCTGAGCTCAGAACAGTCAATAGTAAAAGGCCGGGTATTGCGCATGTGTTTTTGGCTTGTCATCAGCCAATCGTGTCATGACGTCATTTTGAATGTCTCAACACCATAAACAGGTATTAAAAAACGGATCAATTTTGATTTCATGTTGATTTATAAATAGAGTGCATTTAACCTTGATACAAAACCACTATCAAGAATGACAGAGACAATCACAGTATAGTACAGTTCAGTGAAACCTCACTCTTTGCAGCCGCGATAAAGCTGGCAGCCCACCCGGCGGTTCTTCCACCTGCTTCAGTTCTGACAAACCCCCCTGAACCCAAAATTATAGCTGTGAAGCTCCCAGTCACCGCCGAATAAACGACAGGAAACAAACATCACATTAAGATGAAAAGAGCATACAATTAAAGTTGAGAGGGGCGAAAGAAAGCCATTTATCAGTCAGAAGAAGAAGAGTTAGAGGTGGCTGAGGTTTTGAGGCGAGAGATGGTTTTTGCTACTCTTTTATTGGTGGGAATACAGGTGATGTTCAGAGGAAGGGAAAGTGTCTGGAGGGGATGAGCTGAGCGTTCAGCCCCACTTCTGTCCTGTGATCTGCTGATTTATAACACGGCGAGAAGCAGACATACTGTTATTAAAATAAAATCATATTCTGGATGGAGCTGGGGAGGGGAAAAGACCCAACAGGGGGAAATTTGTTATGCTGGGTTAGTGAGTTTGGAGCCTTCTGCACCTACACACATTCACTCTTGGCAAGCCTGTCAAAATACTTAATGAAAAGACTTACAAACAATACATCTATAACCTGAGGGATACATACAGAATATCTCCCATGCATGTTTCTACCCTACATAGGGGTATTTTTTCATAAATGTCAGGTATGGGTAAGTTGTCACATTTTAATTTTTATAACATCTTAATTTCTGTTGGACAAAATGGACAGCTCTTTTGAACTTTCTATTCATCAAAGAATCCTGAAAAAAATGTGTCAGTTTCCACATGAAAGCAGCACAACTGTTTTCAACACTTGAGCATCAAATCATCATATTAGACTGATTTCTGAAGGATCATGTGACACTGAAGACTGGAGTAATGATGCTGAAAATTCAGCTTTGCATCACAGGAATAAATTACATTTTAAAATGCATTAAAAGAGACAACAGTTATTTTACCCCAGTGCACAAAAGACTGATTGTGCAGCCGACACGTAGAGGCAACCCCTGTGCAATTTCCACAGCCTGTGTTTGTCTTCAGACAGGAAGTCCACCAGTAGCCCAGAATGCTGTATCTGTCTTTTCATCCTGCCGCGTTATTGAAGCACACATTGAGTTTGGGGTCAAGTCCTGCTGGGAAGGTGTCAAAGGTCATGACCGCCTTACTGAGGAGTCATAAAGCCCAAGTCCTGTCTGTAATCAAACACACACACACACACACACACACACACACACACACACACACACACACACAGACAGGTCATCTCCAATGGCATTTAAACAAGAACCATCACTGTCAATATCTTGTCACACTAACAATGAGCAGGAAACCATAAACAGACACAGCACGCAATCCTATCACATTCTCACATAAGCAATATTAATGTATTCACCAAAAAATACAAATTCTGTCATTTTATAGTCAAACCTCAAGTCGTTCCAAACCGGTTTGACGTTCCTTCATCTGCAGAACAAAAATTAAAGCTATTGGCGTCTAATGTTGTTTTGGACCCCATTGACATTCATTGTATGAAAAGTCATTTCATTAACAAAACATTCTTCAAAATATCATCTTCTATAAAAGTTAATTAAACAAAATTACAGAGCTCTAAAATGTTCTAGCAATAATGTACAGCAAATTAAAAAACGCCATACACCATCCTCCATGCAATATGAAACTGAAAAAGTGCAAAAGATCAACCTGGATGTTGCTACAATAAAGCGCTTCTAAGGAGCTAATGGCTCGACCAAAGAGTTTTATTTTCATATAAATATTCAAAGTGGAGTAAGCCGATAGTCAAACGTTTGGCTACACGAGACTAACCCTACCTTTGTCTCAGAGGGATTTCCCAGACACAGTTCAGTCCTGATTCAGGTAGGCAAATTGACTGAGTGCTTTTTTGGTTGAAAGAGCCTGTTCAAACAGATCCAAAGCGACGTGCAGGAATTGAAAAAAATTATAATCTCTGTCAGCAAGTGTCTGGTGTAGAAGACACTCGTAAAACACTCCAATCCAAAGCACTGAAGTCATAGCAGAGAGATATAATAACATAAATGTGCTGTTCATTGTTCACTTTTACTCACTTTTGCCTATTCATTATCTTGTCCTCTACCAACAAATGCTGTTGAAAGTCCAATGCTGATTAAATACTCATTGCTACAAAATAAAAACCTTTTTAAACTGCTTTGGTAAGGAAACGCTCTGACAATAGCCCCAGTGAATCATATCGGTCTGATTTACACAACCTTTCAAAAATTTGGGGTGAGAAAGATTATTTTTTAAAGAAATCAATACGTTTATTCAGCAAGGATGCATTAAATAGATCAAAAGGGACAGTAAAGACTGTTAGAAAAGCTTTCCATTTCAAATAAATGCTGTTCTTTTTAATATTCTATTCATCAAGAAAATGATCCACAAAAATATTAAGCAGCACGACTGTTTTAAACATTGATAAAATTAATAAATGTTTCTTGAGCATCAAATCATCACATTAGAATGATTTATGAAGGATCATGTGACACTGAAGACTGAAAAATTCAGCTTCGCATCACATGAATAAATTACTTTTTAAAATATATTTAAATAGAAAACAGTTGTTTTAAATTGTAATAATATCTCACAATATTACAGTGTTTTTGTATTCCAAATACATGCAGCCTTGCTGAACAGAAGAGACTTCTTTCAAAAACATCAAATCTAACCGACCCCAATCCTTTGAATGGTAATTGTGTACATTTTTACACAACTAAAACTTTAGTTGGAGTTTATATTTACTACACTTATTTTTCCAAAACCCAATGCTACATTTTGAAAAGCAAAGAAGCCAATTACTGGACTAATGATCAAGACCCCATGACCTCTGCATCATGTTCCTTAAAGCTGTATCCTATGCTGTGCCGAATTACCATTTTTCATAACTGTGAAATTATAATCTTGTTAGTCATGGTGAAATTCGGTGCAAATGTACAGTCTGCTTGCTAGGGTCTGACCCCACCCTCCAACCCCCAGCCCCACCTCTTAAATTAGGCCCCTCCCCTTACACTCCCTGTCTAGTCATTACTTACCTAACCATCTGTCTGTTTAATCCCTATCATCAATGGCCAAGGGAATACTAGAAATCAAAGGGTCCTTTCATGATTTCACACAACACCACAGCATCGGCTGAGCGGGGTTCTGTAAATATTTGCTGCCTTTCATTTGACGATGAATCGTTCCTTCAACTAGAGGGATTCGTGGGTAAACAGGGAGCATTTCTGGAGGACCCCGTGGCCCCGGCGAGTTTGTTTACAGCGTTTCTGCCGCCGATCATGCACTCCGATGTCCTTCCTGTTTCCCATGGGCCTCTGTTCCATCTCATCGTTCGGCCTTCCTTCTTTCTCTATCTCCTCCTCATCGACCCATCGTCCTTCCTCCCATCCCGTCTCACCACCTCTCGGATCTCCCATGTGCCGTGTCCTTCCTTTGATTTCTCGCCTCGCTGCCATAAACATTCCTCCCCAGTGGTCTCCTTCAATTTCTTCATCTTTTGAGCATTTAGCAAACGGCATGACTTTGATAAAGCGTGTCTGGAGAGAACTGATTCAAAAGCAGACAGGGTTTTCAGGGTTGGAAAATATTTGCACCCTTACAAACAAGCAAACATTCGGTTTATCCCAAGATACTGATTTAGCATTGGTGTTTGTTGTTGATGATGTTCATGGAAGTGTATGTTTTGCCCGAAAGAAACACCTGAAACACACAGATATTTATTTTCTAGGCGTTTACTCATTTAAACCACGTTAAAAATATATATTCAACAAACGCAAACATTCAGTTTATCCCAAGATGCATTGGTGTTTGTTGATGATGTTCATCCGACATGGAAAAAGCCTAGGCCTATATGTTTGCCCGGAAGAAACACACAGATATTTATTTTCAAGGTGTTTACATTTAAACTATGATATATATATATATATATATATATATATATATATATATATATATATATATATATATATATAAACTATGAATATATATTCAGCAAACGCAAACATTCAGTTTATCCCAAGATACTGATTTTGCATTGGTGTTTGTTGACGATGTTCATCTGAAATTGGAAAGGATCATATGTTTTGCCTGAAAGAAACTCCTGAAATACACAGAATGCACATACATTAACAATCTAGAAAAGATCAGTGTGGTCTAAAAGCTGCCTGTGTAATTATCTTCAATATATGATCATCATCATGGCTCTAAATAGAACTTACATTTTTAATCTTAAGTTTCAGATGAATAATGGCAGACAGATAACGGTTGAAATTTAAGTCAATATCAAAGCTAATATTTAGTTATATTTGGGTGTTTCAAATATGATGTCAATTTACCTGAATCTGATTCAAAGTCTTTAAAAATGAGGTTCTTAAGGGCCCCATTGCTAACAGACCACTGGAGAAACCACTAGACCCATCGGAGGAGACTCTATACCCCAGTGCACATCAGCCTCCATCGCCATCTGACACAGGATCATCGCCCCTGATACGCTGGGCCCCTGAGGGGATCGTGGAGAGCTAGTGGATTGGATCTCAGGGGTGTCCAAAATAATTCCAACCTAATCCAACCCAGCGCAATTGTGCTGTCTGTTCAGCTCCTCTGTGCTGTTTTTGAAATGGACCAAAGCTCGCTTTCTTTTCCTTTATGAAGCAGAGGGTCATCTATGAACGAGATTTGTTTATTACTATTCTTCTATACATTTGATATCACATACAATAAACATACAAAACGCTGGGTGTCAAACTAAAGAAAAATGAATGTAATGAAAAGCACATTTAGACATTAATTTGTGCATATTCACACAGATGAATTAAGTTAAAAATAAGCAAAAGCCTGGACAAAATAAATATGGTGGGCATTGGAAGTGCTGAAAAGAAAATTCATTCATACTTTACAGGTATATTGACAGTCCAATAAGTCAGGCAACCCGAGTCGAGATCCTTTCCTGATCCTTCTCCAACTGCTTACTGTCCTTAAAAAATATAATATTAAATATAGGCTATGTTATAAATACATCGCCTGGCCAAAGAAAATGTTCCCCGCTGTTTGGATTAAATAGGCAAAAGCTTAAGAGTCAATGATTGGATCATTATTCCAGTGATTATTATGTTTCTAGCATTTTATATGTTTGGCAACAATTCTTCTAACTCTAATTGATGGAGTGTGTATTCATCAAGATCTACAAGTTCTTGACCAAAAAACTGACGCACCTCTTGGTGGAAATAAATCTTGTGATGTTATTTCCATCGAGAGGCGCATACATTTTTGGTCAAGATCTTGTATTGACAATGCAAGAGTCCAGCACTCTGAAAAGTCTCCTCCAGCACATCCCGAAGACTTTCAGTGAATTTAAGGTCTGAACTCAGAGGTGCCAATTCATGTGAAAATGATTCTTCATGCTCCCTCCTAACCATTCTTTCACAATTTTAGCCTGATGAATCTTGAGATTGTCATCCTGGAATATGGCCATGATGAGTCTTCCTACAGGGTTGTTTAAGATATGAAAAAACTACACAGACAGCTGCATCTCAGACAGCGCGCCAATACCGAACTGAGATCTTTTTTGTGTCTTATCACGCTTAAATGGACAAATACACACAAAATTACGTCAAAATGCCCGTTTTGGTGATTATCCTCTTAAGCCCAGTCTTAACTAAATTTAACATAAAAAGTCTTAATGAACGTAAACAGTTGGGAGAAAATCCGACTTGTGTCAGATCCGTGAGTTTGGTCTTAAAGTGACAGTAGCTTAATATACTTGCTGCTATCTTGTGTGGTTATTGTTAATTAAAGAACAAAAGAAAAAGTCTGCTCAAATCTGGTCTTGACTAAACAACTTCTTTAGCTTCAATAGGATTAATATGTATTTAATTTATACTGTTTTTCCTGAATACTTTTTTTGTAACGGTGTGGTGGTAGTTGAGGGCACAAGACAAAGATGAGGGTATAACACAATGTTTACTGGTAAAACTCAGACCGGATAAACACAACCACAACTAACATTAACGAGAACCGACAAGGGACTGAACAGAACAGGGAGTATAAATACACGGGGAAATCAGAAAACTAACTAGACACAGGTGGAGGAAGATTAACTAATCAGGGATTAACAAGAACAGGTGCCGACAAGACAGAACATAATTGTGACAGTTAGAGTTTTTGTGTATTTATTTGTCCTGCTTGTAACTTGTCGATTACTTCTTATTTTACTAGTGTCGATTACTTCTTATTTTACTACAGACTGTTTACTTGTCTTTGTTTAACAATTTAGTCCCTTTTAAGACCTGCCTCTTTTGTTATAAAATAAAGTTACAAAATCCGTTATGGAAAAAACGAAATAATGTATAAACTCCGGACCACCAGGAATGTCACTTGGCCCTAGGGCTGTCACTTTTGTGAAAAAATCCTGTTCGATTTTTGAGACGTAAGTGTTCATTGAATCAATTGTAAAATCGATTTTCCCTGTCTAAAGACGTTTCCATTTTCATCACCAAATATAGGCAAATCCACGGACACCTAACAGGCATTAGGACGAACGTAAAGAGGGCGCTTGAGACGCCCACAAGTCAGCAATATTTCTGATGATTTATTGGCGTGGAGTTTCAGCACAATGACAAACAGGAGCGCAACATTCAGGGATTGAAATGAACACCCTCCAACTCGCCAAATGCGGGTAAAAATGAACTTTGGCGGGAAATGCTGTCAAATCACGAGCCAATCTGGCGTGTTTCTGTTTACTCACTTTCTTTGCTGTGGAAGTTCGTGTCAGCCAAATATGCGCGGATTTAGTGCAAATACGCAACTCGTGAGTCCTCATGATATATTAAATACAGCGTATAGCGCAGAATCTGCGTATTTCTGGCTTACTTGAACACACACACGTCACTAAGCAACAAATAACGGCGCGCTTGTTCACTTGCATTGAAGTAATAGCAAATATTAAAAAGCATTTGGTTAACAGAAAAGACATTGTTATTTTCCAACATCCTACATGTTCTGTGCACTGTTTTGATCTGTCCACCTAAAACACATTTTTGGTAAAAATAAAAAAATAAATAAAAAAGGCCGTTAAAATCGATTCCCTATTTTCGTTTTCGATACTTGTGTTGGTTGGTCCGATCGATTGTGCAATCGATTTTCGAACGTAAAGTGACGGGCCAAGTAGGGCTATCTTAAAGGGTTAGTTCACCCAAAAATGAAAATGAAGTCATTAATTACTCACCCCCACCCCGTAAGGCCTTCGTTCGCCTTCGGAACACAAACGAAGATATTTATGATTAAATCTGAGAGGTTTATGACTGGTACATAGGCTCCCTAAAGGAATGAAACTTGACGGCCCAGAAAGTCATTAAAGAAAAAGTTTAAATATTCCATGTCGCAACAGTGGCTCAACTACAAGTTTATCAAGCGACGAGAATACTTTTTGTGCGGAAAAACAAACAAAAATAATGACTTTATTCGACTATTCCTTTTCTTCCTTGTAGGCCTGAAACGAGACTTCAAGAGATTTCCACGACGCACGCGCGAGAATTGCGATCTCCTTCAACTACTTCAGCGCATGCGTCGTGGAAATCTCTTGAAGTCTCTGATATCTTCATTTGTGTTCCGAAGACGAACGAAGGCCTTACGGGGTTGGTACAGCATGGGGGTGAGTAATTAATGACTTAATTTTCATTTTTGGGTGAACTAACCCTTTAAATCTCAAAGCTGTTGCCAGGCGTGGTGCGACTTCATATTACAACCATTACAGTGTCCGTAGTAGATCATGGCTTAAGCCGCCAGAACGTAGGTGCTTACATGCAGAGCAAAACTGGAGTAAAAATAAAACATAGGCCAATCTGGATTTGCTCAAACAGTTTATGATCTTCCCCGGATAAATAAACACAGCTTAAGGTGTTTACACGACCCTAAATGGTAACGGCCTAATCGGTGCATGTAAACACACTCAGAGTGCTCAGCTCACCTTTACCCAAGTGCATTCCCCCTTACGACCCTGTCAAAAACAGCACACAACTAAGCGTCTGAAAAGCATTTTTTTGCACGGTAAGTGATAGAATCAGAAATCACATTACGGGAATCTTCCTCTAATCTGAATATTCCAGGACTCCCCCCCCCCATTTTTAACGAGGATGCAGTGTGTATTCTGGGAGGATGAGTGTCTGGCTGATGCTGGTGATTTGTTGGAAGGCCCCATTGTCCCATGTTAATGATGTCCCTTTGTGAGAGACGGGGATGAGGGCTGAAGACGTTGCCCGTGGTAAGGGAGCGGGCGGCTGAGGGTCTTAGTGTGACTGGCAGCTGGAATAATCCTCCCTTTGTACCCTCTGAGGGACTCTACGAGTGTGCCCCATCGCTTCAGACCAGCCAGATGGAATCACAGAGAGCGAGCGACAGAAAGTATTCAAAGCCACACAAAAGCCTTCAGGCCAGACCACGTTTAGCTTATCTTAGGTTTGGTTTTCGCGTGGCGCGGCGCTCAAAGTCTTTGGTCGGGTACGGCAGTGGTGTAGTCAGTGCCGCCGGCCCGAAGCGTGCCAGAGAGCCCTTTGATTGGAGCGTGTCTCTTTGTGGACTCAACTCCTCAGTAAACCTGTGGTAACTCAAACCATCCAACACACTTTATTTATTTACGCTTCAGGCCTCAGAATGATATACAAGTGTGTTTTACAAGAGTTATATAAGAGTTGTTCTGTTTTAGTTCGGTTGACATGGATTCCCTCCAATTGTGTTTGGCTTGGCCATGTGATGTGGTTGCTTCCCAGCGGTCTGTGCAGTTACGGCTCGAAAATGTCAAAGGCGACTCTCCGGCAGAGACGCAACGGCAATTGCACATTCTGTTGGCGGTTTCGCCCATCATTAGATCTGAGGAATATTTGGGATCACCATTGTTTGTGCATGGCAAGCAATCTATCTTGATGTTCATATTTAGATTGCAACTGAAACCCCTAAAACTCCTAAAACATATTCTGATCCCCCTGAAACCCAAATGTAGATGGCAGCTCTTTGATTTCCAGTGAATGAGCCTCCTCACTCCAAACTTCAAATGAGACATTAAGCAAAGGGATTTGATGTGAAACAAACTCCATTGATCTTCTAGCTTTCTTCTTAATTTTTGACGAAACTGTTGGATTAGCACCAAAAACTTTTCGAAAGCCTTCAAAACAGTCATTAATTCCAGCTCGGTAAATCCAGTTCCTGTGCCGAATGCTATTGAATGCGGTGGAATCCCCTCAATTCAAACATAATTTCCCAAAACATTGAGATACACGAGTTCCTCGCAAGCGAGCTAATCGTTTGCACAAATGGCAGATGGGAACGATTATATATATTTAGAATCAAACATACAAACAGAGAAGCTCAAAATGAACGCTAATACACACTTTATCGTGGAAAATGTGAACAAAACGTCAACATATCCATGCGTTTTAACATAATCTCACCAAATCAAAATGAATCTGCATATTGTGTGTGGCGAAACAGACCGTCCGAGTCATGAATGGCTGTTTTGGGGTATGAATCTATTGCCTGTTGAATAAATTGGCCAGAGAAAAAAGAAAATAAGGGTTGAGAGATGTCTTGCTTGAGTGTACAAATCCCACTGAAGGGGCAACAGTAGCTTTGAAATGAGACTCATTCTTCTGTGTGTGTGTGTATGTGTGTGTTTTGCACATGTATAATGAAAAGCAGTTAGTGAGTGGACCATATCCTTTGCCCTGAGTGGCTCTGGCGCAGACTCTCTTAATTTAAGAGGGGATTAGGCTTGTGGAAGAACACTACACCCTCCCTCTCTAATTGGAGACGGCTAATAGCTGGACTCCTTGAAAACTGAGCCTTTTATCTTCCCAAGCTGAAACGGACTTAAAACATAGAAAGAATTACAATATATCCATCCGAGCATCGCACATGATTTCGCTGGCTGAGCTCCTAAGCACCCGGCGTAGCTTCTCGCTGAATTCGTTTGAATGCAAATTGACTCGTGATGATGTCAAAGACCCGATGGGTGATGTCAATCGCACAAATCATAACTGGCTTTATGGCAGCGGTTCTCAACTGGTCCGCTTCAGGAGCTGAATTTCACTTTTATACTATATAAAAATAAAAGTATTACCTATGTTTTACAGCACAAAACATATTGGTAACATTGAACCATGGAATAACCTGTATTTAATGTAGACTGTCTCATATTTTCTTATACATATTGGAGTTTTTTTTTTCATGGTTTTCGAAGATGTCGTACTTTAAAGGTCACGCAACCTGTCCATGTTGACATCTGCTTAATTTAACAAATTTCTTTATTGCGATCCACCAAATGAAACTCAATGCTTTTTGGCACACTATATTTCGATTGAAATAGTCATTATTATTGAAATAAACCAAATCATCATAATATTTAAAGAAAACTATAATAGCGCGATTCGGTTTTTTAAGCGATAATTTTTTTGTTGACGATAAAATGGCAGAGAGCAACTACACTAATAAGTATATTATAAACTGAAAAAAAATTTTTTTTAAATATAAATTAATTTCAATAAAGTATAATAAATAAAGATAAAAGAAATATTACATAAAATAATGAAATAAAATAGATTTTTTACATAAAAAGATGCTTAAAAGATACTTTTTTCTTACTTTGGTCACGTTCACTTGTACTGACTACTACAGGCTGCCAAAAACAAAAAGTCAAAATAGTTATGGTGACTAACATACTTCCAGATGGTAAAATGTATTATTTATATTACAATTTAATTCTTGCATGTACATTTTTCAAATCTGTTTATTTTTTGGTTCATCAACTTCATCAAGCTTCATCACCAGTTGATTACTTCCCAAACTACAAAATGTTTAATAAACAACATTGAGAGCAAATGAAAAGGGATCATTCAAAATTTCATTAAAAAAAAGCTCTCAAAGTTTATTTACATCCGTATTCTTTGAAGTACAACTGTCACAAGCTGGTCGGGACCATTGGTTACGGATGCTGTCTTAAAATATGGCACTGTTTGACTTTGACAAATCAAAAGGCCAGCATGATCATGGAGAAATCTGCGATATTCATGCTGCTGATGTTCCCTTTTAAACAGTCCTAGCAGCAAAGCTTATATAAAACGTTGGAACCAAACTTTTTTTTTTTTTTCACGGGAGGAAAACTTCTCGAATTCTGTGAACTGTACAACATCTCTGCGAGTCTCTCCAAGGGCCGAGCACTTCAAAACTCTCCTCAGAAGCCTTGTGACAGACCCAAACCAGCCTTGTAAAGAGAAGGAGAAAGAGAGAGGGAAGAAAAAAGAGAAAGCATGAGAAGCAAGATCTGGAAGAGTAAAAGAATCTCTAAGAAACTATAATTGAAAGAAATGGCCAAAAACTCTGGGTTTTAAAGCAACCTCTGAACAGATGAAACAAGCGCACAAGCGACTGACTGTACCCCCCCCCCCCCCCCCCCCCTTCCTTTCCCTTCCCTTTTCTTACAGCTTACTGAAATAAGGCATTTCTTTTTTCCATCTGATTGAGTGTAAGACTAAAAGAGGACTAGAGGAAGCGAGACCAGCTTGTGTGTGTGCCCACTAGCTTTTAGTCCGTAGCCTAATGAGTTCCTGAGGGAAGGGGTGCTGTCAATCATCCAGTGTTCCCTTTTTTCATCTCCCACCAACTCAGTCTGTACCGCAGAACTGAGGGGCATGACATAATTAGAGATCACTAAGTTACCACAACTTTTCCCTCTTTATAACAGGCCTGTATTAACCATGGGGGAAAAAGCGCTATGATGTGATCAATTACATGATGTCCAGAGAAAAACAAAAAAGTGTTGGTTTTATAGTAAGATCAGCATCCTTTTTAACCCCTGAAAGTCATATGAATACAAAAAGCCTGAGGGTGTGAGAGTATGAGAGCTAAAGAGAGGGATATTATGATGTTTTTATTTGTTGTGCGCTAAAAGGGTGCCAGTAAGCAGCGAGTAACAAACAGATGGGAGGAGTGCTGATTGATGGGTCACGGGAAACAAAAACAAGACAGGGATTTGGAAACATCTGCATGTGAATGGAGCTCGCTTGAACACGCCGTCGCTGAAGAACAGACGCCGGCAGAAGCTCAGAGTAATTGCCGATGAGCAATATCAGAGAGAAACGGCTCTAGCGGAGAAGACAAGAACATGTATAGCGCTGAAGAGGAGGTGTGTGAGACAACAGAGCGCGTACATCATACCAACCGGCGTTCATTAAAGGAAAATTATGTCTTTATTTACTCTCTCGCACGTCATTTCCTGCATTCTGCTTCGGTGGGACACAAAAGGAGAAATTCGGAAGAGGGTTGGGCGAAATTCACAGCTGAGCAATTGTTCACTGAATTCACACGAGCTGAAATTTTTATAGAATTGACCCCACATTGAATTGAAATTGAATGACATCAAAAGTAAATTATTGAATTTAATGCTGCCTTCAAAATTAAAATAGCTTTTTTGTTGATTATTATATTTCACTACAGATTTAGCGCGTTTACACGACAACAATGTACTAAAAACGGAAATGTTTTTCCTTCGCGTTTTTCACGTACAGATGACAACGTTGTCAAAAAGATCCTCGTTCACACGGATCCGCAAAACGACTAAAAACGCTGTATTATTTATAACCAGCAGTTGGCGATGTCATTTTGTAAAGAAACTCGAGCCTATAGAGTGAACATGTACAGTAACACATGTTCATGACGTCACCGTTTTCACAAATTCGCATTTTAGTAGTTCACATGGTGGCGATAACGGTATTGGTTTAAAAAACTTGCACTCTGAAACCTATTTTTAAAAGTTTGTGTTTTCAGGACCCAAAAATGGCGTTTTCGTGTAAATGAATGGCCAAAATGCATCGTGTAAACGACCCCTTACTTTTCTCTCACTGATCTGTTAGATAATTGATTTATAAAATAGATATCATATAATTTCTGTGTTTCCACAATGTTTTAAATCGACACTTTAAAGACAGACCTCGAGCTAGGTTGTTTATCAATGGTATTTACTCCTGTTGAAGCTGTCAGTCCACATTATTTCAGCTTATTTTTTAAATAATCGTGTTTAACAGTGGAATTCCTGGTGAAAAACTACATTATCTATGATGCTATACTACCAGGAAGCACTCCTATCTCCATATGCTCTCCAAAATACTGAAATGTTTGTATATATATGCATATTTTGCAATTAACTTAAAATATATTGTATATGTTTGTACATATAATCAGCATTTGTTAATGAGTAGTTTTATATTTCTTCATATTTTTCAATTTGATTATGCTGTTCGCAATGCTTAATGGGATCTTTCCCTCACTAAAGCCGTTGAGTGCACAGTCTTGTACTTTAGAATTTCTGTCCAATTTTCACAAAACTTTTTTGCTTCAAATCAAAGTTTGTAATCTCATGATTCACCTAGTAGCTGATATGTCTTGGTTCAAGGCTTATAACTCTTTAAAAAAGACTATTTTAAAATCCCAATGGGAAAAACGGATAAAAAAAAAAAATACTTCCGGAACCAGTGCCGCTGAAAAAGGGGGCGCTAATACAATATATAGAGTCTCCTGTCTTTTGTGCGAGAGACAAACATTTAGGTCGCTTTTTACTTTGTAATGTTCTCTTAAAACTCTTAAAATACCATTCACAATTGCATTAAAGGTGCTCTAAGCGATGTCGGGTGACGTCACTTCTTGTTGACGTTTAAAGTATTGTCAAACAAAACGGAGGCTAGCTAGACCCTCCCTCCTCCTCATCCGCGCACTAACCCCCCAAACCCCGCCCCCAAGTCCTTCTTGTCGGTTATTGGCTGGAACAGTGTGTTATGTTTCGTGGAGCGGGTTGGCCCAGTTTGTTTTTGTTGCCGTTTGTGGAGCCTGGGCTGTCTGCAGAGACCGTGTTTTTTTACAGTGTGTTCAGGGGACAGGCAGCTAGTGGATAGTGAGGAGATGGTTGCTGTATGTGACAAAAAATGTTTTGGCCTAAAAACGCCTGACATCGCTTAGAGCACCTTTAAGATTCAAAAATTAAACCTTTATACGTGTTGTGCAAGGTTTAACTTGATGAGAAATCACTGTTACTTTTTAGAGCTTGACAGACACGGTCACTATGAACTCTCCTTGTATAGAAAGGTTTCTCATTGTGTTCATTGTGTGTGTGTGTGTGTTTTGGGGGGTGACTTATGGGTTTAGAATGATATGAAGGTGAGAAAATAAAGACAAAATTTAGTGTGAACTACTGGGCCGAAATCGCCATTGGAGAAGGAAATCCATCTCCGACAGCACAATGAATACGCAGGTCGTAAACAGGACTGACAATGCCATGTTTCGCCTCGCAAGTATTCAAATTGTAAGCCAGGTCCCTCTTTGTGATAGTATCTTGTCATCCCTTCGCATGAAGAATGTATATCAACATCGTTTTTGATAAAGCAGCATGGGCCAAACATACATCACCCCCATTGAGAAGGAAACCCACAGCTTTGGGTTAATTACCCCACAATGCAACGGCTGCGTTGATCATCTTCGTCTCTTGTGAATACTCACTGTGCCCTCCGGCAGCCAGGCCATGGCGGTGCCAACAGGAGGAGTGTGCCAGCCTGTGAAAGGGTTGAGTGCGGTTGACCCCCATGGGTTGTGTGGGCATTGGACTCAGATCAAAGGCATGGAGCAGCGGAGAGAGGAGGAGGTGAACAGCTACGGTGAGGGTGGGAGATGTGCCAACTCGGATTTGCATCCCTGGAAACGGAGAGAGGGGTGAGATAGAGAGAGAGAGAGAGATACAGGATTTCTATCTCTCTCATTATTTGCTTGCTCATGATAAACCCAACGATGCAGTGCAAAAGGTGTCATGGTTTATTTGAATGAGAACTGGTCAAATCGGGTTATACTAGTGTGAAAAGCCGTCTACATTTTCCCAAGTGTCCAAACTGTTATATAAAATCAATGTGGCATGTCTTAAAGATTATTAAAGACGGCTTATCTGCCTTGTATAACCACCTCTTGCTTAGCAGGGTTTGAATCCTTCAGGAAAGAAAATTCACAAATGAGATTTCTTTCTCAGTCTCTCAGACAGAGAAACTTTTGCGTAAGTCCTTAAGGTCTTTTTTTTTCTCAGTTGTTTCTCCTTTTCTCACATTTTGAAAGAAAATATGCCTCAATACGTGCTCAGATTTACCTACTAATTTACCATCAAATGCATCCACATACGTTTTTTTCTAAAATAAATAAAGATTAAAAAAATATTTATGTAAAAGCACAATGAATACGCAGGTTGTAAACAGAACTGAAAATTGGCATGTTTATCCCATTTTTAGTCAGGTGGATGAAGAATTTTTAGTTAAAAATAAGAAAGAGAAGCCAGAGCTTTGGGTTACTTACGGCAAAATGAAATACATTTTACAAAGATCAAATGATCTGAACTGCTATTCACAGTAATTTTGAAGTAAATAAATGAATAAATAATACAAAAAAAAAAGTAAGAAAAAGACTTTGCAATCTTTGTCATTTTTTTTTCTTGGGGACTTTTAGGAGAAACATCTGAGACCATTATTACCTATAAAATAGCAACCT
Source organism: Tiaroga cobitis (assembly GCA_030578255.1). Lineage (NCBI taxonomy): Eukaryota > Metazoa > Chordata > Actinopteri > Cypriniformes > Leuciscidae > Tiaroga > Tiaroga cobitis. The sequence continues at coordinate 50,240,248 of CM060591.1, forward strand.
CTGAGAAAACATTTTCCTCTGAGATTCCTCTTAATGAATTCATCCACTCATTTCACCTCTTCAACACTCACAGCGGGAGAATTATTCACTCATCTGAGCACTTTTTTATCACTGCCTCACTATGTTCCTCCTAACCCGTTCTCCGCTGCTCCACTGTACACTCACATCCACACCTGAGTTTGACATCAGGGCCTCATTTAGTGTCAACTTGTGTCTTCTCTTTAATGATGGGGGGATTAGTGTTGAGCAATTGCTGGGCGCACACAAACACACACACACGTACACTCACATTCCCGCTGCGAGTGTCTTTTTAAGAGACTGATCAATGTCACTTTGGCATACTCTCAGTGAAGCTTAACACGACTCTACCCAGCATGGGCCGCAGTTCCTACAGCTCACCAGAGGTTTTACGGGCTTGTCGAGTCTAAAAAGCAAGAGGGACAACAGAGGAAGAGCTAAAGCCCCAAATGCTAATGTCTTAGCCCTCAGTGGGAATCTGGTTTCAGGAGGAAAGGAAATTCATATTTTCCGAAGGAGATCTCATGATTTTCAAATAAGCTGAAAGTGAAGGTTGACATAACAACAATGAAATCCAGCTCCCAAAAGTACTTGGAATTGCATTTATAGCACAGTGAGAGCTAAGAAAAAGGCCTTCTCATTTATTCATTCGTTCTTTCTCTTGTTTATTTGTTCGATAATTTGTTCCTTCCTTCAAACAAATAAACAGATGAATGGTCAGTCATTCGAAAATGTTAACATTGTATACCCTTACTGTGGTAGTGCCATGGTACATTGATTACAAAAAAATCGTGGTACTTTGATATATACAGTGCAACTGAATCAATATTACATTCATGTACTATGGTAAAGGTACTAAAAAGATACCATGGTGTGGTACTTTTTTGTCAGTGTTAAGGCTCGTTCACATCAAGGAAGATAACTATAATGATGACTATAACTATATAGTTTTAATAATTGTTCAATGGAGCTGAAACTGCAGTTACTGCTCTGGCGCAGATGTTCAAGTCCTTAAAGAGTATCAAAGGGATCGAGACGATCTACAAGAGAGAGAGAAAGCCAGACGAGACCAACATTTTTAAGTGCTCAATCCCAGTTCGATACAGGCATAAGGCTGCTCAAAATGCCATCATACGTTTTGGATGTTCGTCCGTCGCAAAATACGTCATTTTTTGTATCTTTAGGTTCTGTCTTCTTAAAAATGACAAGTGTGAATGCTAAGTGAACCAGGACTAAATGTTTTTTTTTTTTGGGTCTGGATCCAAAGAATGTTTGTGAGTGACATTCACGGATGTTACTCTATTCTAGACAACAAACACGTTTTACTGCCGCTACAAACAAATATTTTGGAAGGAAAAGTCTAAATATAAATGGAATCAGTACATAAAATGCATAATATTAAAGATGAACGAGAAACAGTGAGTGCTCTTTGCCATCGCGGCTATTTAACTGCAGCAAATGGGCAAAAATCGGTCTATCTGGGTTCCATTCAGGCACGGAGTCAGTACGGTGAATACCACTGTATGTATACGGAGATATATCATAAAAAATAGGACTGTTTCTGACGGCTAAAATTAGCTTCTCGTTCAACTTGCCTCGGTCAGACTCAGCACTGAAGAGTGACGCGCTCCACTGACTTCACTCCTATTGGTTGTCGCTCGCGAAAATCGCTCTTCATTTGCATAAATTTAAAATTTCTCAACTTTGTCGCGTCGCCAGACACGCCCCATCCAGTCGCCAACAGTCGCGACCGCGCGTGTCGCCGGAAGTCGCCCGCTCACCATTGAAAATGAATGGTATCGTGTCGCTTGGTCGTGTCGATTGTAGTATGAACGCAGCTTTAGTCTTTGAGTATCATTTAAGGTTTTTATTTACCCAGAGAGCATTTCAAACCTTGACAGCTCCAGAGCCACCCTCCTTTTGAATAATGAACCTGGACCACGAGTTAGAGACCTGGGAATCATGGGATAGGTTGTAAGAGCTCTCTGTCGGTCATCACAGTCATCCCCTCAGTGAGGCCTCAAACACTTGGATCAACATTAAAGAGAGTCGCGTCTTCAACGTGTGACTGCTGGTCCTGCAAGAGAAAAATATGGGAAAAGATGATATTGACATGGAAAAAAAATACTTAAATGTACACCAGACAGTCTTGGTGGTAGATGAGGCATATGGAAACTCCCTTTTGTTTTCTGGGGGGTCTCGGGGTGTGGCTCGCTTCACAAGAATGCGATCAGCTCCGCTAAAGGGTTATGGATTAGCTTTGGCCTGTGCTGACAGCGCAGAGCTTATCCAAGTAAAGGCCGATACCACCAAAACAATTGAAAAGAGTGTTTGCTCAAACCCCTCCTGAAGTACAATCTCCAACTAACACCCCGTTCGGAATTTCCAAGGAAACTGCCAAGAGAAAAAATGATGGGGGATCCCACTTTTCGGGACAAGGGTGCCAATGGCAGGCGTTGATATTTCAAAGCACTCTGTTGAGACCCTGAATCCCAAATGTATGATGTATGTTTGGGAAGGAGTCTTCGGAGCCTCTATACATGAGAAATGCTAAAATGCAAACCATTTATTTTGTAAATGTACATAGTTTAAAATGGTCCAATGAATAAACATGCACACATTCAAAAGTTTGGATACGATTTTTAAAATGTTTTTGAAAGAATGCTTACGCTCACCAAAGCTGCTTTCATCTCATCAAAAATACAGTAAAAACAGTAATATTGTGAATTATTGTTACAATTTATAATAAATGTTTTTATTATTTTAATATATATATATATTAAAATGTAATTCATTCCTGTGATCACTGCAGAATTGTCAGCATTATTACTCCAGTTTCAGTGTCACATGATCCTTCAGAACTCATTTTAATATGCTGATTTGCTGCTCAATAAACACTTTTATAATCAATGTTGAAAACAGTTGTGCTGCTTCATATTTTTGTGGAAACTGTGAAACTTTTTCCCATGATCCTTTGATGAATAGAAAGTTCAAAAGAACAGTATTTACATTATAAAAGTCTCTCACATGTGATCAATTTAATTTGTCCTTTTACATAAAAGTGTTCATGTATTTTTTTCTTCTTCGTTTAAGTGTAGGCCTACCAGAAAAAAAACTGGAGGATCATGTGACACTGAAAACGGATTATATAGTAGTAGCCTATATTGACTTTTTGTTTGTGATATATTTTCAACTTTTCCTGAGGTAGGCCTAAATTTAAAGTCTGACTTGCTCACATGGTATATTGACGTATTTCTGCGGTTAAAAGACTGTCTGGGCGATTGCACTAGACGTGATACATTTCAGTAAGTTGTACTCTAGATAAGACATCGGTTCACGCGAGCTCCATTCTGCCGTTTCTACATCTCTCACAGCACATGAAAGAGCGCCAAGGTATTTAGGCCTATACGGTTTTATTTTCACGATAAAGTGGATCTAATTGGAAAGCTGAGACATTGATTAATCAAAAAATAACATAAAGCCAATTCAAGTTTTTGCTTATAATTGCGTTTCTCCACAAAACGGCTCATTGCTGACAGATGACAGAGCACAACACAAACATGCACATTTTCGCATTCAAACTAAAAAAATGGCTGTGGTTATGATTCGTTTGCCATTGACAGGTATGATGTGGGGCATAGAATATGTAGGTTTGTTTAGTTTAACTGCAGTTACGACGATTTGTTGTCACGTTTAGAAACATTTTATGTCAAAATAAGTTTGTAAATGTTTACCCTTGTCTTTCATTTACCAAGTTATTAGGTAGGCTATGTGTGTGCTTTTCGTTGGGCTGGCTATATTTACAAATGATCCTAATGCCATGGTCTCAAGGTCGTGGGTTTCAGGAAATGTAGCCTATATTAGGCTGTTGAAATGTATCCAGTGCAATAGAAGTTATATATTATAAGTTACTTCTACATCTAAATAGGAAACTGTTTTACAATTATGGCAAATTTTAATTCATGGCAACTTAGTTATTTTAAGTAAATGTTTTGACTTTAGCTTAAAATGTTGAGTAAATGAATTCAGCTCACGCAAATGGTTTTTAGGTTCATTTTTTTGCAGTGTTGGTGCACCGGTGTCATCTCGTCCACTGCCGGTGTTGTTGTTTAAGGCTCCCTGTCGAATCCCCAACAGATCCCAGCCCTCTGCTGAGCTTAGCAACTGAGCCCTCGCACAAGAGCCAGATTAAAAGGTTTGGTTGGGAACACGACAGGGAAAAAGAAGGGTTGCCTTTTCCATTGTCAGCAGCTTTTATCCCTCGCAAGCTTGTGAAAATTCATTCAAAATTAGCTGTCAAATTTGGCGACGAGAATCAGATGCACTTGACAGCAGATTATCGTGTTAAAGAAAGCAAGAAAATGCATCAAGTAATTTATTTTGTTGCGATCAAGACTGCAGCTGGTTCTATGAGGAGTTGAGATGAACTGTAGCCTATTTCACCACTAAAAAGGGCCATTTTAATTGATCCTCGCTTTTAGAGGCTAATTCTTCACTCGCTGCCTTTCATAGGTTTTTTAACACTAGGAAGACGCATTGCTGCCAGTTAACCGAAAGATTGCTGTGCAGTAACGAACTACGGATTCAGAGAAAGATTTAATTGGAGAAGAAGAAAGCATCTTCCCCATCATCTTGAGTGAACTGGGCAAATCAAAGTGACTGCAAAGTTAAGCACAGGCTTAATGATGAGGAAAAACGTGTTTGTGCGTATCTGAATTGCAAGATAGAGATCTGGTTGTATACTTGTGCATATGCATATCTATGCCTACAGTACGTTTGGGTGTGAAATGTACCTTTTGACTTTGTCAAGCATTGCCGAAAACTTAGAACAATCACACTCAAAACCGTAGAAAAAATTACTCAATTTACAGCTTGGGTTCATAGCAGTACAAAAAACACACATCAACAAATAACATGAGGTGGATGCTTAAAGGTTTTTTTTATATATATATATTTGGTGCAAATCTGACAGTTATGTCACAAGCAAATCTGACAGCTATATGACTTCTTTTCCCTTTCTGTACTGATTTCATTTGTATTTTTATCCCACTTTTAAAATGAATATTTCATTATTCTTTAAAAAAAAAAAAAAATCCCAGTGAGGGTCTTTGAAGCTGCTGTCTTCTCATGCGTATTTGTGACATCGCAGGATCTGTGGAGAGATCAAACTCATCCTCTGGTTAGAAAACATGAAAAGGTATGAATGCAGGGCTTGTAAATGTGTTTGGGCAGCTTATTGTTAGAAAGAAAAGTGAAGGGTGACATATTCATGCAGCAGTTGTAATTTAGGAACTTCTTAAAATAGCCGTTTCATCTGTGGTTGTTTTTAGAAGGAATCTGGGAATGGAGCAGGAACTTTCTCTCACACACAACAATCTCTTTTCAAATGTTTTTTCAGGGCTAACTAAAATATTTTTTTTTTGTCATTAAAAGACTTTGAATTATTATGGACAGCAAATGACAAAGTGCGTGCTTAGTTTTGCGAGTTCACTAAAGCACAACTTTGCAAATCTGTGGGTGATATAACCAAAGATATTTTATGTGTGTGTGCTCACTGTAAATCACAGATTGCGTGTGTGAATGAGATATAGCTCCAGAGCAAGTTCAGTGCATAAAGAACAGCAGTAGAGCCCTGAGGTGTGGAAATCCCCCTCTACACGACATTCACTCTCCAATTAACTCTTACCAACACCTGTGACATGACAGACAGACAGACAGACAGTTAGGCTGGAATAAAATATTTGATGGATGGATGGATGGTAAAAACCTTATACCAGCCTAAGCTTGTCTGATGGTCTTAGTTGGTTTAGGATAAGCTGGGGACACACTTAACGACTGTAAGGCTGATTATGAATGTAATTTGATATTTACGACTGATCATGCCCAAACGTGCCGAGTTCAGAGACAGTTGCGTTCAGTCGGTGTTCACAGTAAGTGTTTAAAATCTGCTCAAGTCGTTGGTAACAGTCTGTACGTGTTTAGTTCAGTCTTCGAATGTTTCAGCTAGTTGTTAAGTGTGTCCCCGGCAATGGTATCCCAGTCTGACCACTTCAAGTGCTAAAAACCTCTCTAAAACCAAACAAAAGACTAGTCTAAGATGAGCAAACCACCTTAGGCCGGTTTATATGTATTAGCAGGATAAATAGACAGACAGAAAGATCGATAGATATCAAAATCCTTTGAAAACCATCCAACAGACTAGTCTAATACCAGCAAACCAGCTTAGGCAGTAATCAGATGCTTTTTAAATGGATGGATGGATGGATGGATAGATGGAAAAAACCTTAAGCCAGTCTGAGGTGGTTTGAGCAGATTTTAGTTAGTCTCCTAGTATAACAACTTAAAAAGTGCTCAAAACCCCTCCAACAGACATAGCTTAGGCTGGTTTAATATGTTTCTTAGCCATCCAACAGTCTATGGTAATACCAGCTAGGCTGGAATAAGATGCCTTTTTTAGATATACTGTATAGGATAGATGGATGGATGGAAAAAACCTTAAAGTCCTCCTGTAGACAATAATTTCATCTAAAACTAATTTTTGATCACCAAAATTACATATTTAAATGTTTTTTCCTTGAAAAACATCTCTTCGTGCCTTAAAATAGCTTGAATGTAACTCTAAACCCTTGCCTCACTTAGTATACGCGGTTCTATGAATATGCAAATGAGCCCCGCCTCCACTCACTCACAGCAGCTCAGAGATCCACTTGTTGACGATCACACGTTGACCTGATTGGTTACAAGGTAGTCTGTGACGTCAGAAAGACCAGAGATTTAAACACCTTGTTTTTGAGACTGTCTTTGGTTCACTGCTGTTTTTTAGGAGAAAATACTCAGTAATGGTGTTAACTTATGAATTTGAACATGGTTTGTCTTAAAGCATATTAAAAACCCCACATAGACATATAAACAACATTAAAAGCTGGGTTTTCACCACAGGGGGACTATAAACCTGCCCAAGCTGCTCAAAACCACTTGAAAACCAACCAACAGACCAAGTCTTTCTAAGACCAACAAACCAGGTGGTTTAAAACATTTTTTTAAGAAGGATAAATAGACAGACGGACAGTATCAATCAAAGTAAGAAAAATGTCAAACAAATCTATTTTGACTTATTGATTGGTATTTGTTGATTTGTTGGCGTCATACCTATTAAATGCACTTCAGAAGCAAAAGCATCAGTTTAAATATGGCACAAATTACATTCAAATGCGGAACAGATGATTCAGCATAAGCAATATGTGCGGCGAGGAAAATTAAATCCCATTGCGAGAGGGCGGATTGTAATGTACAAAACAAGTCCAAACCGAACTTGATAAAATAATCATAAGTGGGTAATTTTCTTAGCAATTCTATGTTACTACTTAAAACCTTTCTGGATGCTCTCACGAGTGCAACACAACACAGGCAGCCTTTTGTTCACCACAAGGCACTGATGTGCTTTCAGTTTCCATGCCAACAGACTTTCATCTTTCATCTTCCTTACCAGCTCATCCTACGCTTCAGATGAATTAGGTTTGTTACAAATTCTTTTGAAGTGTGGAGGCAACCCCCCATCTCCAACCCCACTTCAGCCAAAACAAAACAAGCCCCCCAGAAAATAAATAAATAAAGCAATCTGAGTGGCTGTGCGTAAGCCAATAATCAGTAGCTATTTCGCCCGCTTGCTCGACCAATGGCGTTATACACGGGGAAATCGCGCCTTCATTTCGAGTCGGAATATTCCTCAGCTGCTGCCCTTCATTTTCCCGAGCGGCACGCGTTGAAGTGCGCCCTACTATTCAACTCCATTATGAAGCCCAAGCTCTGTCAAGATGCATTGTGGCTGCGTAATGATCTTCAATTACGTTGATGTCGGACCCGTAGGGAGATGTTGTAGAGGCGGGGAGGGCGAAGAGGGAAGTGTATCCAGAACAAAGCCTTGAGAGCGGGAAGAACCTTCCACGTCCTCAGATATGGATGTCTCTCAAGATGCTGCGGAGAATTACACCTTAAGACACAAAGAAGCAATTTTACGAAACCCAAGTGCTCCCAGACTCGGGCATGAAGGCCGGCGAAGGCCAGTGTCTTTGAAGAGTTCCCACAATAGCGCCCGTGTTCAAAAGCCCAACATTCCGACTTCATTTTCATTTGTGCTCATTTCAAATCTTTTTCTGCTGAGTGCTTGGCATTTTGCAAATGAAAAGGGGAGCGTTTCCGAGGACGGCTGTCTACATGTCAGTTTGTTTAGATGCACAACAACAACAGCAACTCGTTTTGGCCTTGACCAACAGCCTTCAAAAGTACAAGACAACACAGACCAACTCCTGTTCCAGAACTTTCAGTTGGACCATTTATTTCATCTCATGTCATGTCATTTTTTCCCCTCATCCAAATCATAAAAGTTTCATCGCTCCACGGATACAGTCCCGTAGAAAGAAGCGCTACCGATCGCTGGTGACATCAAGGTGTCTTGGGCCTTTTGAAGTTCACAAGACTTGAGGGAATAAAGAAATCAACACAGCACAATAAAACACCATCCAGGTTTTGGAAATCTAGTTGAGGTGTCTGCAGTTTCAGAGGTGAAGCGGAGGGCTTTGAAAGCAGGAAACAGTAAAAGGAAGTAAGCGGAAAACCAAAGGAATAGAAGCAAGCTTTCATTCGGTCTATAAAGACAGGCATCGACAGAGACAGAAAGACAGTGCGGTTAAATTTAGAGCGCGTTTCAGACTGCAGAAGGCCTCGCTTTATGATGCCAGTCGTGGCAACCAAACATCCACTTGCCGAGTGCGTCTGATTATTGAAAGCTCTCCTCGAACGAGCTCTCACATTGTGTGTGAAATGAATAAAACCATGGTCTCTAAACACTTTTTCATTAGCATTTAAAAGACTGGCAGCATATGGGCACAAGGGACTATTTATTTGCATCAGAATGAAATGTTATAGATCGTCACACACGGCAAACAGGCACAAAAATATGGACAATAATTGAGCCGCAATTTCATTTTGTGATGCCAAGGTCTTCTTTTTTTTTTGCTTATTAATTAAATACTGCTTAACTATGCAGCAAGCAAAGCTTGAACCATGGTAAACAAACAAAGTTTGAGGTTAGATGTATACAGAGCGAATTTAACTCGTGCGCAAAATTAGAATTTGCGAACAAATAAATTTCCATCCAATCCAGTGAGTCGAAGAAAACTAAATCGCCACTTCCTGATAAAATGGTGCTAAATATCACAAACAAAAATGGAAGTTGCTGGAATAGGAGAAGCCACTTTATTTAGTAATTTACGCAGTCATGTTATGTTGGTTACTGAGGTGGATGCCGCTATTTGGGAACGCAGTCGTGTAAGACAGTTCTGGGAGCATATTAGACCGAACCAATTTGACGACAGACTTTGCTCGGGCATTTCAGAACGACCAAAACCGCATTTTAGATTCTGAGCAACGAGATCGGCCTGCTTGTTGGTCCAGTTATACTGTCCTATCGCAAAGTCACATGACTTTTTTGATGCGCGTCAAGGAATTTATTCCGTAAATGTGTCTCGATCTTTGTTTATACGCATGTTTTCTTAGCAGGTGAGCTACCAAGTAAGTTTACTACATCAGAAAAAATGTATGTATGTAAAGCTAGTTATGTGAAGCAGATGTCAAAATGGATTAGTTTTCAAATTATGCATTATAGTAAAAGCATTTTGAAGTCATAACATAGTATTGTGCAAGAAACCATGCGAAAATAATTCTTTATTAATCGATAATCTGGCCCTGTAACTAAATATATATATAAATATATATATATATATATACATATATATATATATATATATAAATAAGTAAAAGTAGATGGTGTTTTATTGCCTCCAGTAGTAATTTTAGATGGAAACTGCAGTGAATTGCAGATATGGGTGCATTTTTGGAGTTTTGCAAGCATGTAGTTAGAGGCACATTTGCTTTTTCCCAATGTGTTTGTACACATTTCAAAAAAATAATTCTTTAAACTGATCTGAAGTGAACAAGAATGAAAGTTACCAATGGAGAACATGTGTTGTAGAACATGGCACGAGATAAGAGTTAAATCAAAGATGGGCAATCCTTGATTTGAAATTTCTCCGGCCCTGTTTTTCTTCTTTTTTTCACCCCCCAACCAAACTGACTCATTAACTTCAAAGCCACTGATAGAGCTTTTAATTAAGAGGAATGTAACATTGAAGCACAGATAAGCCTCCCCGTATTCTCCTCCTCTCCATCTCTCCTTAAACACACATCATTAGAAACTCACTGTAGGTTTACACTGCACAGCACTAATCACATACAACCTGCTCTGCTAATAATACAGCTTTCACCTGACATCATGACGGCTCCGATCATTAGAGACTGCTGTGTATGATGTCACTTCCTGCGGGCGAAAACAAAGGAGCGTCCAATTAGAACCTAGTACTTATGAATAAAAGGCCATTCTTCAAAAAGCATAGTATTGAAAAAGCAGTATTTCTTATGCTCAGAGTCAGAAAAGCAGATGAGTTATTTCAATATGCCAATACAACTAGTTTCGTCAACTTATTCATCTGAATTGATCTAAATAATAAATTCTATACATTTTTTAAAAACATGTTTACACTATTTATACAGCAGATTTCTATTTATTTTTTCAGGTCAATGTAAAGATACACAAATTAATGCATAAAACATGAACAAATATAACAGAAGCAAACAAACTAATAATAACTATAAAAGCAATTGCAAACAAACTGTATACGTGTGTGTGTGTATGCATGTATATATATATATATATATATATATATATATATATATATATGCAAGCAAGCAAATAAATTGAGAAAACAAATAAATAATAAATAAATAAACAACAACTTAATAAATACAAAAAGGTTAAGCTATAACATTATGAGGGCCAGACGAAATCTTTGGTGAGGTTTTGCAAGGAAACTAATAATAATAACAATAACAACAATAATAATAATATGGTAAATAAGCAAGCAAGCAAACTAACTATGTACATAAACTACTTAAATAAGGAAACAATGAATATCTTTCTGGGTCCACTATCAACAAAGAAAACTTTTAAAAGCATATTAGTAAATCAATCACTAGAGATTTCTCCCTGGTTATGCCCACTATCATACGTCCCACAAAACTAGCTCGACTGGCACAGGCTGGCAACCCCCTCCTCCTCCCCCCCAAACACCTCCACCCTCTCCACCCCCCTACCGCAGGGATCAATGGCAGGCTGAGAGGAGTGGGGTCTTGCCCACAGGGAAAGCTGAATATTGGCCAGATTAATTGCTGGTTGTGATTGAACAGCGCTCTGGGAACACACACATACACACACAGCTTACAGGCAGCACACCCCGTATCCTGCACATGTCTGTACACTCACGCATGGCCACACATACACACGTTGTAGATACCATCCGTCAGCATGCTCGCTCCCAGATGAGCATCTACACCCACCCAGAGGTGCTGTTCCTTTGTCTCCAGGTAGCCGAGACCTGGCAAGCGGCCCACAGCGTGCCTCTTTCATGTGGGCGAGGGGAATTATCTCCTTTTATGTGTGTGTGTGTGTGTGTGTGTGTGTGTGTACGAGTGACTCATTCAGAGGTAGCTTCCATATCGGTGCTCTGGAAGCGGGCCAGCCACCTGTGTGCTTTGTGTATGTGTGTGTGTGTGTGTGTCTGGTACATCAGCTCCAGAAGCATCTGAAACAGCGGAGCAGAGCGAGGCCAGGAGCCTGCAGGGGACAGAAGATTAGAGGAGCTCTTTCACACAACGTGTGGAAAAGTGGGGAATAACAACCTGCCTTTAATTACTACTACTGTGAATGTTTAGTATGCATGTTAGTTTTGGCTCTTTTTTTTTTTACAAATAAAAGTTACAAACTTCCGACACCCAGTGTGTACATCCATGAGCTTGTATCAAATGGTATTATCTGCTTTTGAGAACAAGCTTAAATCTATAAATATATAGGCATATACATATATTATATATACATATTTATGTGTCAATTTAAGTGTCAAGAATACATTACCATTCAAAAAAATAAGCTAAGATTTTTTAAAGGACGCATTAAACTGATCAAATGCGACAGTAAAGAGATTTATAATGTTACAAAAAAATTACTTTTTGCAACCTTGGTGAGCACAACAGACAAAAATGCAAAAACAGCAACATTGTGAAATATTACTACAATTTAAAAAAACTGTTTTTGTTTTTGATGGCAAAGCTGAATGTTCAGCATCATTACTCCAGTCTTCAGTGTCTGCTTAATATTTTTGTGGAAACCATATTACATTTTTTCACGATTCTTTAATGAATAGAAAGTTCAAAAGAACATTTACAAGAAATATATGTATGTATGTATGTAAATATTTCCACTCATTTTATCATCATCTGGATGAAATTCTAATGTCTGGTCACATAAAAGAGATAATCCCAATTATTGACATTTCATGAACAGTTTACACTGTTTTCAACTTAAAAAAGGAAAACTTTTTAGGTGGCCTGAAAATGCGAATGGGTTTCAAAGTGCAAGTTTTTGCAAACGATACCATTATTGTCTAAACTACAAAAAACTACAAAAACGTGAACTTGTGAAAAGTCACACCTATGTGTATTACGTGTTCGGTCTATAGGCACGTAGTGATGTCGCCATCTACTGTGTAATTTCTTTACACAGTGATATCGCCATCTACTGGCCTGGTCTGAATAATACAGCATTTTTAACCGTTTCTGCGGATCCATGTGAACCAGGATCATTTCCACAACGTTGTGGTCTGTACGCGAAAAGCGAAAAGTAAAAAACTTTTCCGTTTTTAGTACTTCGTTGTCGTGTAAATGTACCCAAAATAACAGACATTTATTTGGGGTTGATGTGGCAAGTACACTAAACAATTTGTTTGTTTGTTTTTTGGCATGGTGGCTCGGCTTTTCACAGGTTTACCAGAAACCATAAAGAGCCAATCAGATGGATCTACACCTGCGAGCTCCACCATACTTCCATCAGCGCCGCAGGTATGTGTGGTCTGAGGTAAAATAGGCAAGTCAAGGGCCACAGGTGGCCCCTATAGCGCAAACAAACTGCTCTGGGTTGTTGATGTCTTGGTTGGGGGAAACACCCCCATTCTCCCCGGGTGCACCTGCATTATATGAGGAACATCCACCACAAACATGTCCGCGTGTCTTCGGGTCCATAATAAAGGGGATTGTGTGTGTGTGTGTGTGTGTGTGTGTGTGTGTCTGAAAGTGGTCGGCTAGCCACACAGGTGTACTTCTCAAGTGCCCTCAATGGGGAAAAAAAGCTCTTATCAGATACACCATCTTCCTATATTGCATATGGCCTCTAAATTTTTGCAATCATAAAAGTAGATGAATGTAATGGTACATAATGAAATCTAGAAAGTGACTGGCCTCAATGAAATTTGGCATCATTGCAGAAAGATCAAAGAGAAATGCTTCATTGATTGCTGCCTAGTCACTAGCCTCCTCGGAGATAGAAATCTATCTAAAGAAAGTCTATGTGCTTTGATGTGAGGGTGTCTGGGTCTTACATCAGAGCCAAGGTCGACAACCTTGAAAGGCAAGCCTATTAAGAGAAAAGTAACAAACACGTCTCCACACTTTTACGGCAACGGGAGCGAGGGCAAATTTCCTCCGACATATAAACTTTCACTGTAAACCGGATCATAATTGCTGTGATGCAATTAAAATGCTGCACACATATTTACTTTGCTCAAAACAATTCGCCCTGCACATACGAGGCACATTTCGGGCATTTCAATTCATATCAAGATCAATGTTCGCTCACTTATGTGTATGCGCTTGTGTTTGTGATGGAGAGAAAGGCTTGTGCGTACATCAAAGCGGCAGTGAAGCCTGGTCTTGCCATCGGATAAGGCCTGTAAACTACTCTTCGTTATTAAAGATCCCAGTCTAACTCCATGTTATTTATCTTCATGGGTTTTAAGCTTCGCTCTAGCCCTTCTTCACTGAGTCACAGAGGAGCGGCCTTTAAAAAAAATCATTACCACCACCAAATCTGGGCATGTCTCTTCAATCTGCCCTGGTTGTTTGCCCGCGATGGATTTATCGCTCTAATAATGGTTTTCTAGACTGGGATTGAACTTTATGGCAAATTTTGAGATGACATTTGTGAAAACACCAAACGTAACGCCTTCATTAGCTTCAGTTTTTCCACCCTGGTGTTAGTAGTTTTAATTTAAATTGCATTCTGCATTTATCTCACACTTTAATTGGCACCGTTCTGATTCTGAATAATGGTTTCCTCTAAACAATCCCTTAACGCTTTACGCTTCCATTTATGATTCTTTTAATAGTAATAAACATTTGGAACAAATAAATGCAATTTCACAGATTTGATAGGTCACAGAATTTGGTATAACACTGGCTCATAAGAATCATTCATTTGGGAATTGAGCAAGCCTGTTCGCACAGAGTATTTCTGATTCACTAGAAAGAAACGCTTCATAAGACTGTTCTGCAATCGGACTACACTGATGTTGTCTATTTCGTGCTGCTGAAGGGGTAGCAAACTCTCTCAAACTCTCTCTCAAAATATCTGACAATGAGGTAAGAAAAATAAGCTAAATTCAAATGGAAAACATATGGAAGCTTGTTTCTGCCAAAGAATAAAATGAAAACTTTTTATTATTATTACAATTTGGATTTTTTTCTCCTCACAATTTGGATTTTCCTCAGAATTGTTAGTTATAACTTAGAAATGTGAGAAATGAAGTTAGAATTTCAAGCTATAAACTCACAATTCGGAGAAAAAAAGTCAGAATTGCGTAAACTCGCAATTGCAACAAAAAAAAAAGTCTGAATTGCGAGATAAAAAGCAGCAATTAGCTTTTTTAATTGCAAGTTTATATCTTACAATTCAGAGAAAGAAGTCAAAATTGCGAGTTAAAAGGTCACAATTAGCTTTTTTTTATATTCCGTGGCAGAACAAGCTTCCATTAAAGCAAGATTATTTTTCTTACCCTGTTGGCAGCAATTTCTCTTGTTTTAAGCAAAAACTAAGTTTGATACATTTTTCATAAAGCAAGACTTAATATCTTGAGTCATTTACCCACGGTTTCACAGACGAGGCTTAAGCTAGTCCTGGGCTAAAATGCATGTTTGATCTGTTTTAACTGAAAGCAACTTGCACTGACACAGATCTTAAAATATCCTATGTCACTGCCATTGTTTTGTCTCAAGATGCACACCAGTAATGATTTTTTTTTCTAAGACACGTTTATAAAAGCTACTTAAATGCCCTAATTGAACTAAGCTAGGGACTATTCACTTAGCTTAAGTGAATGTATCTTGATTTAGGAATGATTATATATTTGTATTGGGAAACAAGCAGTGATTAAATCATATAATCATATAACAAAATCTAAAGTTTTAAAGCAATTAGTGAGCTCTTTTTGAGAAGGGTCGGCACATAAAGCGATGGGGGTTTCCCCTCCGCCCTTCTGCGTCTGAACATGACTTCCCATGTCTGTGAATATTGTATTAATAAATGGCTAAGAGCGCACACCGCATATCCTGTGTAGTTTCCATACAGATGGAAATTTTTTTATGACCTCACAACTAGTTAAATGCTAGACACGCGCTTGAAATATGCCTTTGATAGAAATGGAGAATTGATTTACAACCTGACTTTTATCATCGCTCCCTCATAACCTGTTCGCCCCTGAGCGCACCTCTCGGCGCAGACGTCTCACAGGAGAGGAAACCACCTGCTTTGATTTACTGACAGCAGGAACGGGCCATCAAGTCTGATCTTCCCAAACAATCTCAACACTCAGCCAAAATGAGTTAGGCTACTTGTGACGCTAATACGCAGTGCATGTTGCGGTTGGATAAGAGGTCTAACTGACCTCCCAGTGGACATTTCAAATGATTCTGTACTGGTAAAAGCTCCTCTCGTAACACTGTGGAGGAGAATGAAAAGGTTAACTGCTTTTGTATGGCTAATATTAAAACAACCTGATGGCGCTGAGGCTGGCGCAATCTGCATTGGAAATGAATGTATAGAAGGCCCTGTGGGCACTGCTATTGTTTCACGGCTATCTGCGCTCCCACTCACTAGAGTGCGGGGGCTTGCCGCACTGCACCATGGGATCTCTGATCACACAGCTGATAGACATCCTACCACAGATTCCATTAGATTCCAAATTAAAACAGGCACTTCAAAGAGCACAGACAGAAAACATGAAGAACGAAGGCACTGCGACCAAGGGGGGGATAATCTTTGCAAAGAGATGGTGTGAAGCCCAATTCAGAACACAAAAATGCATTAACTGTTCTTTATTGTTACTACATTTACTGATTATCAGAGTTATGTAAACCATAAATTATCTAAAAGCCATTCAAAACATACTGTCAAATCAAATTCATTATTATTCAGACTGGCTTCAAATCGCGCTGTGAAATCGTTTCATGGCGATTAATTGCATCTAACATAAAGGTTTGTGTGTGTGTGTGTGTGTGTATATACACTCACATAAAGAATTATTAGGAACACCTGTTCAATTTCTCATTAATGCAATTATCCAATCAACCAATCACATGGCAGTTGCTTCAATGCATTTAGGGGTGTGGTCCTGGTCAAGACAATCTCCTGAACTCCAAACTGAATGTCAGAATGGGAAAGAAAGGTGATTTAAGCAATTTTGAGCGTGGCATGGTTGTTGGTGCCAGACGGGCCGGTCTGAGTATTTCACAATCTGCTCAGTTACTGGGATTTTCACTCACGACCATTTCTAGGGTTTACAAAGAATGGTGTGAAAAGGGAAAAACATCCAGTATGCGGCAGTCCTGTGGGCGAAAATGCCTTGTTGATGCTAGAGGTCAGAGGAGAATGGGCCGACTGATTCAAGCTGATAGAAGAGCAACTTTGACTGAAATAACCACTCGTTACAACCGAGGTATGCAGCAAAGCATTTGTGAAGCCACAACACGCACAACCTTGAGGCGGATGGGCTACAACAGCAGAAGACCCCGCCGGGTACCACTCATCTCCACTACAAATAGGAAAAAGAGGCTACAATTTGCAAGAGCTCACCAAAATTGGACAGTTGAAGAGGAAAAAATGTTGCCTGGTCTGATGAGTCTCGATTTCTGTTGAGACATTCAGATGGTAGAGTCAGAATTTAGCGTAAACAGAATGAGAACATGGATCCATCATGCCTTGTTACCACTGTGCATGCTGGTGGTGGTGGTGTAATGGTGTGGGGGATGTTTTCTTGGCACACTTTAGGCCCCTTAGTGCCAATTGGGCATCGTTTAAATGCCACGGCCTACCTGAGCATTGTTTCTGACCATGTCCATCCCTTTATGGCCACCATGTACCCATCCTCTGATGGCTACTTCCAGCAGGATAATGCGCCATGTCACAAAGCTCGAATCATTTTAAATTGGTTTCTTGAACATGACAATGAGTTCACTGTACTAAAATGGCATAGAGCATCTTTGGGATGTGGTGGAACGGGAGCTTCGTGCCTTGGATGTGCATCCCACAAATCTCCATCAACTGCAAGATGCTATCCTATCAATATGGGCCAACATTTCTAAAGAATGCTTTCAGCACCTTGTTGAATCAATGCCATAATAATCCTTTAGGTGAGTGTATATATATATATATTAGGGATGCAAACGGTTAATCGATTATCGATTAATTGTCGACAAGAATTTACTCGATTAAATTAAATTAGTTGTCGGCTAATTGAACATTGCGAACGTGACACGAGATTCTCACGCGAGAGAGCCGACAACTTGAGGCGGCAAAAAAGAAACCAAACATGAGGCGGTCAAAACGGAGTACATCGATATTGACTATAATGCTATACAGCGTGCTAACCTCGAAAATCCAGCTGTATTCTAACAATAACTTAGCTCATACCTGTCAACACTCCCGTTTTTCCCGGGTTTCTCCCGTTTTTTAGCCCTATCTCCCGGACCCCTCCCGGTTTATTTTTCCCGGGAAACTAGTCTAACTGTCTGTCACACGTTCTACCGTCCACATCGTTACTTAATAAACAAAATAAGATAAAAATTAGCATCAAACAGAAATTACCCGCATACATGGGGTGTTCGCATAGACAGTAAAAGGGGTGTTCGAGGCGCACGGCACATGCAATACAATACTGCCGATAGTTCAGCAGGGAGCGCGCCGCTCTTAAAGGGGCCACACCTTATTTCCACTCGTTACAAGTTGTAAATTTTACTCCCCCCCCCCCCAGCCTATATTATAAGTGCTGCTGCTAATGTTTCAAGTTTTTTATATAATTAGTTTACCAGATAGATTATTATATGTAGGCTTAATATAGTGTAGGTAGGCTAAGCCTATCCATATAGATTTTTATTTAAAATGTATTTTATGTTGCTTAATGTTTCACATGCAACAGGTGAGCCAGTGAACGATTATTTTTTATGTATTTTAATTTTCTGTGCATAATTTATTTTGTTCAACTACATAAATGCCATTATCTGTAACGTATCCCAACTGTTACAATAAAACATCAATTGAGCAATATAACATGCATTTTTATTCAGTATATAAGCAATATTTTGCTTTTTATGTTAAATTGATACCGTGAGAAATTTACATTCTCAGCAAAATAGCCGCTTATCAGTTAATCGTTAATCGATCGATAAGGTTGATCAGCTAATGATTAATGAATTAATCGATAATTTGCATCCCTAATATGTATGTATATATATATATATATATATATATATATATATATATATATATATATAGCCTACACATTCAGTATATATATGCACACACATATATATACAAAGGCTGAGCAATTTTATCGATTCTGCGATATAAATCGATATTTTTTTCCCCAAGAAAGTATCGATTTTTAAGCTGCGAGTATCGATACATAAGTCCCATTCAAATCCCCCGTGTTTAAAACCCTTTCATGCATGAATTACGATAACCTCAGTCAGGATTTTTTTCCTATGTGTTTTATTGCTCTTAAGGCATGAAAAACAAGATTTGATTAGATTTTTTTTTTTTTTACAAAATTTTCAAAGAGATTTTCAGATGTCCACTTGAGTGGACAGCATGCATTTATGGTTTAAACTGAAGAGATACGGTATTACACATAATACAATAATCAAACCGATAAAGTATGTGTTTTTAACAAACTAATCAATACAATTATATCAAATCACGTGAAAACTATAAAATATATAAAAAAATTAGGGCTGTCAGTTAAACGCGTTATTAACGGCGTTAACGCAAACCCATTTTAACGGCGTCAATTTTTTTATCGCGCGCGATTAACGGTCTTTTTGGCCTAACAAACTTTGTAGTTTTTTTTCACATGCTGTTACTATAGGACGCGGCGCTGCGCTATGAAACCCATTCATTTCGATTTGCGCCGCGCGAGGATGTTTTGTTGCTTCATCGACCAAAGCGCAAGCGGATCTAGCTGGACCGGAAACAAAACAACAGGCGCGCCGCCTGTTTGGGCTTGCGAGCCGGCCAAATAGTTGGTTAACGTTACGCTTTGAGTGGATGACGAGCGCGAGACGCCGAAATGGATGCCAATAAGATTCTGAATGGAAAGTTTACTTTTAAAAAGTTGCCAAATGGTTCCATTGACACGACCAAAGTGATCTGTGTGTTTTGTCGTTGTGAACTGAGCTATCATCATCGCAGCGCGTCCAGTCTGAAATACCGCTTGATGATGGACAAGCGCACACACACACACACACACACACACACACACACACACACAGTGGATGCGAATTCTCCACCCCCTCGTCAATATCAGGACCTCGTCAGTATTTCTTTCACCCTTTTATTAATGGACAGTGCATTGAGAGATTATTTGCTCCAAGTGAGAATGTCAGTGTGAAATTGAACACAGTATGTCAATGTTGTTTTCAATAAAAAAACATTTGCACAAAGCAAGCCGATCCACTTTTCCATGTTGATAAGAGCATTAAAATGAGAAAAAATAATGGGACAAAAAGAAAATCAAGAGACATTTTGAATAGATAAAAAATAATTGCGATTAATCGCGAGTTAACTATGACATCAATGCGATTAATCGCGATTAAATATTTTAATCGTTTGACAGCCCTAAAAAAAATATATAAATCCGAAATATTGCAAAGGCAATTGACCTTAAGTTGGACTTCGTGTATCTTTGATATCAGAACATGAGGACGTGATTCCATCAGAATTTTCTACAGCCTGTCAACAGTGGAAACCACTCTGAAGCTCCCTCCAGTGTGCCAGAGTATGTCAATTTACCCTTATTAGCTGATAATTCTGATTATGTTCAAGATGGACACATTTCTAGCATAGCCCTCTTTGAGAAAACCTAGCGATAAATTTTTTTTCAATCTCATCTGAAATGAGCAGTGTTGGGGCTGGCATAACGCATTCAGATTACTTTTTTGATGTTAAGTAATGTGTTACAAGTAACATGCATTACATAATCAGATTTGTTTTAATGTTACGAGTAAAGTAATGTATTACAAGTAAAATGTATTAACTAATCAGATTACTTTTTGATCTAACAAGTCATTAATTACAAGTAATGAACATTACGTAATCAGATTACTTTTTGATGTTACGAGTAAAGAAACGTATTACAATAAAGTGCATTACATAATCAGATTACTTTTTGATGTTACGAGTAAAGAAACGCATTACACGTAACATGCATTACGTAATCAGATTACTTTTTGATGTTACGAGTAAATAAATGCATTACAAGCAACATTCATTACGTAAACAGATTACTTTTTGATCTAAGAAGAAATGCATTACGTAATTAGATTACTTTTTTGATGAAATGAGTAAAGCAATGCATTACAAGTCACATAAATTATGTAATTACATAACTTTTTTCGATGTCAGTGAAAATTACATTCTAATAATACAAATACATTTATTTACAGTCAAAAAAAGTCACTGCAGATTAAGTATTTTCAAAAACAATATTCACAGTTAAGTATGAATTGTAGCTGAAATATAGCCATTGATGCATGAGGTCCACTATAGTGGACAGGTGATTAATCTGATTTATCTCCCAATCTAAAATCAAAACTTGGAAAATTTTACTGTGATATGACTCATTAGATCTTGCTTGATGCTGCAATATTTTTTTTACAAGAGTCTCCTAGGATAAAAGGATTGGGTGGATATTCCAGAGCAACTTGGCATGTCTGACTGACCATTGGCCATCTTGGTTTGGAGGGGGAAAAAATAAAAACACAATGGCTTACAACTTGGTTGCAATGTATAGGATGATGCACCAGGGTCCACTGAAGAGATTGATGTGCAACTTTGCCATCAAAACCCTTGCAAATTCAAGAAAATGCTTTTTAAATAGCTGTCCACTGTAGTGACCACTATGCGTGAAAGGGTTAACTTAGCTCGTCAGGGGGCCGTTCACATATCGTGTCTTTTGCGCACTCAAGTTCGTTATTTCAAATGTAGGCGCGCGGCAAACGCGCTCATAATTGAAGCGACGCGCTCATTTTTCCCAGGCGCAGCGAGATAAAAAACGCCTCAACTTTTCAGATTGCCGCAAGCGCACCACAGTTCATGTGACAAGAACCAACGAGCAGCTTCACCCTTTCCGGAACAACATTGAAAGCTCGGTCAACATGAAGGATGGGGGTGCACCCAAACACTACGGGTGTTATTCTCTTCTCCGTAAATAAATCTTGTAACTTAGCAGAGCTACAGCAAGCGTTTTTCGGTGGTGGAAATCTATTAGCTACTAAAACTTCTTTGTCGTTGTGGAGAGCGCAGTGCATGGTTGCTTAGCAACGACAGACGCCACGGGAAAACTATTAATAATAAAAGATAAGCTAATGTGCAAATGTCAGTAATTTATCTTTAACTAATTCTTTTTATAAAAATGATTTAAAGGCTAAAATATGTGAGGTTTATCTTTTTATAAAACCTTTTTTCTCAAAACTTTATTTGCACTTTTTAACTCTGCATTGTTAATTGCAATACTGCACTTTATTTACTTTTCAAAGGCTTGTAAGCTACAGTATGCACTGTTTCAATAAATGGAACTTATTTTCTCAACACCTCTTTGATTCATTTTGTCCAGCATTTGCAAGCTGTAGAGACTCTGTCCAGTCAGAGACATATATTGTGTAATTGATGTTTTTAGTTTTCAGTTCAATTAATTCAATCCAAGTAAATTGAACACTCACAAGATAGAATTATATCGAATCGTATCGTTGGCTGAATATTGTAATATATCGTATCGTGAGCTGAATATCGTGTATCGTATCGTGAGATTAGTGTATCCCTACAGCCCTAATATATACACAAACTTTTATGTTAGATGCTATTAATTGCGATTAATTCATTTAATTAGACAGCAGTAGTTTAAAATGAATTTCTTGGACTGTCAGTGACGTACAGCCTTGTTTACGGGTCTAAAATTGGTTATATATATGAAATATTTCAAAATTTGTTACATAGGTTTTTAGAATGCTTGATTCTGATTCTGGTCAGTCATGGAGTTCTAAACATGAGTTCTTTTTTCATAAAAAGTCTCTTTTGTTCATCAAGGCTACATTTATTTAATCCAAAATACAGTAAAAATAGTAATATTGTGAAGCATTATGACAATTTAACTGTTTTCTATTGTAATATATTATGAAATGTTATTTATTCCTGTGATCAAAGCTGAATTTTCAGCATCATTACTCCAGTCTTCAGTGTCACATGACCCTTCAGAGATGATTTGATGCTCAAGAAACATTTCTTACTATTATCGATGTTGAAAACAGTTGCGCTGCTTTATATATTTTTTTAATTGTTTTTCAGGATTCTTTGATGAATAGAAAGTTAAAAAAACAACCTTTGTAACATAAATTTCTTATGTTTAAATTTACTGACAGGGTTGATCAATTTAATGCATCTTTGAGCAATAAATCAGCTTATTTAATGTAAAAAAAAAGACATTACTGACCCCAAACATTTGAACGATACTCACAACGGACTCACTTTCTTGCAATAAAACATTGCAACTCAAATCAATATTTCATTTTCATGTATTTATTTATTTTGTAGTCATATAATAAACAAGATGCAACCCTTCAGTGTGATACAAGACCCCTCTGCTTAGAGTTAATTTTAATGATCGTCTGACTGTACATTATCAACTGTACATTATCATTCACATACTCTATTCTCACTTCTGCAAAACCAGTCCAAAAGAGTAGACTGGTTTATTTATTTATTTTTCAGTCAAGGCTGGAAAATTCATGATTGGATCCCTGGAGTTTGGTTGACCAGGTTATCAGGAAAAGATTAACAAAACATATATATATAAAAAAAAATAGAGGTAGAAAGAGTTACGTGACCTTGTCGCGATCGTCCGGTGCGATTCCCCGGCCTCTTCTACTGTAAAATGTGTCCAGCGAGGCCTTTGGAAAGGGCTTCCGCGAGGATGCTGCTGTGGGATGACGGGGCAGAGACCCTACAGCTTGCTGGCTGATTACATCGCTACACGAGTGTGGCTTCAAAGACTCCCCCGCCGCCCAGTTTGACCAGATAAGGGCACTCAGGCCACGGTTCAGCTCCTGGACAGGAACACACAGAGGGGTCAACGGCAGGACCATGAGGGCTCTTACGCACAGAAAGACATCAGGGACGACACTGAAGGAAGAACAGATTCGCTTGCCTATGTTTGAGCAGTCGGAGTCTCTTTCTACAGATCCAAGACACAGCTATTATTGTGTGGAATTTGCTTTTTCTGAAAGACAAAGTGTTTAAAATATGTTGAGTGTATGGCACACAACTTATTCTAATTTTTTATGAAATTGCTGATGAGAGCAAAAAGGTAACACCCTTTCTAGACTAATACAAGATACACAAACATTGTTTTGTATTAACAATATTAACACTTGATGCCAAAGCTGACTTTTTGTCATTTTCCATAGATAGTGAAAGATCAGATGGACAGATAGTGAATGAGACAGACAGACAGATAGAGACAGACAGATAGTGAATGAGACAGACAGACAGACAGATAGAGACAGACAGACCGACATATAGTGAATGAGGCAGACAGACAGACAGATAGAGACAGACATATAGTGAATGAGGCAGACAGACAGATAGAGACAGACAGTCAGACAGATAGTGAATGAGGCAGACAGACAGACAGATAGAGACAGACC
>CM060591.1:50266957-50309457 GCA_030578255.1 Tiaroga cobitis
CAGGAAGTCGCTCTGGCTTAGAATACAAACTAAGAATATTAAAAAATTCAGAATATTAGCACTTATTCAAAAGAAGCAAAGGTTAATCCAACAACACATATCCAAAGGAACAAACTCATGTGCATTTTGCTGGTATGATTTTGTTATAGCCTCATTACACTGCATTCAAAGAAAACAATAACATCTGATGAATGTAGAAATTACAACTTGCCTAGATCCTCACGCTACTTAACGAAAGGTGAAGGGGCTCTGAGTGATTTATAGATGCCCTAAGGATCTAACGTTTAATGATTAATGTTCGGTGTCTTTCATAACTTATCTTTCCGTTTAAATATGACTCAGAGTTTGAGAGAGGAGTCTTCAGATCTTCACTTTGCAGGAACCGACCAGAGGCCTGCTGGGCTGCCAGCAATCCTGTTTTGTTTGGAAGAAGTCGCCCTTATGTTAAAATAATGGGAAACAAATTGCCTGAGCATGTCTGTCTTTCAACCACGGGATTCCCTAATCCAAATCCACCATCGTGGAGAGAACGAGGGGAAAAAGTGAATCGCATGGTGAGCTGACCTCAGTCTCCAGAACCTCAACATAGGATCGAAAAGTTCACTGGACACTTTGGCTGTAATTCAGAAATATGTTAGATTTCGATAGATGTGGCGCCAATCATTTGCATTGTAGACAGCGCAACACCCACTATACACTGCAAGAGAGTGGCGCTGCAAAACTAGAACAAGGTGTAGACGCAGTGTAAATACCAGATTTATTGTGCGCGAGACCGCTTTGTTGATTAAAATCGGATTGAAGTGGTTTAGTATTGTCGCATTGCTCGATTTCTGTGTGTCATTTATTCAAAATTTGAATAACAGTTTTGTTTTTCATGCTGCCAAGAGGATTAATGTGAAGTTTGTCAGTGTCTTGATTTACTGATGCATAAAACAGTGATAAATAAATTCAGCAACAGTTCCCAGCTTGTTTAGGGTGTGTAGCTTACGTAAAGAAAATGGCATGCAGTTTTCCCACACAAAATAAGAATTTTACAGTCAGATATACAATTATTATTAATATTAATAATTATATATTATTATTAATCAGATACGAATCATAATATGAATAAGAATTAATTAAATGCAATTAGCAAGTGCTCTACTGGATTGAGATCTGGTGACTGCGGAGGCCAGAGAGCTCAAATCATCTCAAACTGGTTTCTTGAACATGACAATGAGTTCAATATCCTCAAATGGCCTCCAGAGTCACCAGATCTCAATCCAATAGAGCAGCTTTGGGATGTGCAGGAACGGGAGATTCGCATCGGCATCGTGGATGTCCAGAAGACAAATCTGCCGAAATTGCGTGATGATATGTTTCCAGCACCTTGTTGAATCTGTGCCATGAAGAATTAAAGCAGTTGTGAAGTCAAAATGGGGTCCAATCCGGTACTTTCAAGGTTTTGCTAATGAAATAAAGCTGAAATAATACAAAATTACATGAAAACTTACAACTTTAAAAACCTAAACAAAAATTAGATATGTACGGAGCCACTGAAGGGACACGGTGTTGTAAAAATAATATGAGATGGGAGGAAAAATAAAACCTTTGCGTTCCCCTGAGAAACTTCGCAAAACCTTTCGAGCTCTCTGCGAGCGAACGCAACGTTTCTCGGGGAACGCAAAAGCACTGACAAATATGTTTTCCTCTATCTCATATTTTTTTCCTTCACCATATCTCTTTAGGGGAAATGTGCTTTGGCAAGTACTGAAATAAATCATTTAAGTTGAACTAAAATTACTAAAACAAAAAATAAATTAAAGCTAAATAGAAACATTTTAAATAACAAAAACTAATAAATATGACAAATACATTACTTAATTACTTAAAATGTAAATGAAAACTGAAATTATACAAATAAAATCGAATTATTATTTATTAATAAATACTATTATAGTACATAAATAATAATAATGTTTTTTGGACCCCATTGACTTTCATTATATGGACACAAACATCTTCCTTTGTGTTCCACAGAAGAAAGAAATTCATTCAGCTTCTGAACAACATGAGGGTTAGTAAATAATGACAGGATTTTCATATTAAGGCTCTTTTCAAGTCCCACCATGAAACATAAAACACACATCTGTAAATTAGGCTGGTTAAATCTCAGTTCTTAAGAATGATTATCATTATTAATAGACTATTTTAAATGCCTCTGATTTGCCACTGTCAACACCATCATCGTGTTAAAATTTCTTTTTCCGATTAATTGTGCAGACCTACAATTCAGTGCTGGTTTAGCTGGTCATAGCCATGCTATTCATCCGAGAGACTTTCAGATGGTTGACCAGCTTGTGGTGTTTGTGGTGAAGTTGGTTGGCCGAGGAAGTTTTGCTGGTTAAGCAAGTTAAAAAGCTTGGTGGGCACACCAGCATCCGAAACACAACATATGCAGGTGCTGGTTTGTTCATAAGGGAAGTGGGCGAGATAGCAGAGGCTCCTGGCATGGGAACCCCAACATGAATAAATCACATCATAATCCCAGTCACCACAAAGAAGAAAAAATGGGGAAAGGGAAAATCAGGCCAAACATATGGCTCAAAGAGAGAGAACGAGAGCAAGAGAGACCACAGTCACGCTGCTGGGGAACAATAGAAGCCTTTCACATGAACTTGTATAAGCATTGATGACAAGATGCCACAAAGGATGAGGGTGACATATCAAAGAACATGACCACCAGTACCGATAGTCCATCATGGCAGAAGAGGAGATCCGCGTTCATCGGGGAGGTCTCGCTTGGCGAAGGGAGTCGGGAGTGTGTGTGTGGCGCTCGGGCGGGGTGTGTGTACGAGGGTTCTTCGAGTCCAGACATGAAAAGGAATTCTTTCATCATTGCTAATCTGCAAAACATAAACATTAGAGCATCCACACAGTCTGTGAATCTTTCTCTGTGTGTTTCGGGTCCTCCACCCTGTGGATTGTGGTTAGGGATGTGGGAGCCTGTGCTTGTAAGTGTGCGTGAGTAGCTCCGACTGTTTGTTTATGCTTGCCAGAGTCATTGTAAGTGCACAGATCGAAATCCGTTAGGTCTCGAGGCCAGATTGGAGGAAGGAGATGCGAGTAATTGTCAGGAGTTTGGGAGTCGTCGAACGCAAAGTGCAAAGAACGCTTGTTGTCACTGAATGCGGTTCTTTGCATTTTTGTTCTCGAAGAACATTTTATTGCTCAGAATTCGATTGGGCGAAATAATCAAGTTCTTAAGTGAATAAACGATGTGCCATTGACAGCACCGAATGGGAAAAATAATGATTGTTTCCAAATATTTTCACTCACTGGAAGTAAAAAAAAATCAGTAGAAAAACAGAAAAGGATGAGGCTGGGTAAATCTCAGTTCTTAAGAATGATTATCATTATTGAAAGACTTATAGACTTATTTAAATGCCTCTGATTTGCCACTGTCAACACCATTAACAATTATCATCCGTTAGGTTTACGGACATTTCCTTTAACTCTGAGACACAATATAATCCAATGCAAAATTCAAAATTTGGGTAAAACATCTGTTAAAAAAATAAAAATAAAAAAAATTTATAAAAAAAAAACAACTCGCACTATTGGCTGAGTCACCCTTTGGGTATGAATTTTGTCACCTAAAATTATTTAGAAAAAAATATGAGACAATTGAGATTTCAATATGAATTTTAAATTCACATTTAGGTCTCTTTTGATCCCAGACTTTGATATCTTGGCAAATTTGAGCACAGTTTGAGTGATTATTGAGATTTGGGGAACATGAGATTATTGGGCACTTTTTCTCCGGAGAAGCAGGTTTTAACAAATCGAACTCGTCTAGGACAAACTATTGAGACATTAAGGAGATATTGTTGGTAATTCTTCATTTCTATGAGTTTGTATGTGTATCTGCCCATGTGTGGTTTTTAAATGTGAACTGACACTTTTTTGGATTGTTTTCCAGAAAAATGATCCCAAAATCCTTTTAAACAAGAATTAACTTGAAAAGTAACACTGCATAAGACTTGTTTCATAAACAAAACTCTTCAAAAGTTTAGGGTCATGATATTTTTTCCTTCAAAGAAATTAATAGCTTTATTCAGAAAAATTTATTAAAAGTGACAGAAAACATTAAAGACATTTAGAATATTAAAACATTTTTCGTTTAACTCTCTATATTCACCAAAGAATCCTGAAAAAAAAAAAAATTTACCACGGTTTCAGGAATGTTTCTTGAGCATCAAATCATCAGATCAGAATGATTTCTGAAGGATCAAGTGACACTGAAGACTGGAGTAATGATACTGAACACAGCATTTTACATCACAGGAATAAATTACATTTTAAATGATATTAAAATAGAAAACAGTTATGTTGAATTGTAATAATATTGCCATTTTTACTCTATTTTTGATCAAATAAATGCAGCTCTGGTGAGCAGAAAAGACTTCTTTCAAAAACATTAAGCAATCTTCCTCAAAACTTTTGAATGGTACAGTGACAAAAACATCCATATTAAAGACTTATGTGTTGCTTCTCAAATAAATGTATCTTATACGGATTTTTAGATGTTTTAACTGGACAGTTAGTCATGAAGAATATTATTTTTGCAGTGTTCAAGCGGTTCATTTTGTGTGCAGGCGTGCACACGTGAAGGCCTGTAGCTACAGGTTTATGACTGTGCTCAGATTAGCCAGAGACAGACATTCATATTCTCAAAATAACCGTCAATTAGTCATATTTTCATGTCTAGCTCACTATTCGCTAATCATGTATAAAATCACCATAACTGGGTTTAGGCATCAAGTGCGGTGGAAGCGCATTACTAGCCACACTCTAGTAGTCACTCACTGCTCGAGTGGGAACTATCCGTGGAGAATTATCCCTCCCTGAATGATACCATAATTAGTTTTCATAGCACAAATTGAAGTGCAATGTTGTCGCATTGGCCTCAAAAGATTATCTCGGATGCCCGAAACTTTCCATTTCGCTCCCCGGTGCCTTTTGCTTCACATACACACAGACTGTCCTCCCTGCACAGAAGCCAAAACTGGGCTTTTTGGAGCATTTAAGAGATAAGCCCAGCCGGTTTACGCCAATGTACCGCCATAATCCAGTTTTCAGCTCCTCTTCCTTTTTCAGACTCCAACTCGGTGGTCACCGCCATTCAGCTGTGTATCTGTGACAGATTAGACCAGATCACCCTGGATTACCTTCACCACATCATCAAGCCCCCGACACCGACCGTGAACCAGGCCGACATTTCCATCTATCCGGCACACGTATGCGATTTAAAAAAAAAGCAAATGTAGATGCTTCCTCTCTTGCATCAAACTACAGGACAAAAGAAAGGCATGTGGAATATAGAATGAGACCGAGCGCAGGGTTGGTGGTGGAAGAAGGGAGATAATCCTATTTCATATGGGATGTATGCGAGACCCTTTTTCACCGTCTGCGCCGTCCGTGGTTATCACCCCCCCCCCCCCCCCCCCCCCAATGAGTTTGCTGAGACTACAGGACGAAGGCTGCAGTTTAGCGGGCTAATCCACCCCGAGCTGGGGCATTAAATCTGTCCCTCTATTCACACTTGCCGCTCCAAAGCCACTGTGTACAACATACTGAGCCCTACGCGGTGTCATCTGCTGACTGCAGTATTTAACTCCATTATGAGGGAGTATAATCTCGGCCACACAGTGAACATTCACTAAGGTCTTTACCTCCTAATCCAGGCCATGAGATGTGAGCATGTGATGTTTGGGAAGTCATATTGTGTGTTGTTTAGGCTTTTGTGTCATCTAAAGTTGACATTGTAACTTATTTTAGTAAAATAAGATCTTTTTATTTATCTATAGAGCTTCATAATAATTCTCTGAGGGAAATATGACCTGAAATACAATGAAAATCAAGAGGGTTCTGACTCACCATTCTTTGTTGACCGTCCCATTTCAATGCACAGCGCCCTCAGGTGGAAGACTGTAGAGTAGCACCTAAAACAGATAAATTAATCATGGTATTAAGAATCTGATCTTTTGGAAAAGTCTATAATATGCTTCATTGTCCTGCACTTCTTTCTGTGACTTGAGCCTTGACTTAAGCATTTGTTTCCCAGTGTACGATGAGCAAATACCAAATAAACTTCTTGAACTACTGTACTTACATGAACATACATACATCATGTTTGCAGTCTCCACAATGCTTGAATTCATCAAGCATCAACTTCACAAAAAGTTGACTGAGGTTTTAGCTAAATTAATCAAATAAAATGTCACAGCAAAGGTATTTTAATGTGTCTTATTGCTTTAAAGGGATAGTCCACCCAAAAATGACAATTCTGTCATCAATTACTCACCCTCAAGTTGTTCCAAACCGGTCTCTCTTTCTTTCTTCTGTGGAACACAAAAGAAGTGTTGGTAACCAAACAGTTTTGGTTCCCAATTCAAATTGTACTTTGGTCTAGAAATACTGGAAGTCATTGGTAACCAAAACTCTTCAAAAAATATCTGCTTTAATGTTCCACAAAACAAAGAAAATCATAAGTTTGTAATGACATGAGAGAGTAACTGATGATAGGATTTTTATTTTTGGGTGGACTATCCCTATATAATCCAACAGAAAAGTTCATGTTATCAATACTACAAGTCATATTTGATCTGATATTCACCCCAACATCTCTAAGCCAATCGGAACCACTGAATGGTTTTCAGCATGATCAAAATATTTGGCCAAACGACTTGTGAAAGTTGGCACTTAAATGATATTTCCTTCCTCCCATGGCTGACCATATCACCTGAGCTCAATCTAAATGATCCCTATATGATCTATCATCTATGAATAAGAGATGAATATCATCCCACAGGCAGAGCCGTGAACTCTCATCAGATCTTCTTCTCCACCCCCCTCTCTGAAGCTACTGCGGCATCAGTTTCAAACATAACCGAGCTGACGCATTACTTTCAACCTGTATCTGTGAATATAGATATCGGGTCAAAGGTTCAAACATCTTAAAGAGTTTTTCCTGTGCAAGGGTCTGGTTTGCTTACTGGTGGGTTATATTCATTGTTAAGCTGCTTGGGATCAAGATTACACTGCGTTATGTGAAAAAACAAACAACAACAAAAATTAAAAGGTAAGTGCGTCATAACCAATCAAGTCAATTTTTTACTAGGTCACACTTAGATAAATATACTTTTGTGATCTTGTTAAAAACTTAGGCTATATTTTTATTATGCATTTGCTTTTAAAATAGCTTCAAATCGTGTCTTTTTTCCAATTAGAATAACCATCATTTCAACAAAACAGTCATTATAGGCAATTACACTTAAAAAAATTTTATGGAGCAAAAAGTAAAAGAGCAATAACTTAGAAAACATGCGTTGATTTTTTTTTTTTTAAGAATGATGTTTACTGATTTTCATTTATACCCATCAATATAATAATGCATAAAATAAAATAAAAAGCTGAAATATTTGCCTACATACACTACTGTCAAAAGTTTGGGGTCAGTTTTTACTGATTTTTCTTATTTTTAGCTTTTCAAAGAAATGAACACTTTTATTCAGAATGGATTTAATAAACTGATCAGAAGTGACAGGAAAGACATTTACAATGTTGCAAAAGATTTCTACATCAAATAAATGCTGTTCTTTTTAACTTTATATTCAGCATCAACGAATAATCAAAATATTACGCAGCACAACTGTTTTCAACATTAATATTCATAAGAAATGTTTCTTGAGCAGCAAATCATCATATTAGAATGATTCCTGAAGGATCATGTGACTCTGAAGACCGGAGTAATGATGCTGAAAATTCAACTTTACATCACTGGAATAAATTACATTTTATAATATTTTCAAATAGAAAAGTTATTTGAATTAAATTGTATTAATATTTCACAATATTACTGGTTTTACTATATTTTTAATCAAATAACAGCAGCCTTGGTTGAGCAGAAGAAACTTCTTTTGAACGGTAGTGTAGTTTTACTCAAATATTTCTATGTATAATAACAAATGCCACCTGAGGTTGCGTCAAAACATTTGACTGGGAGTCGGACCCACCCGGAGAAATATTTGGGAACACGTCTCTGGTCTTTGCTGGATCCAGTGCGGGTGTCTTCGGGACCCCTGGAGCAGACACAAAGGCAAGACTAGCCAGGGATTACCAACGCCACAACAACGGTGCGGACTCATTGTTTTCTGCTCTTTTCATCTCCACTCACTCTCTCAAAATATTTAGAGGAATGCTCGGAATAACACAAAGTACTGAGAAACACTCACTCTGTATATTGTTGAAAGGAACTCTGTCTGCAGAACTTTTCTTCAAAGGCTATTTTGTTTTGTTATATTTAGCCTTATTTTTTTCTCCTGATTTATTTGCATGGCAAAACACAATATGGAGGATATCTCATTGTTCCAGGGACTCAGGTTGGAGATTGGTGGCCATCTGTCCATTTATTGTTCATGCTTCTTATTAGGGCTGCACGATTTGGGGCAAAATGATAATCACGATTATTCTGATCAATATTGAGATCACAATTAATTATCACGATTATTTGTTGATTTTAACCAAAACAAATTTTACTGTCACATAGGCTAATTATAACTGCTTTCACACCCATATTGTGCTATTTCTGCTAATGTACAAATACGTATGTGCATCAAAATAAAATAGGTCCTCTTATTCACCAAAATTCAGTGCATCTCCTTAAAGAATAAAGAAAAATAAAGAAAACAATAAAGAAAATGTAGCAAAACTTCAACAGGGCACTATTTTACATTGCAAGTTTATATTTTGCTTCCTAAAATATATTTACACATTGTACCTGCATAATGGATGTGAATAAAACGCGCACAATATACAATCAATAAAAAAAAAAATATTCCATAACAGAATGTAACCAAATTAAACATGTCAAGGCAGAACTATACACTATGGAAGTTCGATTAATGGATAAAATTCAGAGTCATTGTTATTTGACGCTTAAGAAATGTAAAATGTTGTGGTACCGTGTCAGTGATTAGTTGTGAAGTCTTACTGCATAAATTTAATCTATTTAATCCTCCATATGAAAGTTCATGTGCTCGAATTATTTTTTATTTATTAAACTATAGTTCAAAACAAGTAGTACTGATTATTGGAGTCCATTAATCGAACTTTCATGCCTCTTATAATTATATATTACTATGTAGTATATACCAATTTACTAATGCTCACACTCGGTCTCTCACGCGCACTGTCACTCGGTTGCTGGGTTGCTCTCGCACGCAGACACACTCGCGCACTTTCGAGCGCGCTCATGGACACTCGGTATCTTTCGTGCACTGTCGCTCGCGCGCTGACACACTCGGGTCTCTCTCGCGCTCTGGGGCTCATGGAGGCACGTGATCAGACAGTGGTTTACGGAGCGCTAGATTGGCTTTGCAAAAAAAAAAAACTTTGATACGGAGCGTTCTGTGAACGGAATGACGCATTTTAAATATCGCTTGATCACGTGAATTTTATCGTGGGAAGCCAAAATCGTGATCGTGATTAAAATTCGATTAATCGTGCAGCGCTACTTCTTATGATTTGTACATACTGAGACAAAAAAAGGAGATTAGGTTAAACTAGGTTAGGTGAATGAATATTACATAAAAAACATTCGTTATATCTTAATGAATAATTAACATTTGAGAAGGTTTACTACTAACGTTAAATCTTAATAAAAGAGTTATTTTTTTGGGACAGTTCACCCAACAAATTAAATTCTGTCATAATTTATCTGCCTCATGTCATCCCACTTTTTCTTCTATGAAAGTGAAACACGAAAGTAGACATTTTGAACAAAAATTTTTCTTCTACTTTTTCTTCTATGAAAGTGAAACACGAAAGTAGACATTTTGAACAAAAATTTAAGTCCATCCAAGATGGTGACTTTTTTCTTCAGTTGAACAGTAAAGAAGGTTTTTAGCTGTAATCGTGGCCCTCGCTGATTCATACAATGATTATGCAAGTCAATAGCTATTAGCTACCATCACTTTGAGGGTCAAAACACGTATGGCAAATCACAAACTAATACCCGTGGCTTCTGACGATTCATTGAGGTCTTATGAAGCGAAACGATCAGTCTGTTCAAGAAACTGAACACTATTTACACCATTATCACCTGTAATCCACAGCCTCGGCAAACGGTCCAGGGCGAGATCACAGTCTGCAGCGCGAACTTCCTGTCGCATAATGACGTATGCACGGGAGCAAACACTAACGTGAACTGATGCTGTGTTTGTTTACAAGAGAGAGGGAGGACGCGCATGTTGTATTGATCCTCAAAATTGTACTTACTTGTGCTTATTGGATGCAGAAACCTATACATGCGTGATCTCAATCAGGAGGAATGACCTTTACAGATTCTCAACGTTTGACCTCCCGGAGTCCCGCGCATACGCCATTATGCGACAGGAAGCTCGTGCTGTAGACTGTCTGATCGCGCTCAAGACCGTTTGTTCATGCTGTGGATTACAGGTAAATTAGGCTGCGTCCGAAATCGCGTACTTCCTTACTATATAGTATGCGAAAAACAGTACGCGAGCAGAGTAGTGTGTCCGAATTCATAGAATTCGAAAAATAGTAGGCGAAAAGTACCCGGATGACCTACTACTTCCGGCGAGATTCTGAAGTGCGCATACGATGGACACTTTACTATCCCATGATGCCACGGGAGAGGAGTTGTTGTCGTTATATTTGAAAATGGCGGAAACCGGAGACGCGGGAGTTTTCAAGTGTAATAAACACTTTTTGTTTCTTTGTGGTTAAATTGTGTTTGTTTAACATCATATAAGTAAACGATTGACTTGTTAAACGTTTAAATAATGAAAATCGCTGGTACAATTTTCCGAATTGGCTGCAAAATGACAATTTTATCATTATTATTATTACCGAACAGAACGAGCTAATGCCTGTCAGCTAACGTTAGCTAACGTTAACTCTGTTTTCTTTCAACAAAGACGTTCGTTGTTTCGCAGTTAAATTAAATAGTTACAAAACTTTTATTTTTTATTTTACAACGATCTTATTTCTCCTTTACCTGTGTTGTTATTATGAAATATTTGTTGGCTAACTGTACATAGCAAGCTAAGTTACTGTTAACAAGTGTACCTCAGCTTGTCCATGTAACATTAATAAATTGACCATGGTTCATCACAAATGTTAAATCCTGTGTTGATGTTGCAGGGGCTGATGAACACACACGTGTTCTGATTAAGTGGAGAGTGGCTAATGAAGCCCTCTTCACTGGAAAGCGAAATGCTGCAATAAAAGGTTTTAAGTATACAAGACAAATGTAACGTAATTTTTTTCCAAGTGCTGTAGATTCAATGGTAAGTTAGTTGTAGATGTAAACATTTCTACTCGAGCTCTTACTACATTCCTTATATGCTTGATTTCTGTGCATTTATTGCAGAGTTTTTATCACAGAGCAGAGCCTTGAGGGCAAAATGTCTGCTGTTCAGATAAAAAAAAAAATGTTGTAAATAATGTTCAGTTTCTTGGAAAGACCGATCATATCAGCGCAGTCTCATCCCAAGACGTCAACCAACTGACGCTTTTGACCATACGTCAACATCCGACGTTTTAGGGTACCCTTTAACGTCAGTTAGATGACGCTATCTAATCCTAACCCTACCCCAGACCTAAACCTACCCGCGTCATCTAACTGATGTTAAAGGTAAAGCGTCAGTTGGATGACGCCCCAGGATCGTCATCTAACTGACGTTAAAGGGTACCCTAAAACGTCGGATGTTGACGTATGGTCAAAAGCGTCAGTTAGTTGACGTCTTGGGATGAGACTGTGTTAATCATATCGCTTCATAATACCTCGATGTATCGCCAGGAGACACGGGTATTGATTTTTGCTTAGCCTATGTATGTTTTTTTTTTACTCTCAAAGTGACTTGTATTAAATCACCAAGTAACGTTACCACATTTTCAGCTAAAAACTTATTTTCAGCTCTTTACTTTGTTCAACTAAAGAAAAGAAAAAAATTCACCTACATCTCGGATGGCCTGAGGGTGAGTAAATTAACAGCACACTTTTGGGCAAACGGTGCATTTAATTTTTTTTTTTTTTTTTTTGCAAACTAACTTATCCCTGTAAGGCCCTGGAGTTGAATTGTTGTTTTTGAATACAACCAAATTAAGCAATAGCTTGCTATAAAATACTCAAAGATAGAGAAGTGTTGTGATCAATGACAGCTGGGCACATTTGGGTAGGGCGTACAGCGTGTGTCTCTCCCTGTTATCTGTTCAATGGCATGTTCCTTGGGACACTACATTGATTAGGCCCTGAGGGGGCCCTGTAGTGCTGCTCGTCACAGGAGCCAAATGACTGACAGCTCTAATGAAGTGTATAATCATCGGGGCAGAAGAAGCGTCAAAGCTGCCAAGACTTCAATCGCTCTACGTGATGACCAAAGAGTCTGTTCACTCTTCTGCTCAAAGTAAGTGGGTGCCCCGCGGGACCACACGACTCTGTCCCATCTTAGAACATTATTCATGCGGCCGTTTGGTGCAAACCCTCTGATCCGATGGCAGTTAGACTGGGTGATATAGTTTGTAAAAAAAAATATGTCTCGATATTTTTGTAAACCTTGTCATAAAATATATAATCGATATTTATGAATTTGTCTGAAATTGTGATTTCTTTTCAATCAGAGAAACGACGTTTCAACCAAACAACCATTGTCGACATTCAGATTCAAAATGCTTAAAGCAAGAAGTAAAATACAGTAAAAAGATAGTTAAAAATATAAACAAGAAATAATTTAATAATTTTAATTATATATTTCGCAATATTTACAGCAATGTATTGTGATTTCCACAAAAATGTAGCACGATTTACAAAAAATATGAAGCAGCACAACTGTTTTTAACATTGATAATGATAAGAAATGTAACTTGAGCATCAAATCCTCATATTAGAGTGATTTCTGAAGGATCATGTGACACTGAAGACTGGAGTAATGATGCTGAAAATACAGCTTTGCATCACAGGAATAAATTGAATTTTAATGTATATTAAAATAGAAATCAGTTATTTTTAATTGTAATAATATTTCAAAATATTACTGTTTTTACTGTATTTTTGAACAAATAAATGTAGCCTTGGTGAGCAGACGAGACTTCTGACCTACCTCCAGCTTC
Source organism: Tiaroga cobitis (assembly GCA_030578255.1). Lineage (NCBI taxonomy): Eukaryota > Metazoa > Chordata > Actinopteri > Cypriniformes > Leuciscidae > Tiaroga > Tiaroga cobitis. The sequence continues at coordinate 50,280,134 of CM060591.1, forward strand.
TGAACGGAAACATTCAAAAACAAACAAATCAGAGTTTTGAATCAAATTTATTGTCATGTAAAAAAAAAAAAACAAGTTTGAACAGATTCACAGAAACGAGTTGAACTTATCAACCCTAACGCCATTTTGAGTTTGAAATTAGAGATGCTACGAAAGCATCCACGTCTTACTATAAGTCACCAAAATAATGACACATCTTTTGGAAACCTGGCCACATAAAAAGCTCACTATCGACTGTTCACAAACATACCGGTACACTGAACATCTCACTCAACCCTAGACGGCTTTTGTTTCTATACAAGAAAACGTACAACATCCTCTCAGATGAAGTTTAACCCATCATCCCTGAGGTGTATATGTGGGCATCTGTTATCTAAACCGAACATAATGCAATAATATGTCTTTTTCGCATTTGTTTTCCACCCATCAGCTCATTCTATTATGAAAAGGCAGATCTCTTTCCACCCTCTTCCCCCTGCGTGCAACAGAGGGGTCCTATAGAGCAGTGGAACCTCAGAAGGCTCATTCTCTCTTTGTTCTATTATTCACCAGCCCGGGCTTCAAAACTCACCCGGTTCTCGGCGGGTTTGGAGATCTGCTTTTACAGCGTGCGAGAGATGGATCGGAATATACTCGGATAGATCAAGCAAGCAAAATGCAGCGTCTCTAGAGAGGTGTTTCAACCTTGGACCGGGACCAACTCGCAAAGCAGTGCAGTTGCTCATAAAATCAGAGCGTCATTAATAAGTTGGAAACTGGTCCCATTCGTTTATTAATAAAAAGTTCATCGCTACACCTGACTAAAATCTTTTGATCTGAGATAAACCATTGTTATTGATCATTTACACAGTCACAAGGCCCCAAAAATTTTAATTTTAGCATTCGAGAGTATTTGTTTACCCTGAATGCTCATTTGTACCAGCATAAACAGTTATTTGTTAGCTAAAGGCGCATGTTTGTTTTTCCTTTTAGACTCTTCAGTGTCCCACGGGCATTAGATACATTGGTAATAAGGACCAGACAAATGTTTAGCAGAAGCTGCATTAGAAGCTTTGATGTACTTTTAGATTTAGCGAAGTCTACAGTGATGTCTTCAAAAATACAAATATAAAGGGAGCAAAGTTAAACTATCTTCCCATCTGCACTCTCCCACAGAGCAGCGATCATTAAAGGCTCCGTGTGTAGTGCTGTGGCAACTGGAGATTTCTATGGACCTTGTTGAAAACTTCTGATGAACCATTCCCCGATGAGAAGCAAGCTAAAGAAGACCTTCAGAGGGATGTTTCTCTGACTTATTATATCCCAGCAGAAACTGTACTTCAGTGAAAAGCAAACTTTAAACATTAGCTGCTTTGAATCAAGATTGGTTTATTAATGATCTAAAGCCCCGAAGAACCATGTTGATCAAACTTAGCATGCTGTATAAGCATGAGACGTTTTAAAAATAAGATCATTTCAAAATCCTGTGGCAAAATTTAAGCTTTTCTTGCTTTGTCAATATAAGACGAGGGCTAATCCCGCCGGATCCCTGTTTACTGTAAATTACATTATGCCATAAATAATTTAAAACAAACAATTAACAGTGTTGACTGTTGAATTTATAAAAAAAAAAAAAAAAGTGAAGTGCAGAATGTTTTAAAAGTTGATAAAATGTTATTCTGGAAGAATTTAGTGGTGCCAAAGTGTTGTTGAGTAGATGCTAACACCGTGTCTACACTGGACGTGAGCGGCGCGATGCAACAAAAGAACCCATTATAATCAGTGATGTTGTCTACACTGGATGACGTGGCGCGACGTGACATCCCCGGCAGTAAACCGATGCCTCGTTCTATTCATGACTTACTCCAAGAACTCCCGACACTTCTCATAGGAAGGACAAATGGATTTCCAATGGTCACTTTGTCGCATCTTGTGTAGACAGCTTCTAGCTGTGCAACTGTGTAGACGCATTGTAAGATTGCTAATGTGTTCAAAGTGGTTTTTAGCATTGCTATGTGTTATTTTAAAATTGGTCAATTATTTGCAATTATGACTAGGCCTAAGTTTAAAATATTGTTAACACTTTATAATAAGGTTTGTTAGTTAACATGAACTAATAATGAACTGAACATATACAGCATTTATGAATCCTTATTAATGTTAATTTCAACATTTACTAATACTTTATTAAAATCTTGTTATCATTAGTTAATGCAATCTGAACTAACATGGACGAACAATGAACAGCTGTATTTTTATTAACTAAGATTAACAAATACAGTAACAAATGGATTGCTCATGGTTAGTTCATGTTAGTTAATACATGAATTACTTTTAACTAATGAACCTTATTGTAAAGTGTTACCAAAATAATTAATTATCTTATAACCGCAGAACACAGACACATGATCTCAAAGCTTTGAAAGAAAAGAAGTGTCTTTTCTCAGCTATTGTGACCTATCTGAGTCAAACAACATCTCGAACAAGAAAGACATGTATGGACAAGACTTGATTTTGTCTATCAGGAATGGATAGGTTTGGTTTGCTATTGGTGGATCTCCTGTGAGTGACAGGTTGCCCCGCCCTCGCGCCTGTAAACACGTCATCAGAGAAGTAGTTATAAGAGGGAGGGAAAGGTTACTTTGAAGGCACATGAATCAAAATATGAATATATGTGCACATAAGTCATTTATAATAAAACCGCAATATTCCAAAACATTTGAATTGTCACTTTTAATGTGTCAATGGGTGTTTCTTGACAAAGTGACATCACCAACTACTGGCTGGCATGCATAATACAGCCTTTTTAGTCATTTTCGCAGATCTGTGTGAACGGGGATCTTTTTGACAACGTTGTCGTCGGTTTTTAGTACATCATTGTCGCGTAGGCCTAAACATACCTTTTAAGGTGCGGTCACATTAGCGTTGTCTCAGCGAAATGTCCCTGTCAAAAAAGCCATCGTCTAGTTAATAATGTAGTGATTTATAAAGTAGGCCTACAGTTCACACGGAAGTCACTATCAAACCAAGAAACTTTCTGTAGGTCGCTGAACAGCATTAAATGTGACTGCACCGCAAGTAAGATATCTGGAAGTCATCTGCATTAGTGTGATATGAAGTTAAGACAAAAAGAAAGAAATAAAGATAAAGGAAGGTGTAAAAATCAGGACAAGGGCCTTACCATTCGTTTACAAAGCTCAATTAAGAGCTTCTGTCCGCAAGCTTCTTTTCAAAGTCGTGAATTATTTATCTTTGAATTGTTAATAAATAATAACATAGGACTCCGGGGATCCTGCCCGGTCAATTATACGATGAAGAGGGTGAGTCAGAGCAACGGGAGGTCGTCTTCATTATATCTTTCTTCATCTTCATTATATCGCTGGTCGTCAGACACAATAACGCCTCGATACAATGCCCGACTTCAAACAGCCTGACGGATCCACTCCTTATTTTTAACTCACCTTTTTCTATAGGCCTATTCATAATTTTAGCTGTCTTTACACCAAGGTTTTTCTTTTTCTCTTCCAGGTCTGCTCCCAGTTCGAGAGCTTTCTTTGGTGTTCAACATTAGATTACACATTTCTGTGGAAAATCGAAGGAAGTGCTTGAATCTGGAATAAAAGTGTGAAGATAGGATCTATATGTAGTGCAGTTTTGCATTGTTATACAGGTGTATGGGTATAAAAGATCTGGCACACCTGGTGCTTGGACATTAGCATGATTATTAGACATTTGCACGATTATATACAATAAATTGTAGGCCTTAAAATCGGTAAATCCATGAGCATGTCGGAGAGCAAATTAACGCACAGGTGAATCAGATTCGTAAAAAGGTAATCCGGGTACTTTTTGCCTACTCTTTTTTTATTTGTTTATTTTTATAATGAGAGTAGACTATACTTCTTTTGTCACAAAGCGTTTTTCGCCTACTATACAGTAGGGAAGTATGCTATTTCAATTCAGATGCAGCATAGGTGGCAATTCAAGCTTTTACTACCCCTTTAAAAATGTATTTGTGGCATGCTTGCGCATATTTTGCTTACTGGGGTTTTCCAGAGCACTTATGTTTTAAAAAAGGTTAGACTAGGAGTTGGTGAGGTGGAAATTTTTTTAAATGAACGTTGAGAATCACTAATTATCTATATATAATCCTAATTTGAATGGAATACGAATATGCCATGGATTTATATTTGACACTTTTGTAGTCAGGGTATGGTGTATCCACCAGAGGGCAGTGTAACCATCATGTTCTCGTGGAGTAAGGCAAGTTTGTATTGATGTAATATTGCATTTTATAAATGCCACTTTGATATATTGTTATATAATCCAATACCATTGACCATTGACATATTTTAAGTTTATTATCACTGTATCGGGAATCAGCTATTTTAATGTAACATAGCCTACTATGAAAACGCTGATAAACTATAGATATACATGTTCTTCATTTACAATTTACATTTACTATGTAAATAACAATGCTTGATTATTTACAAACATTTGTGTAAATCTGTTGAGTAACATCTTACTAATTATAATTCTACAATATATTAGCGTACAAGAGATAACAATTTATCACTCACTCAATCTCACACACACAGCAAACCATTCATTCGCTGTAACATTGGGTATTGCACCACTTCATAAGTCCATCACTGAATGTCTCTGGTCGATTGTCTCGTCTTCATTCTAAAGTTTTGTCACTCCATGCTAAAGACTTTCTCTTGGCAAGCTCCATCCAGGACGGCTGAGCTCCATCTGACCGTGGCTGTTGCTGCTGAGAGACGTCCGGAGGCGATGATGATGCTGATGTTGCTGGAAGCTCAGATGTGACGGTAAGTGCTATTGCAGAGGAACACGGACATGCACATCAACGACTATATCAAATCATGAAGCTTTGAAGAACAGCAGAAAAATTTCAAACATTTGAAAATGACAGTCAAAGCAGCGGCTTACTTTCTGTGTTAGGTGGGACGGGTTTTGCATTCCCATCCATCTTGTTGGAGGCTGCTGCTCTCTTTGTTGTGTAATCTTCTGGTGTACAGTTCCTACCATTGTCCTGCGAAGAGTAAAGAAATCATAAAATTATATTGGATGCATCTTAATGACCTTAAATTAATTTAGAGACTACACAGAAGAATAATATAATCTATACTTTATCATTTTTCATTTATATGTATTTAATTTCGTATACACTCACCTAAAGGATTATTAGGAACACCATACTAATACTGTGTTTGACCCCCTTTCGCTTCAGAACTGCCTTAATTCTACGTGGCATTGATTCAACAAGGTGCTGAAAGCATTCTTTAGAAATGTTGGCCCATATTGATAGGATAGCATCTTGCAGTTGATGGAGATTTGTGGGATGCACATCCAGGGCACGAAGCTCCCGTTCCACCACATCCCAAAGATGCTCTATTGGGTTGAGATCTGGTGACTCCCAGACCCCACCGGGTACCACTCATCTCCACTACAAATAGGAAAAAGAGGCTACAATTTGCAAGAGCTCGCCAAAATTGGACAGTTGAAGACTGGAAAAATGTTGCCTGGTCTGATGAGTCTCGATTTCTGTTGAGACATTCAGATGGTAGAGTCAGAATTTGGCGTAAACAGAATGAGAACATGGATCCATCATGCCTTGTTACCACTGTGCAGGCTGGTGGTGGTGGTGTAATGGTGTGGGGGATGTTTTCTTGGCACACTTTAGGCCCCTTAGTGCCAATTGGGCATCGTTTAAATGCCACGGCCTACCTGAGCATTGTTTCTGACCATGTCCATCCCTTTATGGCCACCATGTACCCATCAATGAGTTCACTGTACTAGTAAAATGGCCCCCACAGTCACCAGATCTCTAACCAATATGGGATCTGGTGGAACGGGAGCTTCGTGCCCTGGATGTGCATCCCACAAACCTCCATCAACTGCAAGATGCTATCCTATCAATATGGGCCAATATTTCTAAAGAATGCTTTCAGCACCTTGTTGAATCAATGCCACGTAGAATTAAGGCAGTTCTGAAGGTCAAACACAGTATTAGTATGGTGTTCCTAATAATCCTTTAGGTGAGTGTATATATATACTGTATATATATATACAGTAGAGTAGCCTTTTATTGTGGCCAGCCTAAGGCACACCTGTGCAATAATCATGCTGTCTAATCAGCATCTTGATATGCCACACCTGTGAGGGGGATGGATTATCTCGGCAAAGGTGAAGTGCTCTCTAACACAGATTTAGACCGATTTGAGAACAATATTTGAGAGAAATGGGCCTTTTGTGTACATAGAAAAAGTCTTAGATCTTTGAGTTCAACTCATTAAAAATGGGGGCAAAAACAAAAGTGTTGCGTTTATAATTTTGTTCAGTGTATATATATAAAGTGTGTTCTGTGCTCTCCAGCCATGTTACCTGCTTGTCTTTTGTTCCACTAGGTGCTGGTTTAATAGTAGGTCTCTGTGAGGCCGGCTGAATTGGTGTGTTCAGTGTGTGCTGTGTTTTCAGAAGATGAAGCGCGGCGGTGGTCAGTGGCTGTGTTTTAGGCTGTATGGATGGTTTGGGAGGCTGTGCAGGAGGTGCTGTTGGAGGTGACGGGTGGACTGGTGAGTGATTAGTGGCCAGTCTGTTCAAGAATGGCTGGTAAGCTCTGGTCTTCTCTCTGGGTAGACTCTTCCAGCCTGGCTCAGAAACAGATTCTTTAGTTGCTCCCGATGTATTCTGGATCGGTGGTCTTCCATCTGTAAAAAAAGAAAAAAGAAAAAATACATGTCAACTAGACATGTCAACTAGAAAGAATTGTACATTTAAATTTGTTTTCTGTGTTATGAAATGACACAATAATAATAATTACTTTTGGATGGCAAATTCTGATTGACACTGCTGTGCAGTTATTTTGTTTTTCCACAGCAGTGGCATTAACATTAACAATTTCAGATAAACTCACTGCAAAAGGGCACATTTCAATAAAACAAACAGTGATTGGCTGTTGTACTTGTCAGTCGGACTCTTCTTGTGTAAGTCGGCCATTGTTGCCCAGAATATCAAATAGTTAAAAGTTGAAAAACTTTTCAAAGACTCTCAAAGATGCAAAAAAATAAAATAAAATTAGCTGAGCAAAACCGGCACTTTTGTATGATTTTATGTTACTTTCAGATTACAAATAACATAATTTTTCTTATTTTATGTTTTTATTTTTATTTTAGTCAATATTTGTAATTTTTTGTGTGTTTTTGTCATTTCTATATATATATATATATATATATATATATATATATATATATATATATATATATATATATATAATTTTTTTTTTTTTTTGTGTCTGTTTTAGTTATTTTAGTACATCAAGTCAAACTAAATGAAAATGAGAACTTTTGCCTGGCAACTAGGTGAAAATTTGTATATATTTTATAAAAAAAAAGGTAAATAATTTTTTTTTTATAATTGTATTATTTAATGTGCCACTAATATGCTATTTTAAAGGTTCCTAATTTTGTTTTGGAGGTTTCCTACAATTGGTTTACATGCAACCAAGGTACATCATTCCAAACACAATAATTTCTCTCAGAGTCTGAAAACAGTTTGTTCTAGGATTCAGTCTCTATAAACCTACTCTGCTCTGATTGTCCAGATGGCCCAGTCTGTTGTGATTGGTCTACTCTGCTCTGATTGGTCAGATGGTTCAGTCTGTTGTGATTGGCATACTCTGCTCTGATTGTCCAGATGGCCCAGTCTGTTGTGATTGGTCTACTCTGCTCTGATTGTCCAGATGGCCCAGTCTGTTGTGATTGGTCTACTCTGCTCTGATTGTCCAGATGGCCCAGTCTGTTGTGATTGGTCTACTCTGCTCTGATTGTCCAGATGGTTCAGTCTGTTGTGATTGGTCTACTCTGCTGATTGGTCAGATGGCCCAGTCTGTTGTGATTGGTCTACTCTGCTCTGATTGTCCAGATGGCCCAGTCTGTTGTGATTGGTCTACTCTGCTCTGATTGTCCAGATGGTTCAGTCTGTTGTGATTGGTCTACTCTGCTCTGATTGTCCAGATGGCCCAGTCTGTTGTGATTGGTCTACTCTGCTCTGATTGTCCAGATGGTTCAGTCTGTTGTGATTGATCTACTCTGCTCTGATTGTCCAGATGGTTCAGTCTGTTGTGATTGGTCTACTCTGCTCTGATTGGTCAGATGGCTCAGTCTGTTGTGATTGGTCTACTCTGCTCTGATTGTCCAGATGGCTCAGTCTGTTGTGATTGGTCTACTCTGCTCTGATTGGTCAGATGGCCCAGTCTGTTGTGATTGGTCTACTCTGCTCTGGTTGGTCAGATGGTTCAGTCTGTTGTGATTGGTCTACTCTGCTCTGATTGGTCAGATGGCCCAGTCTGTTGTGATTGGTCTACTCTGCTCTGGTTGGTCAGATGGTTCAGTCTGTTGTGATTGGTCTACTCTGCTCTGATTGTCCAGATGGCCCAGTCTGTTGTGATTGGTCTACTCTGCTCTGATTGTCCAGATGGCTCAGTCTGTTGTGATTGGCATACTCTGCTCTGATTGTCCAGATGGTTCAGTCTGTTGTGATTGGCATACTCTGCTCTGATTGGTCAGATGGTTCAGTCTGTTGTGATTGGTCTACTCTGCTCTGATTGTCCAGATGGTTCAGTCTGTTGTGATTGGTCTACTCTGCTCTGATTGGTCAGATGGCCCAGTCTGTTGTGATTGATCTACTCTGCTCTGATTGTCCAGATGGTTCAGTCTGTTGTGATTGGTCTACTCTGCTCTGGTTGGTCAGATGGTTCAGTCTGTTGTGATTGGTCTACTCTGCTCTGATTGTCCAGATGGTTCAGTCTGTTGTGATTGATCTACTCTGCTCTGATTGTCCAGATGGTTCAGTCTGTTGTGATTGGTCTACTCTGCTCTGGTTGGTCAGATGGTTCAGTCTGTTGTGATTGGTCTACTCTGCTCTGATTGTCCAGATGGTTCAGTCTGTTGTGATTGGTCTACTCTGCTCTGATTGTCCAGATGGCTCAGTCTGTTGTGATTGGCATACTCTGCTCTGATTGGTCAGATGGCCCAGTCTGTTGTGATTGATCTACTCTGCTCTGATTGTCCAGATGGCTCAGTCTGTTGTGATTGGCATACTCTGCTCTGATTGGTCAGATGGCCCAGTCTGTTGTGATTGGCATACTCTGCTCTGATTGGTCAGATGGCCCAGTCTGTTGTGATTGATCTACTCTGCTCTGATTGGTCAGATGGTTCAGTCTGTTGTGATTGGTCTACTCTGCTCTGATTGGTCAGATGGCCCAGTCTGTTGTGATTGGTCTACTCTGCTCTGATTGGTCAGATGGCCCAGTCTGTTGTGATTGATCTACTCTGCTCTGATTGGTCAGATGGCCCAGTCTGTTGTGATTGGTCTACTCTGCTCTGATTGGTCAGATGGCCCAGTCTGTTGTGATTGGCATACTCTGCTCTGATTAGTCAGATGGCCCAGTCTGTTGTGATTGATCTACTCTGCTCTGATTGGTCAGATGGTTCAGTCTGTTGTGATTGGTCTACTCTGCTCTGATTGGTCAGATGCCCCAGTCTGTTGTGATTGATCTACTCTGCTCTGATTGGTCAGATGGTTCAGTCTGTTGTGATTGGCATACTCTGCTCTGATTGGTCAGATGGCCCAGTCTGTTGTGATTGATCTACTCTGCTCTGATTGGTCAGATGGTTCAGTCTGTTGTGATTGGTCTACTCTGCTCTGATTGGTCAGATGGCCCAGTCTGTTGTGATTGGTCTGCTCTGATTGGTCAGATGGCCCAGTCTGTTGTGATTGATCTACTCTGCTCTGATTGGTCAGATGGTTCAGTCTGTTGTGATTGGTCTACTCTGCTCTGATTGTCCAGATGGCTCAGTCTGTTGTGATTGGCATACTCTGCTCTGATTGGTCAGATGGCCCAGTCTGTTGTGATTGATCTACTCTGCTCTGATTGGTCAGATGGTTCAGTCTGTTGTGATTGGTCTACTCTGCTCTGATTGGTCAGATGGCCCAGTCTGTTGTGATTGGTCTACTCTGCTCTGATTGGTCAGATGGCCCAGTTTGTTGTGATTGGTCTACTCTACTCTGATTGGTCAGATGGCCCAGTCTGTTTTGCCTCAGACATTATTCGCGGGCACCCAATGAAGACCATAAGCGGGCCTTATTCAAATTTGTTACATTATTACTTGGGTATTTAACAGGAAGTGAAATTGGAATTGCTGATGACTCGTTTCAGAATGGATTCTTTTTTTAGGAGACAATAACTTTTATTTGAGTGCACTTTGATCTTTAAAATTTTACAAACATTTTACATTCACAAACAACTGTACTACACACTACATGAAAGGTAATATTCGAAAAAGCATAATAGGGGCACTTTAACTATAATAAATAACCCTGATTCAAATATCCAGTTCCTTAAATATTTAGTTTAATTTTATGACAATTTTCTTGAAAAAAAAACAAAAAAACGAATGAACCAATTCAACAGACAGATACCAAATATGATATAGTTTAACAAAGAAAAAAGACATTTACACTCACTGTCTTGGGCAGCAAGCTGAAACTCCAGGCTCTGTGAATCTTGTTTTTTGGGAGCACTGTGTTTATTCTTGGAATTGCCATCGCACATATTTCTGAAGGTTTCTGTTTTCTCAGCATGCTCTTCTGAGTCAGATAGCACTGTATTAGACTCTAAACTGTACCGTTTGGTTTCATCTTTAATTTTGGAAACCTCAGAGCGATATTTCAGCGACAGAGAGGTTGTGCGAAGCTGCACCCCAAAAGTATTCTTCTGTTTTCTGTCTTCAGGTTCCTCTAGTTTCTCTATTTCCTCGTGTTCTGTAGCAATATCAGTCTTAAGATTGGTTCCTGTTGTTGGTTTGGACATAATAGGAGGCGTTACTTCTCTGCGAAAACTCTTTGTGTCTTGTGTTTGATGGAGGAGATTCTGAAACTCTGTTGGTTTCGTTTCTCTTGCTTCATCTTTCTGCGGCTCAAGGTTGGGTTTGTTGGATTGAGTCTTGATTCCTGGAGTACCTTTCAAATGTCCCTCATTCTGCTTTGTCACAGTCTCACTTGTTGTTTTGGAGTGATACTTTGCAGATGCAATGAAAGGTTTTGTTGAGGCCTCCATGGCTCCTTTTGGAGACGTAGGGCTTCTCATTTCCATTTTCAGATTTTTGATGCGAGGCAGAGGTACAGGAAATTGTCTAAATGATGCTTCCTCCTGTGGGCTTTCCTTTGTATTTGTTCCACACACAAGATTCTCACTCGTCTGAATCTGGATATTATTTGGATCATGTCTCTGGATAGGTGAATGGGCTCTTAATGACACTATTGCTCTTGATGGTTGTGTAGATTCTGGAAGTCCAGATGGTGACGGTGGACCTGAGGAGCTTGAGGTCAAGCCAAAGGACATGGGCTGCAAATAAAGAGGATTTGTGGTGACTTTGCCCTCAGATTCAGGAGGCTCTTCCGACTTAAGGATTTCAAAACCCAGAGATGGGAAATTAATTTCAGTTCTGTTGGGGTTCTCCTCCTGGTTCTGCACTGACTTTGCAGGAGATGTCTCTGTAGGTTCTGTAGAGATGGGCTTTTCTTTTAGGTCCGAAGACGGAGAGGAAGACAAACGACGTTGCTCTGTCTCTGTGGACGTCATGGTGCCATCATCATCATCCTCCTCAGACAGAACGTTGTCCAGATCACTGATGCTTTCTGACCGATACCTGGGAGAAAGAGATACCTGGAAAAGAGAGATCGAAATGCCTTCACTTTTTTTTGTTTTGTTTAAACCAACTGTTTAGTAACGATTAAGTATTCATAACTTTTTGCAGATTTCGGTTATCAGTGATTTTCATCTACTAATTATATTTTATTTCAATTAATGAAAACCTTTAGTAGTTTTAGTTAACATCCTTTGAAAATAAAATCCTACTTTGAATGGGACTTTAGTTATTTTAAAATGGCAAAATAACGTTAATTTAGTTACATAAATAATAAAATAAATACATATTTGTAAATAAAATAATTCTAAATGAATAAAATAAGCACTTCCAGTGTCCACGCTGCCATTTATTACAATGAGAGGTATCTAGTTTTTTAACACACCCAGTGTAACGTTGTCACATTAATCCAATTTAAACTACTTTATGCTCTTTAAATCTATTTATACACCGCTTAATGTGAAGTAGCTGAGGCATATGCATTTTATCACCATCACTGTCTTACCGTTGGCACTCTGTTTCCCCTTGTGCTGGCTCTTTGTTTCCTCGGTTTGACTGACATGCGATGACGGGCAGCCGAGTTATCCAAACTGGCCATGTAACATGCAGGGCTACTGAAGTCAACTCCAGAAGGGGGTGTGGTCGAGGCGGAGGTGGGGGAAATGATTGGCTGAGGGGACGGTTTGGAGACTGGGGATAGAGGCCTTGATGATGGCTGGAAAGGATCACCCTGAGTGAGACAATATTTACCATCAAATAATGTATATATGCCAAATTTTTCTTTGTCAATGTTTATTCGCACAGATTGTTTTTGAATAATGCGGTGTGTTAATATTACGTATTATTATACATGAATATTACCTGTTCTTCTTCCTCACTTCCCGTTCCTGCTAAACTCAGAGAGCTCAGATGTTTCTGAGATTCGGGATACTGAAAGAAAAATGGCATTTGGATTCCATGAATAAGGTCAAAGTTAAAGAAGTAGCAAATGTCTCTGTTATGTTTTAAGTGTACCTAAACTTTCTATCTCTATTGTTCTGTTACCTTGTAAACGTCTGTATGCTTCACTCGCTCGTGGAAGGACGTCTCAGGTGGACTGCACGGTAAACCATCATCCTCTGAAGTGGTTCCTGAGTCCTCTGTGCGTTTGCCAGGAATCAACATTGGAGGAGGACCTAGATGTAATTTCTGTTGCTGTAGTTTCAACTGCCGGAACAAAATATAAACCGCTTGCTATTTAATGAACCCCGGCCTTACTCAAATTAAAGTTGAACAAAGCACACTGCTGTAGCATAATAAGAGTAGTTCAAATAATCTGCTGTCTTTTTCTAACAAAAACATTTGCAAGCTGTTGGTTTCTCCACAAAGATGGCCTTACTTGTAAGGCCTTAATTTTGCCATGAACGTTCTCTTGTGAAAGAACACATGTTGGTTCTGTGGACTGGGTCTGATCGGTAAAGAAGATGCTATCGTGAGACAGCGCCCTGGAGCTCAGACACTGCGGGTACCTGCGGATCAGATTCAGTAGGTTCATTTTTTTTTTTTTTTTTTTTTTTTCCAGTAGAATATCTGTACTAAAACATCAGTACAATATCTGTATAATAGCATAGATATTGTACTAAATATTTTTATTGGTTATATGAAATTGTATATATTCAATATATTGTACCATTGTTTTACTATATATATTTTAGGTTTTATACATGCATACACCCCCACACACTACAATGCAATATAGTGTACAAATAACCAATTTAATTTGATATCAGATTAGTAAACAAGCTGGACAGCTCTTTGATGTTAAAGTGCCCTTATTATGCTATTTTGAAGGTTCCTAATTCTGTTTTGAATGTCTTCTACAATAGATTTACATGCATCCAAGGTTGAAAAAAATAAATAAAAACTGTCTGAAGCTTACTCTGCTCTGATTGGTCAGATGGCCCAGTCTGTTGTGATTGGTCTACTCTGCTCTGATTGGTCAGATGGCCCAGTCTGTTGTGATTGGTCTACTCTGCTCTGATTGATCAGATGGCCCAGTCTGTTGTGATTGGTCTACTCTGCTCTGATTGGTCAGATGGCCCAGTCTGTTGTGATTGGTCTACTCTGCTCTGATTGGTCAGATGGCCCAGTCTGTTGTGATTGGTCTACTCTGCTCTGATTGGTCAGATGGCCCAGTCTGTTGTGATTGGTCTACTCTGCTCTGATTGGTCAGATGGCCCAGTCTGTTGTGATTGGTCTACTCTGCTCTGATTGGTCAGATGGTTCAGTCTGTTGTGATTGGTCTACTCTGCTCTGATTGGTCAGATGGTTCAGTCTGTTGTGATTGGTCTACTCTGCTCTGATTGGTCAGATGGCCCAGTCTGTTGTGATTGGTCTACTCTGCTCTGATTGGTCAGATGGCCCAGTCTGTTGTGATTGGTCTACTCTGCTCTGATTGATCAGATGGCCCAGTCTGTTGTGATTGGTCTACTCTGCTCTGATTGATCAGATGGCCCAGTCTGTTGTGATTGGTCTACTCTGCTCTGATTGTCCAGATGGCCCAGTCTGTTGTGATTGGTCTACTGTGCTCTGATTGGTCAGATGGCCCAGTCTGTTGTGATTGGTCTACTCTGCTCTGATTGGTCAGATGGCCCAGTCTGTTGTGATTGTTCTACTCTACTGATTGGTCAGATGGCCCAGTCTGTTTTGATTGGTCTACTCTGCTGATTGGTCAGATGGCCTAGTCTGTTGTGATTGGTCTACTCTGCTCTGATTGGTCAGATGGCCCAGTCTGTTGTGATTGGTCTACTGTGCTCTGATTGGTCAGATGGCCCAGTCTGTTGTGATTGGTCTACTCTGCTCTGATTGGTCAGATGGCCCAGTCTGTTGTGATTGGTATACTCTGCTCTGATTGGTCAGATGACCCAGTCTGTTGTGATTGGTATACTCTGCTCTGATTGGTCAGATGGCCCAGTCTGTTGTGATTGGTCTACTCTGCTCTGATTGGTCAGATGGCCCAGTCTGTTGTGATTGGTATACTCTGCTCTGATTGGTCAGATGGCCCAGTCTGTTGTGATTAGCCTTCTGCTTACAACGTGTCATAAATGAAACGCCCATTACCATGTCTGAATTTTAGCCCCTGTGCCCGGTTGCATAAAGCACCTTAAGTGTAATTTTCCCTTAAGGTCGCCCTTATGTTTCCCTTAAACCTAAGGGTGTTGCATAAAAATACCCTTAAGTGTTACTTAACGTTTTTTTTAAGTGAAACGTCATAAACACTTAGAATTTCCCTTAAATGCTGTTTTTTCACTTAAATAAGCGTTAAGTGTTGCATAAAACCCCTTAAGGGTAATTTCCCTAAGTATAACTTAAGGTTTGGAAATCGTAACCTTAAGAGTAACGCGGACAAAAATAAGATGACATGGCTGAATTTATGGAACCAGCTGAAGATCATAGGGAATAGGGAGAACCCTTTGGACCAATTTAGCGATGAAAAATTGTTGCAAGAATACCGATTTGATCGACGCGCAATATTTGACATAGCTATCAAACTAGACGGCTGTCTATCTGTCATTACACGCGACTCGCATGTAAACTATCACAACGTTAAGTCAGTGCGCGCACGGAGAGTGTGTGGCCGACCCGTGCAGAAAAAGATTCACAGGAGAACGAGCTGATTCTGTGTTTTAAAAGGAATCATGACAGAAGAAAACAGGTATGCTATGGAAATATACTCAGCTGTATTTCGAGACACAGAGACAGAAATGCATTCACAAAACCTAAACAAATGCCAAACCTTGAGACGGTGAACAACACAAACTGCCGCCACTTTCGGAGCTAACGCTGTGTTGCGTGATAGCGTCACTGGACTGACACGTGATATTCCAACATGCTAGTGTTTTGCGTATCTATGGCAACAACAGACTTGTATAACGTGAATCCAGGATCGCTGTCGTGAAACACTTAAATGTTTCCCTTACCTAAGAGAACCGTTTAAGATATTATATGCAACCCCCTTAAGTTATTCTCTTAGGTAAGGGTAAATCGCCCCTTAAGTATCATACTTAAGGGAAAAACTTAAGGTGCTTTATGCAACCGGGCACAGATCTTCATCAGCACTTGATACAATCAGTAACGATGGCGTCAGTTCTACTGTATCAATTCCAGTCTGAGTCCTCATTCTTTGGAAGTGCATGCAAAGTGGATTTGCTTTGGCAGCACAGAAAACAGTGTCTTTTCGACGTGTGAAAAAACATGAACCAAACTTATCAGACTCAGCTACAAACTAGTGTTTGAGGGTCAAAGTAGATGATGTTCTAGGGCAGCCAATACAGACCATAGGCCTTTTTTTTTTTAAACCTACGTAAGTTCGTGTAGGAAATAAGACTGGAATTACTGATGACTCGATGTAGGCAATAACTTACACATTAACATTTATCGTGAACTTTGCAGACCTTTTACATTCACAAACAGCTATATTATACACAACATGAAAGAATAAGCATAATAGGGCCACTTTAATTTATTGACATATCAGCGACTTACGAAAACTCCTCTTCAGAGTCGTAGCCTTCCCTTATGGCCTCTGGAGCAGTGATGTCACTAGCGGACTGGCTTTGCTTAATCAGCCCTTCGCTCTCCTTTTTCTTCAGTTTCCCAAAGAGACGCGTCTTCAGCTGCTTAAAACGTGACTTCTTCCTTCCTGTTGAAGAGACCGGGAATAAGAAAGATAGATTTGCATGGATCTCCAGAAATAGAGATTAATGACGTCATGAGAAGATCTGTTTGTAAAGTAAGGTCAGATTTGGTTGTTTATTTTTTATTATAAGTTAAGTCTTATATCATAAGGCTACTGGGTTACAGTGATTTAACTATGGTTAAGAGAGTTTTAGACAATCTTTCTTAATGTTGTGTCTAAAAAATAGCGCTTAAACGTAGTAAAATCACTAATGCATGTATTTCTCATTAATAAATCCTTAACAAGAAAATGTGTGAATGTATTCAAATCAGGAATTCGAACACAAACCTGTGAGTTCCTCTCCATTTCTGTCCATTTCTCCAGGGCCGGATTCCATGTTTTTATCTGTTGATCCACAATAGGAGAGAAAATCATTTAATGACTCTAAAAAAAAGAAAAGCGTATAAATCTCAGTGTGTGCAGACTGGAGAACAAGACTTTAAATAAAAAACTGTGTGAAGGAGTGTCTGCTGCATGTCTTGTTTATATCAGTATAATCAGCTGATGCACTCTGTTTGCACTTAAGTACATCATTTCCTGTGTTCAAAGGTGACGAGCCCTGTTCTAAGCATTTGTTAGACTCCTCAATGTCTTAATAAGGAAAGAGCTGCTCCTTTTTTTTCATTTTAAAAGTTCTTAATACAGAGTCAATAGCTGAATCTACTACTTTTAAAATATAAGGTAAATGTAATCGTGCACTACTAAATCATATAACCCAGATTATTGCTCACAAGTTTGATGACGTACATGTAAAGACAGAGAGTCATGCTGGTCTCTTTGCTTTTATATTGGCAAACAGGATGACGCACAGCCTCTGCTTTCATCCTCTTTGGCGTGTCTTACTGTCAAACCACAGTTTGTGCAAACATCTCCTGTGTCTTTCTATTGGCTTTGTGTTGTGATACAATCACTGGCCACTTGTAATACAGTGACTTCTAAGGGGAGAGAATAGTAGTTCCCTTTGGCCAGGACACCAGTTGCTTAGTGATGCACAAGGGTGGCGCAATTTTTAGCAAATACTAGATTGTGTCTACCTGCAACCTGGGAAACCAAGCCCTTGTCCAAGCTCTTACAATTCATTAACCACACACTCTCACACACATGCCCTCAGATTTATTCTTTGGAGTGTCTGTAGAACAGCAGAGCATTAGCATTTACTGTTCATTACACTTACAGTATTTCATTCACAGATTAGATCAGTAAACTGATCAGGTGTTGATACAGTATGCACTTGCAAAGTAGTTCTTTAGTGCATTGTTGTGCAGTTGCAACTCGCCCCTAATACACTATTTGAGGGGACAGCCATTTGTAGCGGTGTCCGAAACCAAAGTGGATGTTATCGAGTGCACTCATGATATCCCATAATCCACCGCAATAACAAGTATACAACCAATGTACGCTAAACGGCTAGAGAATACCCATAATGGACTATGAGGGTCCCACCGAATGAACTCCCGCCTCCATCCATTTTCCAAACCGCTGGTCCAATGTGGCTACAGTGTAATATCATGCAGATATAAGCTCCTTTTTAACTGATTATTAAATTGTTTATTTAAGGTTTCTACATAGTTTCCATAACAGAGTTCCAGATAAATCTTTTCATCTTACTTACTGGAGCTGCCTAAGTTTGCTAAGTTTCAAATGATTATTAAACGGGAAGCACAACCTATGCAAAAGCGGCAGCCCTTTCGGCACACTCAGTGTCTTTTTTTATTATCCATCAGGTGGAGATTTTAAATTGTATCTCTTAAAAGGAATAGCACATCTCTCCTAAACAAGCATGTGAATAATTATGCCAAATTTTAATACTTGGCATTAGTGCTTTGTTGAAATGGTCCCTAATCCTAAGTATGAGGAATAATAATAGTGATGATAACCATGCTCATAAAAACCAACATAAGTTTGTTATCATGGCTGTAACTTTATCCTGTTGTGCTCTCTGGGGTGTGTGTCTGAAACGTAGCATGAGATGGTTCTATAAAAAATTTAAGCAATCAATTTATGTAAATGTCTGTGTTCGCATATGCACACACACCTGCTACTACTGTCCTCAGGCCTTAACCAAACAATCTAATGACAGAAATACCAATAAACCCTGTTGTCCTTGCTGTCTAATATAAGATCTTTATGCCACGTGCTTTTGAGCGTGCAGAGGATGACAAAAGTGCTGTACATTCTCTTTATCCATTATAGTCAGGATTAGGATCAACACAATGGCAGATAATAGACTTTTGTTTAACCAAAAGATCAAAAATCAATGTTATGTAATAGAGGAAGGCTAGAACATCAAGGGTTGGCTTTCTTCCCGCAGGTCGTATTCATAAATATCAATGTGTTTTGCATATTAAGTGCGAAAATATGGCTGTATTGGCTGCTGAGTAATAATGCTGAAAGTTCAGCTTTGCTATCACAGGAATAAATTATATTTTAAAATATATGTTTAAAAAGACTTAATTTATATTGTAATAATATTTCACTATTTGTGTTACTATTAATGGTACTACTTTTACGGTGTTTTTGATCAAATAAATGACTTATTGAGGAACACTAAAAAATATTCCCCTAATTCAACTTAAAAACGTAAGTTCAGTTGCTGGCTTAAAGGTGCAGTAAACAATTTCTGAGAAGAACTTGATATTTGAAATCGACACCCAAAAGAAACACACCCGTCCCTTCATTGTAACCCCCAAATTAATGAACATGCTATGCAAACGCAGACGACTAGGAAATATTCACAAAATATTTATGTTTAGGTGTTGATTTGGTTGATTTAGGTGTTGATTAGGTGTTAATGTCAACAGCGTTTCTCAGAAATCGCTTACTGCAAGTCATTTCAGCTCTTCTTTTTTTAATCTTTCCTAGTTGGAAAGTAGTTTTTTGTATAACTTAAAAATGGAATTGGTTAAATTATTAAGAGTTAAAGTAATGGAAAAACGTCTTGTCATAACTTATTGATCATGTAATTTTTCTTATAGTAAAGCACATACCTGAAATGGTTGTAAAATGAAAACGAACAAGAACATTAAATAGTAACTTATTCTAAACTCGCCAGCAGCTTTACGTTGAGGAATGTTCTCCCTCGTCTGAGAGCTTCCTTTGTTTTCTTCTGTGGCTTTTTCCGCTGTGGTCTCCGGTCCTTAGTTTTAGATTACTGACATCTGCAAATGAAGTTGAAGAGGTGGTTATAGCCTGGCAGAAAGACCAGGATAGGGAAAGAGAGAGGGAGAGAGAGGGTGGGAACAACGAGTTTGGTAGTAACAGGATGTGAGGGCAATAAATTAGATGTGTTTTAAAACTGCCGGGGATCTTCTCATTGGTTATTGTAGATACGGTGCTTTTTTTTGTCATTTTTGGAGCCTGACGAGATCCATCGTCATTCAATTCTTTCAATGTACTGCTAAATTATTTTCTTTACCTTCCCTGTATTTGCTCAACTCTTGCATTGCAATGATCTCAAGGAAAGTCCCTCAACGATCTTTAGTAAAAGCCCTTACTAAGGCATATTTTGTCCTCTGTAGGAGTT
This sequence comes from Tiaroga cobitis, assembly GCA_030578255.1. Lineage (NCBI taxonomy): Eukaryota > Metazoa > Chordata > Actinopteri > Cypriniformes > Leuciscidae > Tiaroga > Tiaroga cobitis. Next base: position 50,300,088 of record CM060591.1, read on the forward strand.
AATTATTACAGTAAGCGGGTGGCTTTTCCCCTAAAATATTAAAGTGATCATTTGCTTAATAATTGAAGTGGGGAAAATAAAATTCCAGTTTATTTTCTGATCTGAATACCATAAAGCATTCATAGTGGTTTATAATACGAATAGGTTGAATTAAAACCATAGGCCATTGCTTTTTAACCCAGCAACAAATGTCTCCTGTAGACAAAAACCTGAATCTTAAACGCCACATGACAAATTGTTCATTTGTTTTACTGAATGAAAAATTAAAGGACATTTGCATCACCCATTTCATTTACATATTTGCTAAAGTACTTTAAAATGTGTATACTGTATGTTTATTATGCTATAATGTTGGTATCCTGTATTATGTAGGCTATATACTTTTTTACAGTGAATATATTCTAGATTCTGTGCATCTTGTACATCTTATGACTGTGATGTTGCCAGAGCCAAGATTTTAACTCACTTTTACACTGATTTGAAAACTCCAGCTACGGATCTGTCAGCAGTGAACAGGATTAAGTTGTCAAAAGCTCTCAGCTGTCATTAAAAAGCAAAGGCTGGTATCAATGTTGAGATGCATGCAAATAAACATCCCGATCCTTTGTGTAGTTACTCGTTCTTACCACTGACTAGGCCATGGTAAATTTGATTAAAAATGTAATTTAGTTCTTTGACCTGGCATATTTAGCTCTGTGTTGACATTGAAAACTGCTGGTCTAAGTACGCCAGGTGTGTTTTTCTGTATTTGCATATATCTCTGTGGCCAACTATGTTTTGTGCACTACAACTGATTTAAAACTAGGCATAAGGCTGAGATGCTTGAGTAAAGTCCCACAAAGTGCACTCAACACATTTATATCAAGTCTAACATGTAAATACGAGTTGGAAATTGGTCTCTCTCGGGTCCTATTCATAACTGGGAAAGATCATTTTGCTACCCGAGTTTCAGAGTTGGGCGGGCTATACACTTTAAATATATTAGAGGAAAGTTTAGTTTAGTTTTATTCGTTTTTCCCACAACCTTTCAACTCATGCTTTAGTCAAGTATAGCCTATTTATGTACATAACCATTGGATGTAAATTGGATGTATTATACACATCGGAAATTAGCATTTATTTGACGCTGGAATCGTCAGCAACCTAGATCTAGCGAAAGCAATTCAAAACCTGTCGTATGTTGACTAAATATGTTCGGTACATTTTGGCTTTAATAAGATTTCCCTAAGAAATAAGCAAAAATGAACCTTGCTTCCTCCGTGATTCCTATTCTTTCCGACAACAAGGCACTTGAAAGCGAGAATCTCATAATTACGACTTCAGAAGTGGGAAGTAGGAAATGTCTGCTAGCATGTAAAGGCGGCATGAGTCATTATGTTGTGTTTGGGTCAGAGGATTTTCTTTTCCCTGAAAATGTTAGTTAATGTTATCGCATTGGACTAAAATTTACTGACTTTTTACACACAAAGTGTAAATGCTTCCCAAAATGTTTTGTATATTTTTTTCCCCACCTCGTTACACTTGTGGTGTTTTCCGGTCAAAAATGACCGGCCAACAAAAAATAGCTTATAAATCTCTCGTTATGATATATAATCACCAAATATTGGATTCAATCTTTTTGTCAGCTTATTTTCTTTTAATTAGGACATGTTTTGTGTTTATATTTCAAACTGACTGATTGTAGGCTTCATGATCTGAGCTTATATTGGTTAAAAATTACCATCTTTTAGTGTTCAGGACCGTGTTCATAATGTTCATGTTCACATATTTACATGAGTGTTTGCAAAGATAAAGGCCTCTGACTTGTGCATGTGTGGATACACACACACACACACACACACACACACACACACATTCTATTTTTGAGTATTACAGTCTTTCTTTTTCACAGAGATGAAATTTATCCTCAGATCCATGAGGCTTTGCGTCGCGTTGTGTCTAACAACGCCGTTCAGCCGTGACTTATTCACCATAAAGCACAGTCTCTCGCACATTATTGCTTACATAGAGACTGTTTAGCTTTGTGTGATATCATTTCCTTTCCATCTTGTTTGTCTCCCAGAGGTTAGCTTACGTTCAAACAGTGCAGGTGACACCCGAGGAGTTTCCCAGAAGACCTTTCCAAAAATAAGCTCTGAATCAACAGCTTACACAATTAATGAATGTCAACAAGTTGTAATCGACCTTTCAGCCTGCTCATAAAGATGCTAAATGAATCCTTTAAGAGGAACCACAGAACAACATTATGTAGTTGGCAACCGGTTGTTTTGATCTAATGTAACCCAACACCCTGAGACTCGACCAGAAATGTCATCTCTCTCACTCTGGCGCACTCTCTAGGTTTTTTTTCTTTTCTTCTTTCTTTCAGATTTGACCTTTCCTTTTCTTTTGGTATGAATGCGTCAATTCAAGGACTGCGTTACCCAGGTGAAATGCAATCTACGCAGTCAAGCCCATCTTTGTACACTGTACAGCATGCGATACATTCAGTTAATTCATTAACATCCCTTAACAGACTTTTCTTATGCTTTTTTTTAGGTATGAGTAATATAATAGGATATATCCAGCTAACAACAATAAGTTTTGAGAATTTTCTGCTAACATACAGTACACTGAACATTCAAACGTCCAGTTTTTAAACAAAAAATGTATTTAAACATTTGTCATGCAAAGGTAATGTTCCATTTTATCACTTTGCAAACATTATGGAAACATTACTTTTGAATGTTCTCTGAACTGAAGCAAGCAGTAAGTAATAATGTTTAAATTTACCATGAAATCAAGTTGGACAATTCTTTTTTTTTTTTTATGGAATATTGCAGTATTTATTATGAATGATTTCTCTTAGCACATCATTCATTTTAAAATGAATTTGCCCCTCATAATCTTTAATCAAAATAACTTCCCCTCCCTTTTGCAGCTCTTCCCTGATGACGTGTTTACTGGCGCGAGGGCGGAGCAACCTGTCACTCACAAGAGATCCACCAATAGAAAACCATAAATATCCAATCAATTCCCCATGGACAAAATCAAGTCCCGCCCTACATTTATTCTTGTTTGAGAAGCAGTTCCACTCGGATAAACGTCACACTATAGAGAAGAAAAGACTATCACAACTTCCGTTTCATGACGACTTTGCTTTACAAAACGTTAGATAGATCAAAATGTCCAACTTAAACGTTTCCATGTTTTTGTGCTAAGAACATAAGCCAGTTCTGAGAATGTTCCCTGCGCAGCATGTAGAAGTAAAAAAAAAGTAACAAGTAGGGCACTACTGCTTTTGTGGTCACTCTATATCAGCACTTTTTTATTATTTATTATTATTTATAGCCTAATATAATACTAGACCTGTAAAACCTTTATTCACTCACTTTTATCCTTGAAGCTCTGCATTCATCTTTTTTCCTTTTCAGGACAGTTACGTTCTCGTTCAGCAAACATTAACTTCTCAACAGATAGAGTGACTAATCTGCTTGAACATTAACTGTGTTTTGAAGATATACCTGACCCCTCCTAAACGCTGCATTCATCCTAAACGAACTGACCTTTGGATTATAATGACTTTAACGTGAGCTAGACAGACTATATCAAACATCACACACCTGTTTTAATACAAGTGTAGGAGGTCAATCACAACATGATCCCTTGATAAACAGCAGTACGGGAACAATTAAAGCATCTGAAATGATAAATACGGTAAATATCTCGGACTGTAGGATACTAGTGATAAGATATACAATGTAGGAAACATATAAACATAGATTAGAAAGTGGAATCACTAAAGTTGAAGACATTTACAGTAACCATGTGTCTTACAGTATAATGTTGAACATGAGTCTGACGCACCGAAAGTTATTCATTCAAAACCTCTTTTTCAGAATCAAATAATCAGCTGAGGAACAGTGCACTCAGAATCAGAACTGGGCATCTTTATTTGTAGGCTTTTGAAATATCTCATCGCCTATCTCAAAGATTATTTTTTAACCTCTGATGGTGGCCTTCTTAGACTTTACATCCTCTAAAAGGTTTTATCCTATCCTTTACCTTGCTTAGAGAAAGACATCTATTTTGAGAACAACATTTGCACAAAATGAAAGTTGTTTTGAAAGTCCCTAATGTTTTTACAATAGGCTAAGTTACATACAACAGTGCGTGTACTTCATGCCTACCAGATAGATAGATAGATAGATAGATAGATAGATAGATAGATAGATAGATAGATAGATAGATAGATAGATATAGACTGTTACTTTTCAAGTTCAGCATCTCATGGTTGGAAATCGCCGTCGCAAATATGTTTTCTTGAAATGGTTTCTTTCAAGACTGCGTCTATTTATTTATTAATTTTAAAAACAACCCACCAAAAACTATCATGCCTATTAGCCGCGAAGAGGATGGATATGAACAGAAAAATAACCAGAGCAGACTCATAAATGGATGTCTTACCTCTGTGGAATGGAGATGCAGAAGCGCGCACCTGCGCTAAGATCATCAACAACACTCGCGCAGCTCACGAGACTGAACGACACTAGTGAGCTCACCTGATTGGCCACACCCACATCATGACGACTAGTGACGCGCTGAAGCGTACAGGTGCGCTTCTTCTAATGAGCTTTTTTTTCTTGCTTGTTATTTATTTATGTTTTAATTGCAGGGATTATAAAGACGAAGACTAGCATTGCCACTACTCTAACAAATACACAAAAATAGAGATAATAGACTTTTTTTAAGATCGTTTTTTTATTCTAGAGGTCGTCTGGCAACACTGAATAAATACTTCTTTTTTTTTAAATAAAAATCAATCAAGCAGAATCACATTTTTGTAGAATTATACGTAAACATGGAAAATCCATTATCATCAAACCACTCCAAAACTATTTACAACATTAACTATGTGTCAATGCATCAATGTCAGTTTCAGCAAAACAGTCAAAATGATAGTAAGAAAAGACTGATTTATTAAAAACATGACTTCACAGTAAATCTTATAAGATCAGAGTCTGTTGATTGTCTTCAGAGAGAATCCAAGACATAAGCAGATGAAGTTAGTGAATCCAGCCAAACTATGGATGATTGGAGGATTCAGATCTTCTCAGTCATAAAGGTCCCTGAAAGTCAGATTCCTGTTAAAGCATAAACGTATCACAATAAACTGAATATAACAACCAGTGGTTCATTTACTTAAACCTAGAATGCCAAATCTGCCACTGGAGCGCACCTGTCAGGGTAGTGGGACATAAGCAGTGGGTCAGGTGTGCCGCGATGAGAGCGTTCTGGAGACCATGATCTTTGAGGACTCAGAGACCGATGGCGGGAAGTGGATGAGGAGCGCATAGTGGAGGAGAGGACGGGAGAAACAGCTGAGAGACCCTGCCTGCGCAGCTCCTGTACTGCTCGCTCCCTGATAGAAAGAGAGAGAGAGAGACAAACATAGACTGGACATTCAAATCCTTAGTCTTCATGGTTCAAACCACAACAAAATAAATATATTCAATACTGGAACTGGAAAAACATGAGGATATGGAGTAAAATATGACAGAATTTTCACAATCCCTTTAAAGAGGTCCTATTATGCTTTAGTGTGTAAGGTTGCAGTTTGAGCATGAAAAAGGTCTGCAAAGTTACAAAGCACAAAGTCGCTTCAAAGGAAGTTATTCCCTATATCAGTGCGCACTGTTTCTGAACTCCCTGAAACGCCTCCATTGTAGTTTTGAGTTTTCTTCAGAGAACAAACACGACACAATATTCCTCATTTAAATAATTCCCATCCGAAGGCATACGCAAAAAAGGTGGCGAGGCCTGGTTGCATAGTGTGCTGAAACTCGTGGTTATGGTAAGGAGCGTGACATTTCATGGTTGACCAATCACAACACACTGATCCAGCCGCCCAATCAGAGCACAATGTCCTTTTCAGAAGGAGGAGCTTCATAGAGACAGGAACTAAACAGAGCGTTACTGACAGACTGAGAAGAGAGGTGCTGCAACAATGTCAAACAGCTGTCTCATCTGAACCGAAAGATGATTCACATGGAGGAAGATCTGCGTCACAGTGAAAGATAATGTGTTTTTGAACATTCAAGCATGATCAAGACTTTGTAAAAGGACCACAATAGGTCCCCTTTAGGTGTGCCTCTCACCTTTCAAAGCGCTCAGTAGACAGGTGTCTCTTCGTCATCTCAAGATCTGCCTCCAGCTGAGCGGACCGTGTCCTCAGCTGAGCCATTTCCCTACTCTGAGAACTCCTGGAGACAGCAAAAAAGACAGTAAGTGGACATGAGGACAGAGAGAAAGACAAGAAACCGCTGCTGGGCTCTATGAAATGTCGTATGTGCACTCACACTTTGCTGTCAGCCATGCTGAGTTTGTCCTTGAGAATTTGTATATCTGTGTGTCTTTCCTGAGAGGTGAGCTGCCTCTGTAAGCCCTTTTCTCGCGAGGACACCAGCAGGCTCTCCAAAGTCTGAACAGACAGACGTTCACCGGTCAGCTGCTTCTGTAACAGCTCCGCCTCGGAGCGGCTTGATTCCAGCTCACGCTGCACCTGTGTGGATGAGAAGAACATTTACATTATTTACATCTCACTTCAATTTCAGTTTTTCCCTCGTTTGTTTCTCAAAGGCAATTTGGTTGCAGCATTTAAACAATACATAGATGCACATTTAAGAAATGAAATATCTCATTTAAATTAAGGTTAAGAAGATCAGAAACAGTAATAGTACAGGCATATCTAGAAGAATATGTAGGGTGACAGAGCTCTTTGCATTCTATCAGCACGATTTGTAATCGTGCAGTGCCGAACCAAGCTCAAGGGGAAACATAACCTTAACCTTTCCTTACCATTCTTAGAACCGGAAAAGTGGCTTAAGATGCTGAATAACATTTGTTCTAATCCTGTTTGTGTTGCAGTTGTTGGCCTGACATCAAGTAGGTGGTATTGTTTTAATGGCAGACTGATATAAACTCACATTCTCTTTGCCTGCATCCAGTTTGACGCAGAGCTCTCGTGTTTTTTCCAGGTCAGTCTGCAACTGTGTGCGCTCAGTCTGGGCCTGACGCAGATCTTCCTCCATGTGAATCATCTTTCGGTTCAGCTGAGACAGCTGGCTATTACAGCTTCGCTCTGCACTCAGTGCCTGGACACGGGAACAAATCACAATCTATGAGAGATCACCCTTGTTCACCTCACCAAGTTGTTCCAAACCTGTATGCATTTCTTTCTTCTGCTGAACACAAAAGAAGATATTTTGAAGAATGTCGGTAACCAAACAGTTAATGCGGGCCCTATTGACATCTATAGTTTTCTGACATTTGCAGTATTTTTTTTTCTACCAACGTTCTTTAAAATATCTTCTTTTGTGTTTAGCAGAAGAAAGAAATTCATACAGGTTTGCAACAACATGAGGGCGAGTAAATGACGACAAAAGTTTCATTCTTGGGTGAATTATCCTTTTAACCACCAACATCATGATGACCAAGTGACCTGTTGCAAGCTGCTCTCCAGGCTATCTGCTCTTTCTTTGAGTCGAAGTATCTCTATGTTAGAGTTGTGAAGCTCAAGACGGAGTTCGATGACAGTGGTTTCAGCATGCCGGGCCTGTTCCTCCCAGCTTTCCACCTGAAGAGACGCTTTCCTTCGAGACTCTTGCAGTTCCCTGCACTCGCGCTCCTTAAGGGCGGAAAACAAGAACAAACAAAACAGATTAGAACTATGCCAATGACGACATAATACTCAAATTCACCTTTAGCCGTAGAACATGCTTGTCATCCATTTAGCTTTTTAGTTTGAGTGACTTTACCTTAGCAGACAAAAGATCTTCAGTGCGTGAAATGTCAGAAACGTGATCTTGTACTTTTCTCTGCAAGTCTTCTAATTCCTCATTAGCTTCATCCAGCTTGAGCTGTAGAGTCTGAAAGAAAGACAGAAAGAAAGAAAGTTGGACGTCTTGTTACCTCATTTATTGGAATGCCCTTGAGTAAAAGTTTGGTACCTGATTTTCCAGATGTGCTTTGTCAAGGTCATCCTTCAGCTGACCGTTCTCTTGCAACGTGGCATGTTTGACTTTCATCACTGCACCCATTTCTTTTTCAGAGTCTGACAACTTCCTCCTCAGAACATCTAGCTCTCTTTCTCTGCCAGCTACGGTCTCCTTCAGAGATCTGCGGACAGGAAGTCACATCATTATCAGCATTTTTCATAGTCAGTCATATATCATCATAATCATAAATCTTTTCCTGTACTAATATTACCTTATTCATACACTCATATACCCAAATATCCACAGAGGAAACAACACTACGGTTCAAAAGTTTGGGGTCAGTAAGATTTTTTTTCTTTTGAAAGGAAGCCTTAAAGACATTTATAATTTTATTCAATATTTTCTATTTTAAATATTAAGCAGCACAATGGTTTTCAACATTGATAATAAAAAGAAAGGAAATAGGATCATGTGACACTGCTGGAGTAATGATGCTGAAAACTCAGCTTGGAATCACATTACATTTTAAAATATATTAATATATAATATTTAAATATTTAAAATATTTCACAATATTACTGTTTTACTGTGTTTTTCATTAAATAAACAAAGCCTTGGTGAGCATAAGAGACTTATTTTTTTTTCAAAGTTAAGCTTACCAACCCCAAACATTTCAATGTGTTAACTTGTATATAAAGGAGAAACTACACAAAAACATTCTAGGAAATGATACATTTTGTACCCAGGTGACTATGTAAGGGATAATGTACAGCCACTGGTCATTATCGCAAAATAAACCCTGACAGGGTGAAGCTTTTCATGATATTAAAGTAGCATTGGTATGTTGCCATGGACAATGGCATGTCAAATATTTAGCATCAGTAACAACACAATGTTGAAACTGACCAATCAGAATCAAGTATTCCAGAGAGCTGCGTAATAATAAGCATGAGCCACAGTCAAGAACAGCTATGGCTATAGACTATAGTCTAATTATGATGCATTAGCATTAAGCTTATACCTGGATGGTAAACATAGCACACTGTGAAATTAAAAGAAAATGATACAGTAAGGTTATACAGAACTTTGGCATCATTTTAATCATTATGGTCTCAAAATCAATACACATGACTGTCTGCTAATCTGTGAAAATGAACAGAGAACTTGCATTAGAGTCGTCTCAAGATCCTCGGTTCTCAGCTTCAAAATCCTAATGGTTTTCTCCTGCAAATAAATAACGATATCAATAAACGTACTAACTAACTGGAAAGCAAGTAACCTAAAACCAACCAAAAACATGTGAGTTTAACTATGTGTAAGTACTAGTAGGATGGTACCTTGTCATCTAGCTGGTCATTCGCTGTGCTGAGCAGATCAGATTTTTTCTCCAGCTG
>CM060591.1:50311957-50521957 GCA_030578255.1 Tiaroga cobitis
ATAATGCACGTAGGTTTGAATTCAAGTATCCATTTTGACTCAATATTACCTAAAATGTCTTAGAAATAAAGAAAAAAACAGAGAAACAAATGAGACAATTGTTGTCAAACAGAAAGGGTAAAAGTTTACAATTAGGTCCAATTAGTTAACATTAACTAAAAAGTTAATACATTAGTTACAGAATGTATCTTAGCTGAAGTTAATAAAAATTCATAAAAATACAACTATTCATTGTTAGTTCATGTTAACTCAGGTCTATTATTTGTTAACATTAGCTAACTGCATTAGTCAACATGAACTAACAATGAAAACACTTCTAAAGCATTTATGAATCTCATGTTAATTTCATAATTTACTAATACTTTAGTCAAATCAAAAGTTGTATCTGTTAATATTATTTAATGGACTTGAGCTAACAAGAACTAACAATGAATAGTTGTAGTATTATTAACTAACGTTAACATTGTAACAAATGTATTGTTCGTTGTTAGTTAATGCATTATTAACGTCACCCAATGAAACCTTCTTGTAAAGTGTTACAAATAATAAGAGTACAAGTTTTGATTTGAATGGACTTGATTTAATGGCTCAAGTGTGTATTAATAAATGTAAAACTTAACATTAACTAAGATTAGAAGTATTTGTCATTGTTAGTTCGTGCCAATTAATGTAGTTATCTAATATTAACAAATGGAATCTTATTTTAAGTGTTACAACAGAAAGAATAAAGAGCCATAAACAAATGTGGATAGCAGTTCAGACATATACTTTGGTTTTGAAAGAATTTGATGAAAATGTTGAGTTCAAATCTGAGAGAAAGTTCAAAAACAGATCTCACTAGACTTAAAAGGTCAGTGTATCATCCGAACATTTGATTTCCAATTTGAAATGAAATAAGCAGAAATGAGAAAACGGCACCTTTATTCGTTTTTTCAAAAAAAACGAAAAAAAAGAGATTTCGGCTTTATTTTTCGTTTTTTAGTTCACAGGCAAAAAAGCGAATACATGACTTCAAAATTCGTTTTCCACATGTGGGCGGTCATGAGACGCCCCCTTCCGCTGATTGGTCAAGTAACTCTGAGCATGTGACGTCATCAGTCGTCGCTCAGGTCTGTTCAACAAAATAATAGTCAAAAATGTAAGAGCTAAACAAATAAGAAAAAAAAGGGGGGAAAAAGAAACAGCAAACAGATATTAATCATGGTACATAAACTATCTCTATATTTCTTCAAAAAATAAGTATATTTTCTATTATCAATTATTCTTTGTGATTTGATTAAATATTTTACTTCACATAAGAAATCTTTAAAAGTAGGAATTTTCTTAAGAAACCTTTGTTTGTGTAAGTAAAAGTTTGCCACAAGGAAGTTACCAGTAGATTCTAAAGATTTGTTTGGGTTTTCAAAAAGACAAATTACATCCTTAATGGGTAGATTACCATTGAGGACTATTATTTTGTTGAACAGACCTGAGCGACGACTCATGACGTCTCATGCTCAGAGTTACTTGACCAATCAGCGGAAGGGGGCGTCTCATGACCGCCCACATGTGGAAAACGAATTTTGAAGTCATGTATTCGCTTTTTTGCCTGTGAACTAAAAAAGGAAAAATCAAGCCGAAATCCTTTTTTCGTTTTTTTGAAAAAACGAATAAAGGTGCTGTTTTCTCATTTCTGCTTATTTCATTTCAGATTGGAAATCAAATGATCGGATGATACACGGACTTTAAAAAGGTCTCCATTTGTTCTCCATTTAATCTTATTGCCGTCTAAAATAAACAATTGAGATCTGATTGGTGATTTGGCTTTCCTCTGAACCATAGTAAGTTCATTAGCTGTCGTGCCGGGTCTGTTAACACAGAGCTCTTACTGTGAGTACAGCAGCCTGCAGGTCCTCCACCCTCTGCTCCAGGTGAGCTCTCTCGCTGATGGCTGTCTCCTGAGAGATCTGAGGCACGTGCAGTTCAAAGGGAACACACATACACTCAGCAGGCTAAAAAAAAGCACATTTCTCTCCTGGTATCATCCCCAGTGAGATGACTCAATTTATTACTGTACTCTAGTGCGTAAGTGATTTTCCTTTAGTGCTCCTAAATAACATCTTCATAAGGCGGATGTGCATGAATGTGATACACAGCACATATCATGCCAGGCTGGAGATCCTACCTTGAGTCTCTCTCTCAGGCTGTCTCTCTCTGTGGTCATGCGGTTGAGGTCTGTTGTGGCCTCGTCCCGTTCGGCCTCCACTCGCTTCAGGATGCTCTGAGGGGTCACGCTGCTCTTGGGCCCTCGCGCTGCCTTTGACTTCATCACCTCCCGCCGTAGAGCTGCTATCTCCTCTTGAGCCTGCAGGGGGAGTTAGTGAGATCATGAGTGAGATACTGGATATATAATTGGGGAGTGCTTTCTTTCTTTGTTAGAAAGAATATTATGAGTGAAAATATGTTGTTTCCAAAATATATATATTTTTTGTATATTGTCATTGTAGTGAAGTCAAAACAAATGGTTAAAATATACTGTATATCTGGCAAATAATATCCCCAATATTACAACTATACATATAATGTGTATTTATATTATATATATATATAAGTCAAAACAAATTGTTCAAATATACTATATACTGTATATATATATATATATATATATATATATATATATATATATATATATATATATATATATATATATATATAAAACATGTAAATTTTTATAATAATTGAATCAAATTAAATTTGGTGCATGTGCTAAAAATATTGCTCTAAAATATTAAATGAATATTGTTTTAATAATTTAATATTATAAATAATATAAAATTAAATAATTCTTTGTACAGTATATTGTTATTGTAGTAAAGCCAAAACAAATTATCATAATATTATCTGGCAAATTATATATACTATATACACACTGTAAAACTAATTTGATGCATTTGCCAAAAAAATTGTGCTAAATCGATATAAAATTGAATTTATTCAAAATAAATAAAAGATATTTACTGTATATTGTCACTGTAGTCAAGCCAAAAATAATGATCAAAATATTATCTGTCAAGTACTATTATACTATATGCTATATATATATATATGTGTGTGTGTATGTGTGTGTGTGTGTGTATATATATAATTTGATCAAAACAAATTTGATACATGTGCTAAAAAGTATAGCGCTGAATGAATATTGTTAAATTCATTAATTTACTATTTTAATCAGTGTAAAATTAATTAATTGTTTTTGCTGTGTAGTGAAGCCAAAACAAATTATTAAAATATTGTAATACTAATAATGACTATATGCTAATACATATATAATAAATATACTGAAAAAATAACATTGATGTAAAATCTTTTACTATACCTCAGTGACATCATTTAAACATCCGCCACTAAGAATCATCTATGTGGTTTTCATTGTTTTATACTGCGTGTGTGTGTGTGTGTCATGGCCAATTTGAGCACATCAACCTGATTCAAGAATTCTGGGAAGTTTGGAGTTGTGTACCTGCTGGTAGTGCATTCTGGTCTTGTCCCGTTCGGCTGTGAGCACTTTAATATTGGCCTGGATCTCTGAAAGATGCCGCTCGTGTTTCTCCAACATGTTTTGTAGTTCATCTCTTTCCCGCAACACCCTCATTAGCTCTGAATCATACGTGCCACCCTTTAAAGGAGAGAGAGAGAGAGAGAGAGAGAGAGAGAGAGAGAGAGAGAGAGAGAGAGAGTTTCTTTTAGCATTAAAATAAACTAATCACTAATATTACTGCAGTGATGGATTATTAGTACTTTAACAGGAGAGTGTCTGGTGGGACTGCGATGGGTAGATGCCCCTTTGACGGGGCTGGCAGAGCGACGGGCCCTCAGCATCCTTCCCACTGCCTCAGCCCTCCTTAGCTGGATCAGAAGATTAAGAAACAAAGAATTAATATTTCAACAGGAGAGGTGCATTTGGAGACCATTCATTTAAAACATTAGTCTTTCATTGCTGGCCTAAAGCAACATCTCAACATCTTGTTCTTAGTTCACTTCAGTCTCTCTGATCCAGTTTTGACTATTTCTGGCGACACCTGCTGGGACTATATTGTTACTACAACATATAAACATTAAAATTCCAATATAACAAAGTAAAAATAACATACATGGAGAATCCTATGCCTCACAAATCATGTTCAGTAAATTGAATGTTTTACCAGTCATTCGTTTATGCTTAAGTTTGGTTCCTGGCTGTAACAAGTTATATGAAGACATTTTATTTACTTAATAACTGTTACTTCACAAAGAAACACAAACATTTCGATGGAGATTGAAAGCTATTACATCTCAATAGAGCTTATTCAGACTTACTAAAAGCAAGTTTTCTCAAGCAAAACTGATCAAATTAAACTACAACGAGGTTGGCATGGCAACTGAGATACTGCGGCTGCACGTCACTGAAAATGCGTCTCGTGCAACAATAAAACATAAGTATGGTGTATTTAAATATTTTATTATTTACTGATAATAGTTGAAAACTTCAACATGCACTAAAAGTAGTATGTTTTCCATTGACACCAATGTTATACGGGCACACAAATCATTCATACGTAAAAGTTACAAAATATGAACCTCGCTCTATAAAACCTGCAAATAGATTCTGCATTCAATAAAGACAATGCAGAAGACAACGTATTAGTTGTGTAGGTGAGCTCGTGTTACCTCTTGTAGTGGTTCTGGCAAATGAAAACGAGTGAGTTGAATTAAATCTCAACACGCTAAAGCTCTTTACCCCGAGGGATAAAAAGTCACACTGACCAATCACGGCACAGCATTAAACTGTCAGTCAAGGCGACAGAGAGGCGACGACCAATCAGAACACTAGATCTGCCTCCGTTTGCGTCCGTTGCCCTTGACTACAAGTTGTGAACGCTCACGTTCAAACTACAAAAGTAGTTTTGAAGTTGAGATGAAGCAATGAAGCGGAGCCAGGCTAAATAGATATAAAATCAAATAAATAAATGAATATCTTTCAAATATAAAATATAAATATGATGTTTCAAATGGTTCACGAACATATATATACATTGTAAATATTTATATATATTTTGTGTTCTGTGAATTGTGTTTAAAATGATAAACTCGGCATATAACGTGAACATTATAGTCACATCATGTATTTGCAGACTTATAGTATGTAATTTAACGCTGAGAAATCAGTGTTTAATCATCCACGACGGCAGGCGACAGTAAAGCGCAGGCGAAGAACGCGTGAACCAGGCGAAGAACGCGCCGCTCCTCGTGAACGCGCACAGCGACAACAAATCCGCTAGATTAGAGGAGGCGCGCGGATCACGCACACGCAGGAGGTGCATAGTTTCTTCAAACAAAAACTATTGTGCCTTTTATCATGCGTTTGGAGCAGTTTCGCTTTTAATCAAGGACCGGAGGATGTGCGATCTATAGAACTGGATATGTAAACATTTTGTAAGCCTCTTGTCAGACTTTATTTAAAGAAAAAAAAAAAGAAAAAACAAGATGTTTTTACGGACCAGATCCATGAAACAACCTCATGACTAAAGAGCTAGACGGAGGATTTCTTCAACTCAAGATCGCCTCACACTATTGCACACCGCAGATTTTAATGATTTATTTAAAAATCTGATTCACTTGACCTCCAAGAATAGCTAGAATCAAGACTCAGTTTTTCTTTGTCTGAGCATTATTGCATTGACATGATGATCCCTATATGACTGCTAGTTATATCAAGTTCTTCAATTATCCCGTGCAAAGACAAACATGTCAACACTCAGACTATTTCCTAATTAGACAAGAGATTGAACAATGGGAATGCAATAAGAATTGCATTGCTTTACGCCTGTTAAGACATTAATTGAAAGAAATCCTTTGTCAACCAACCAGAGAGAAGCGCGTGTGAGACTATGTCCTTCTTTAATTTCCGAAAAATCTTTAAATTGGGCGCAGAGAAGAAGAAAAAACAATATGAGCACGTGCACAGGGACACAAATCCGGAGGAAATATGGGAGATTGTGGGAGAACTGGGGGATGGAGCCTTTGGAAAGGTGTTCAAGGTAAAAATAAACACATTGAAATTGTCTGATCTTATCTTGCTGTAAAAGTTTATATGGTATTATTATACTATTATTATTATATTGCATTATTTGCCTTAGTACTTTCTTAGGAATACATCTATCTATCTATCTATCTATCTGTCTGTCCGTCTGTATATCTATATGACTGAATGTGTAATATATGTCTGTCTAATATCTGTCTGTTTATCTATCTGTCTGTTCAATCTTGTACACAAATTAATATGCAAAACGTTTCTGAACTCTTTAAGGTCACCACGCACATGACATCATCAAGCACACACCCCTGTCATTGGCTGAATCCAAAATCGCCCCTTAAACCCTTAATCACTATTCCATGTGTTAGTCCATTAATACAGTTTACTTGAAGAAGTGAATGAAAACGAGTAAGCGAATTCGGACAGCTGTTGAGTGTACATCGGCTGTACACTTATTGTTGCAATGCAATGTGGGATTGATTGAGTGCACTCAATAATGTCCACTATGGTTTCGGACACCACTACAAATGGCTGTTCCATCAAACAATGCCCTATTTGGGGGTATAGTGGGTGATTTTGGATTCAGCCATTGTCATTCACATGACCTCGGCCTATAGTGTCCAGTCTGCTTGATTATTCCACTTCTTTGCTCTGTCTAAAGGCTTAATGATGCTTAGTTTGTTAGTGGGATAGGGTGATTTGGAGATTAAGTTTAAGGCCATTTCCTCTCGTCTACAGTCAAATCAATGACATTAGAACTTTCTCATGGTTTCAGCAAGTTTGATGGTTTTGAAATGGTCTAATAATCTTTTGGGTTTTCAAGACATTGGTATTTGTCGATTTTCATCACAGTGTGGCTTTGTGTTCTGTCGGGAGCTTCTATGAGCACTGAACAGAATTACAAAATAATGACTGTTTTCAAGCACGTTTCCTGTGGCTGTAATCATTCGAGTACTCTTAAAAACTGTCTGACTTTTCTTAACATAATATTTGCTTCAATTATAAACACTTTTTATTAGAATTTATACTAATTGTGTGTAGTTGTATTAATTAACATTGTATTTTTATTTTATTTATAAGGCTAATCGGTAACACTTTATTTTAAGGTGACGTAGTTAAACATTACTACATGTACTTACTATAGTTATAACAATAAATTATGCATGATTATGACATGTAACTAACCCTAACCGTAACTCTAACGTAAGTACATGTAGTTAATTAATATTAAAATGTAAAGTGTAATGTAACTACGTCACCTTAAAATAAAGGGTTACACTTTAAGGTGTCCATGTCACAGTGTGATTGTACATTTAAGTACTGAGTAATAATAATTAATTACATTTACTTACAATAGGGTTAGAAGGAATAGGGTTTGGTTGTAATTATTATGCATAATTTATAGTTACTACTACAGTAACTGCATGTAACAAGGACACTGTAAAATAAAGTGTTACAAAATGAAGTGTAACCTAATGATTTTATTTCCTCATTTAAATCTAAGCTAAAAGTTTAAAAATGAAAAGTTTGAATTATAACATGTCAAATATAACTGGAACCGCATCACACTTAGTGACCAAATACAATAAAAACCACTGCAGATTTTATTATTCCAGATTGTCCCGCAATAAACCAGCAGTCTTTGACCTGGTTAATTTTTTCACTTCTGAATCACGCTGGATTCTAAATACCGTAATTACCGCCGTTTACAAAAGCTGTGTGTTGGGTGGAATTGTTCTGTGACCTTCGGTGCTCTGCACTGCAGAAAGACTCAGTGTGAATGACACTGAATGGGATTTCTGTTGAATGCTGGACTGGATCACGCTGACTGCATGGCTCTAATTAATTCTTTTTACCTCCATTTACTGGTTGTTAAAAGAGATTGTGTGGAATCATTTGTAATCTATTCATGTATGTCACGCCTCAAACATCATGTCGATTTGTAGTAGTTTCGCATAGTAGTAGTAGTTTAGGTAGTGTAACATCAGAAGGTGTATAATAAAGAATAACCATTTTTTATTAATCACTTTTTATTCTTATCACTAACAACATGTTAGCCAAAGTGTCTGCCAACCAGTCTTGCTTTGTTGAAAGTTATATTATGTGTACCCTAAAATGGTTCATTAGACTCATTTTATTTAGAGGGCTGTGTGTAAATGCATTTCTTCTTTTTTTTAAACTTTAATTTCCTTTTTATTCAGGCTCAGAACAAGCAGACAGGCATTTGTGCTGCTGCAAAAGTGATTGACACCAAAACTGAAGATGAGCTGGAGGACTACATGGTGGAGATCGACATCTTGGCGTCATGTGATCATCACAATATCGTCAAGCTGCTTGACGCTTTTTACTATGAGACCAAACTGTGGGTGAGTGGATTTATTTTATTTGTCATGGTTTTATATGTTTGCTTTGTACACCGATTTTATTCCTATTCTCTTTTCCACAGCACAATTTTGGAATCTGACTTAAAAAAAATGATTTGACTTGTTTAATTATGTTAACATGCCTCATAATTCACCCTTCGCTGGGAGTTTAATTGACAGGCTATCTGACTAATCATAACGCCGAATCCACTATTTTGTCTGACAAACAAACCAGACAGGAGAGTTAGTAGATTAATGTGGGTGGAATTAAAAAACGGTGTGTATTGATGTCTTTCCGCTGTTGAAACATACTTTCTGATGTTCATTCATGTTTATTCGGTGCTAATGAGTGGGAAGAGATGATTGGTTCACGTGCCGCTTGAACTGTGGCACTACAGCGATCTGTCACAACACTAGCCTGGGAAAACCCAGACAACTTCAGGCAAATTTAGATTTGCTCTGAAAGTTAGTCTGGCAAAGAGCTCATTCAAGCCCATTTGCAATCCGTCGAAATCGAGGCACCAATCAGAAACGTTGTGGCGGGCTTTACACGATGACGACAGCGCTGGGATTTTGAAGCAGATTTTGTAGCCCACATTACAAAGATGGATGCCGCCGTCGAACATCACTCGTTCGAATCAGCTATCGCCTCTGTTTTAAGCGATTTGAACCTTTCCTTTTTGTTAAAAACCGAGCAAAGAACACACTCGGAGATGTTTCTCCACCGCTCTGCATACGTCATCTCCTTCATCGCTCTGATTGGTTTTAGGTCTATCCGCGACGTCCGTTTTTGACGCCCCTCTGGAAATGATTTGTCTATGACGCTTTGCCAGACCATAACTCAGTTACAACTGAGAATGGTCTGGGTTTAACCAGGCTATCACAACACATTAAAAAATCACAAAACGGTATTTATTGTTTGATTTGAGTTTTTTTAATTACAACATTTAAACCTTTGTTTCATACCAAAAGTAACCTGCTTTGTCTTGTCTGTTGGCGTGTTGTCAGCGTCCTCTTTGCTCCACAATGTATTTTTCACTGCGTTGCCTCAAACCATTTCCTTCCTGCACAAGGTTGAGGTGGACTCAGCTTCCAGGTTTACATTAGACACTTACGAGAGGTTCAAATCCTAGAGGCTTTATGCAATTCAAACAGTACATGTGCTCTTTTATATTTCACATTAAAGTAGACAGACAAAAAAATAGAAGGAATTTTAAAATCCCAGTAATGCGCCCGGACATTTTTTTTTTTTTTGTATAATTTTTCGGGGATTAATCCCTATTTATTCTGAAAGGTGATTCTCATTGCTTGAGGAGTACAACTTTTTTTACTGTATTACTATAAATGTTGTAATACGGTGATTTTAATACAAATTTAAATCATCATAAATTTATGGCTGTACAAAAATACTACCAGATGTACAGAATGTATACACTACCATTCAAAAGTTTGGGGTTGACAAGATTTTTGTTTTATTCAAAACATTTTATCTCATGCTCCCCCTTTTTCCCATCAAAAATACAGTAATAGAAAGTCCAAATGAACAGCATTTATTTGAAAAATAAACATTTTGTAACATAAATGTCACATTTGATCCATTTAATGCATCCTTGCTTAATTAAATTATAAATTTGTTTCAAAAACTTGTTTATTTACTGACCTCAAACTTTTGAACAGCAATGTACTTAAACTATAATTCAAATATTTTCTTAGTGCTTATTTGTCAATGCCATACTGCAGTAAAAGGAAATGGACTGATATCGTCCTCACCCATTTCCTTATGTAGATGTAGGAGCGCTTTGATTTGGCTGTGATTCAGGGAATGTTTGAACTGGATTATTCATCAGCCATTTGCAGCTTAAACAGGATAAATAACACATTGGTATCAATAATGTCATTTAGTAGTCCGTGTAAAGTAGTTTCCTCCATGTATTTGTAGAAAAGCTTAGATAACTTAAGTTTCAGATGCCATTTACTTTAATATTTTGCAATATGCATTGCATTCAGACAGTTTTAAAGTTTGTCCAAAACACTAATTACGGCTTCTATATGGAATATATGAGGATTAATAGTGCATTGTGTTATCCAGACAGTGGGATCAATGGAAATAGACAGAATCCTACACTTTAGAGTTGGAAAGGAAGCCTCATCTTGTGCGTTGTTGAGTTTGGCCATTGTAGTTCTGGGACTGAATGACAGCACTGTGTGGGCTATTGTGTTATCATAGTCACCGGTCAAAACCAACATCTCACCCACTGTACAACAGCGTTCAAGAGCATGAATAACAGTGACTGTTCTCAGTGCTGTGTCTGTGTGTACACAATAGCGTAGGGTTCAGACTTTAAAGGCCTGTTCACACCAAGGACGATAACGATAGAGATGTAGTTCTAAAAATCTTTCTGAATATAAAAGAACAGCAGAGTTCACACCACAACTATAACAATAACGGCACAGAGAAACAATATCATTGGAATCACTTCCAGAATGATTTTTTTTTTTTCAGCTGATAAACAATAAAAACATTGACAGCCAATCAGAATCCGTCCTGCTTTAAGAACTCGAGCATTTAAAGCGGCGGACGACAAAAACAGCAGCGTGTGCTTATAATACACAGAATGATACTGTCTGCTGGTGTGGATGCTGATCGTTGTAGTTATCTTTATAGTTCGCATTCTTGTTGTGAACGGCCCTCAACACCATTTCAAAGCTTCATGCGTTTCTTATTTGAAGCCATTGGCACTTTTAGCATCATTTGGGAAAGTTTGATTGTCGATATACATTACTGTTCAAAAGTTTGGGGTCTTAAAGGGTTAGTTCACCCCCCAAAAAATGTAAAAAAAATATCCTAGCCCTTCCAAGCTTTATAATGGGAGTGAAGAGAGCGAGCTTTTCCATCATAAAAGTAATCCATACGTCTCCAGGGGGTTAATAAAGGCCTTCTGAAGAAAAGCCATGGGTTTTTGTGTGGAAAAATATCCATATTTATAACTTCATAAACTATACTCAAAGGCTTCTGGTAACAGCCGTACACAAGTCCAGTTCTGATGGAAGAGGTGCTCAGGAAATATTTCTTAGAATTAGCAATGTTGAAAAAAAGTTGTGCTTAATATGTTTGTGGCAACCGTGATATATATTTTTTTTAGGATTATTTGATGAATAGAAAGTACAAATGAACAGCATTTATTTGAAATGGAAATATGATGTATTATCAATGTCTTAACTGTCACTTTAGATCACTAAAATAATTAATATAATTCAACTAAAAAATCTTACTGGCCCCAAACTTTTAAACAGTGGTGTATTAAATTTCAGCACCTCTTTTTGTCTCAAGTTCTCTCGCCTAAAATATAATCTAGTATTTGTGGCGGCACTCCTGACTACAGGAAACACTGTTGTCGTTCAGTGTTGACTATGTAAACAGTCTCTTCCAACACACGTCCACCCTCTCCAGATGACTAGCCCCAGCCGTGACCCCTCCATCCGCCCGGTGTTCACGGAAACTCTAATCCTATTAGCACAGAAAGTACTCAATTCCGACACCGTGCTAATGTGTAGAAAGCCTTCATCCTTCCTCGTGCTCATACAGGCCTCTCTAGCTCGATCCTCTTATGTCAGTCACCATTTTGAGGAGCTAGAAAAGCCTTCAAGACTTCTTGACCAATCATGGCCCTGCAACGCAAAGCCGTTGACTAATCACGGTCCTGCCACGTGAATTGTTTTGTAAAGTTAATAACGTGGGCAGTATTTCCTGGTTTGGATGTTGTTGTACTGTAATTCTGGTTTTATCCATCGATGATGTGCAACTGTGTTTGTGGAGTTCTGCTCTAAAACTGAATGAGTGTTCTAGATTGTTTTGGGTGAGTTGAATGAACAGTGGTTTTATGAATGAGCGCAGTCTGTTTTTTTTTTTTTTAAACCAGTGCCTGCAGGTTCATGTAGGTGTGTTCATAACAATAGGATAAACGGATTCGTCTACAGAAACATAATGCCGCCTTTGTGCCTGACTGAACATTGAGAAATAAAGGCAGTATATGCCAATCAATGGCTGCTTTTGTAAAACAGTGTGATTGTGTTTTTGTAAAGTTCACCCAGTTTCATGTTCACCATGTTTGTGTGTGCAGATCCTGATCGAGTTCTGCGCCGGCGGGGCCGTCGATGCGGTCATGCTCGGTGAGTTGTTCACACAAAGCATTTGTCATGCAAGGCTGCGTTAGGAAAAGGTCACTTACGACGGACAGTTGCTTTCCATTACTCACAAACACATTTCATTCTTAAAGGCGAAGGTGAACTTTAACTGTGCTTTGATTATTCTCACGGAGAAATCAATATTGTTCATGTTATGAGCGACAATATATAGATTTATTCAATGTCTCTTAAACAAGGTGTTTTGCAGCATTATGCCTGTTGAGTCTTCCTTTACACACTCTTGTTCAAATGTTTAGGGTCAGTAAGACTTAAAAAAAAAAAAGAATTTATTAAAAAAAATTTAAGCAAGGATGCATTAAATTGTTTAAAATTGACAGTAAAGACACTTGCGTTACAAAAGATTTTTATTTGAACTTTCTTTTTATCAAAGAATGCTGAAAACATTTATCAAGGTTTCCACTAAAATATTAGGCAGCGCAACTGTTTTTTAACACTGATAATAAATGGAAATGTTTTTTGAGCATCATCATATTAGAGTGATTTCTGAAGGATCATGTGACACTGAAGACTGGAGGAATGATGCTAAAAACTCAGCTTTGATCACAGGAATAAATTACATTTTCAAGTATAATTCAAATAGAAAAATATTTCACAATAGAACTGTTTTTGCTGTATTTTTAATCAAAGAAATGCAGCATTGGTAAGGACTTTTTTCAAACACTTACACCAAACTATTGAACAGTAGTGTAAGCCTAAATTTACATCAATATTCTTTAAAATGTTTGTTGATGATGCTTGTCCAGTATATCACAATATACACATTTTATTGAAACGCCATTTATATATAATGGCCCTTAATATGTCAATTTTTTTAAGGAATGGTAGACCTATCACATTGAAAGATTTTTTTTTTTACAGCCATAAACATTGCAGATTTTTTTCTATTAAATTTTCTTACCAGCTGATATTTTCAGCCTAAACTATGAAGCTTTTCTCATTTTAGGGAAAAACACCTTTTGGGCCACTATATAAAATTACTCAATATAAATGCATGTTTAATCCAGATATTGCATAGTAATTCCTGAGGCAGTTCACTCAATGTGATTGCTTCTCGCTCCATGTTTAGCGCAGGCAGGAAAAACGTGACAACAGAACTTAGTCAATAAGGACACTGATTTGAGTTTCACAAACCTCCAGCACACAAAATTTGCTTCATTGCGAGTGAAACCGACTTGAAAAGAAATTAGTAGTTCAGTAATCACTCTGATTCAGTGTGTTCATTCAGCATGGGACTCATCAGGCTGATTCCAAATGGTAACTTCTGAGCCATTTTGAATTTGTTGCAAGAATCTGCTTATATAAGAAAGTAGTTACCTAATTTTACACAACTCAAAACTCAGATGTTAGAAAGCTGGAGATATTATTGTAACAGGTGAAATTAGCTGGTTCTCTATAAATGACATGTGTGTTTGTGAATGTAAGCATTTCCCTCTTCATATGTGTGTAGAGTTGGAAAGGCCTCTGACGGAGCCACAGATCAGGGTGGTTTGTAAACAGACTCTGGATGCTCTAGTGTATCTGCATGAAAACAAGGTCATCCACAGAGACCTGAAGGCTGGAAACATCCTGCTAACACTGGACGGAGACGTCAAACTGGGTGAGTGGATGTGGGAGAGGGTTCAGAGGATTTTTATGACCTTTTTTAAGACCTTCTCAAATGCAATGAATACCATATGGACAGGGTAGAGCAGTGCCTATGGTATTTGCCAACCAATTACCAAGCAATGCTTCATGTTGTTCAGTCTGTGGTGTAAAATGGTCGCATTAGCAATTAAAGAAAAGAAAAAAAACACTTAAAAGGATACTTCACCTCTGGAAAGATGAATGTGTGTTTAAAATGGGTCATTTATGTAGAAAAAATGTGAAATTATTTTTGAATTTGGAGTTTTCTAGACTGAGAAAAGCCAGAAAATGTATTTTTGGCTTATGTGGATGAAAGACAATAACTCCCAGAATGCACTTGCTTCGCTGCCCTAGGAGGCCACGCCTACCGGTAACAGAGCGCAGTAGTTAAACAACAAGTCTAGGCTATTAGTGAGTCTCCGTGATGAGTCTGCCTGAAAATGTGTTTCGAGATCGCCCAAAATGTCCGGGATTCGGCTTTTGCGTTCTATAGTCGCCATTCATTATGTTTACTGTGGCGAGCAGGACGAGGCTAGGGCCGGGGGACATGGGCGGCACTAGGGAGGGGCTAGCAGGTGCTTCAGCACCCCCAAGAAAGACCAAAGCACCCCGATAGCACCCCCAAACATAATGAGAGAGAGAGAGAGAGAGAGAGAGAGAGAGAGAGAGAGGAGAGAGAGAGAGAGAGAGAGAGAGAGAGAGAGAGAGAGAGAGAGAGAGAGAGAGAGAGAGAGAGAGAGAGAGAGAGAGAGAGAGAGAGAGAGAGAGAGGAGAGAGAGAGAGAGAGAGAGAGAGAGAGAACACGCACCGGCCGCGCGCGCGCACTCTCACGTCTTCAAACACGAGCGCTGTGTTGCTCTCTCTCCCTCGCGCATATTAATCAAAATCAATTGACACGATAGTAAAAGGTCAGAAGACCGCAGTTTCACGTGGAGCATTTGGAGATTTTTTTTCTCCTGAATTACCGCAGTGTGTGAATTGTGCTAAAAAAAATACGTTGCCCTATCTTCTCTAAAAAGCGTTCCGTCCATTCAGCTGACATAAACCACATTTCACTAAACGAAAAAACCTATCCAGTCCAGTGATTAAATGTTTTCTGTATTGACGCAAATCGTGTGCGATGTCCTAAACTGCTGAGATAATCACACAAGCGTGCTGTAGGCTGGACGTCCACTATGACACGTCCGATACGCAAACGACTCATTTTAACCATTCACCTTAATGAATAGCTAAAACAACTGACCTGTCCAACACTGAACTCACCAGACCTCTGAATCGGTGTATAAAAAATCGGTAACTTAATTGATTGATTGACTTTATTAATCCCACACTGGGGAAATTCCTGTGTTACAGCAGCTCCAGTAAAATATAAAAGTAAAATAAATACATATATAAGAATAGAACTATATTTACCTGATAACCAACCTTATGTAAACAGACAATCCATAAACACAAATATACAAATAAATATGCTAATAAATAGAGGTAACATATTGCACAGTTGGATGGTGACACAAAGTAATAAATAGATAAGAAAAATACATAATGCAAAATATTGTCCAGTGCTACTCAACTACTCAGCCGCAGCTAACAGTGCTAGTTCAACAACAGCTAACAGTCCTACATTGTGATGTTGCATTAAAAAGTCTAACTGCTACTGGGATGAAGGACCTGCGGAAGCGCTCCTTCTTGCACTGAGGGTGCAGCAGTCTGCCACTGAAGGAGCTGCTCAGGGAGCTCACATACCCCTTTTCCACCAAAAAAGAACTGGTTCGGAACTGGTGCTGGTTCAAAGTTGGTTCGGAGTTGGTTCAACTTGCGAACCCTTTCAGAACCTGTTTGTTTTTCCACTGACTAGAGCGCCCAGGGAACGACGTCGTTACGTCACTGTGTACGTCACCATACGTCTTAGCTAGAAACGCTTGCTAGTACAACATTACTTTGGGATTATCTCTAACTCGTGTACCAAGAAGGCTTTAAAAACAATTGAAATGTGTAAGTCTTTTAATCTTTTCTTTTGATATGTAATCTTTTCTGATTAGTTATGTACCCCTATCTTGTGTCTTTTTTTTATTTCCATTTATTTGTTCTATATTGTGACTGTTTTCTTCTTTGCTTATAATTTTTTCAATAAAATTAAATTAAAAATAGAAACGCTTGCGCCAACTTCAAGCATAACAATTACAAAGGCGGACTCCATCGTGTTTCTGCAAATGTTTCTTCTGGCTTTGCGATGGACAGAAAAGATGTTTAGAACACATCTAAACCCACCCCAGCCCCCGACATAAGCATGACGTGGTAAAAGAACGGTTCTAGTCCAGCAAAGAGTTGGTGCCGCTTTGGAACCAGTTTTCCTGGCCGAGAACCGGTTCTTTGGCTGTCGAAACACAAAGAACTAGTTCGCGCGCAGGCACCGGCTCCGAACCGGCTCTCAAAATGCTTTGGCGGAAAAGGGGTAACAGTCTCATGGAGGGGGTGAGTGGTGTTGCCCATAATAGATGCCAGCCTGGCTAACATCCTCCTCTCCCCCACCTCCTCTATGGTGTCCAGAGGGCAAGCCAGAACAGAGCTAGCCTTCATCACTAGTTTGTTGAGTCTTTTCCCATCCCGTTCTGTGCTCATAGCTCCCCAGCAGGCCACTGCATAAAAGATTGCAGACGCCACCACAGAGTCATAAAAAGTTTTTAACAGAGACCTGCACACTCCGAAGGAACTCAGCCTCCTCAGCAGATGGAGACGGCTTTGGCCCTTTTTGTACAGGACGTCTGTGTTTGTGGACCAGTCAAGTTTCTTGTTAAGGTGAACACCCAGGTATTTGTAAGTCTCCACCCTCTCAATGTCGGCACCCTGGATGTTCACCGGTGTAGTACCCGGCGGCCTCCGGCGAAAGTCAACCACCATCTCCTTTGTCTTGCTGGCGTTGATGTGAAGATGGTTTAACTCACACCAGTTGACAAAAGCCCCGATGACCTCCCGGTACTCCTGGTCATTCTCCTCAGATACCCTCCCAACAATGCCAGTATCATCAGAGAACTTTTGCATGTGACAGCTGCTTGTGTTATGCCTGAAGTCCGCTGTGTACAGGGTATAGAGAAAAGGAGCGAGCACTGTCCCCTGTGGTGCTCCTGTACTGCTCATCACCACATCAGACACACAGTCCTGGAGCCTCACATACTGTGGTCTGTCAGTGAGGTAACTGATGATCCATGCAGACAGGTGGTGTTCAACACCAGCTCCCAATAGCTTCCCCCAGAGCAGCGAAGGTTGAATTGTATTGAAAGCACTGGAGAAATCAAAAAACATGACCCTCACAGTACTCCCAGTGTTCTCCAGATGTGACAGTGCTCTGTGTGAAAGATAGATGACGGCATCCTCCACCCCTATGCCTGGTTGGTAAGCGAACTGTAGGGGGTCCAATTAGATCAGTTAACATTTACTATTAATAAACTGCACTTCTACAGCATTATTAATGTTAATTTCAATATTTAGAGAGTCTGTAGGCCAACTAGGCCTATATGTGCCATTAAAGCGCATTTAGTTTCATTTTTGTTAAAATATTATAATGTTATTTTTTTTACATCTATGCTAATTATGGAAATTGAACAGCATAAGTAAGATTGGCAATATATCGGAAGATATGATGGGTCAGACATGATTTTGACCACAAAATTAAGTTTTGTTTTGTAGAAAACCTTTCTTTAAAGTGAATTTCGTTTTGTATAAATTGTATCTTAATTTTAATAAATTTTTCATCAACCAATTGCCTGGATATAATAAATAAGAAGCAAATATAGCAGACAATATGATCATGATATGGAGGCGCCGGTGCGATTGCATTGCTCATTTAAATAATTGTGTGTGTGTATAGCCTTATATATATATATATATATATTTGCGCAGCTCCCCCTGTCAATGATCTAGCACCCCCTCAGGACCTGCCTTAAAAATTATCTGGCACCGCCCCTGCCGGGGGAGAACGGCGCGAGACCGGTGGGGTGATTACTGATGAGCGACACCTGTGAGACCCACCGGTCTCGTATCTCTCACGGAGGAGCGGGAATTTCCTTAGCAATGTTAAAACGCACACCAACCGATCACTTTAGTTTAGTAATGCAGTTTAGCGTTCATGTAAACACTGAATTCATTCCGATTGGTGAATCTGAATGTAGTTAGATTGAAACAAAAGATGTGCATGTAAACAATGAATGGCGACTGCAGAAAGCAAAAGCTGAATCCCGGACATCGACGGCCGGACATGTCCGGGAAAAAGAGGATGGTAACCCCTACTACTCAGCTTTCTCCACAGAGCAAGAGCCTGCTAGCTTAGCTTCCAAAACAAGATGGCTGACACTGTGTGTACATTCTGTGAGTGAGATCCCACCCTCTATGGGCGGGTTGAGAGCATGCGGGACAGCTCCTTCAACTGGCTGTAGTCTTTAAGCCTCTGGCCAAAAAAATCCTCCGATGACACAAAATGACGATTTTTGCATCATCGGAGGATTTTTTCCAGACAAAAAATACATATATCTCTCGTCTCAGGGGGATATGAGCGTGGAAAGCATGGTAATTCGAAAATACTACAGGTTTTCTACTAATACAAAGCTTAATGCTAAATCCTGAAGTATCCCTTTAAGCAAAACATGGTCAGGTCAAAGTGTCTGAATAATTTTTGGTCCCAAATTGTTATAAATGTTACTGGTAGTCACTGTATGAAGGATTTTTGGGTATAATATGTCAAAGTTTACTTTATTTTGCTATCCAGCACCCACTAGTAAAAAAATATCAAACATTATATCTGGTGTCTGAAGAATTTTTGGTTTGACTGTATATATATATATTAATCTGTTCATTTGAACAAAAACAGGAACAAAAAAATGGGCTGATTGAAAATGCAAACTCACTCTCTGACTCTCTATGGTGCTTATGGATCAGTGGTTACCCCGGTGAACCCTGTGTACAAAGCAGCTGAATTATGACAATTTTTACTTCAGAAGGTAAACATTGTCATAATTAATTAAAAGTAGATCAAAAGTAATCGCTTGGTACAAATGTGCGGCGTTAACTGAGTGCAAACGGCCTTGAAACTGCGATCCTGTAGAGCGCGCGACAGCGACACGTTTTTTAACATTTCTTATAACAAGATATTTAAGACTTTTTATGGATTCATATTTGATAAAACTGAATTCAAGACTTTTTAAGGGCCCACGGGGACCATGCTGTGTAATCTTGAATTTATTATCAGAGTAACGGTGGAGTGTTTTTTGTTGCTGATCGGCGCATATAATCCAGTGCAGCAGGAGATTTCAGATGCCATGTGCTGATGAGCAGATTCACAGTTACGTAATAACATGGTAAAGAGACAGAGAGGAGCTGAGGAGGATCATTTACATGTCAGGCTAAACCGCAGCTTGTATAAACATTACATCATTGACCAGATTAGATCCCAAAATATCAAAGCAAATGGCATTTATTGTGAAGAAAGATCTTTTTATGCAGAACGTTTCCCAAAAAGAAAATTTTCTGTATCTTTCAGCGGACTTTGGAGTGTCTGCCAAGAACACAAAGACGGTCCAGCGAAGAGACACTTTCATTGGAACCCCTTACTGGCAAGTTAGAGTTTCGAAAAAATGAAACCACTTGTACTTGCACACATTGGCATTGCTGACACTGTCTTTCATTCAGGATGGCTCCAGAGGTTGTGATGTGCGAGACGTCTAAGGACAGGCCGTATGACTATAAGGCCGATATTTGGTCTCTAGGAGTCACTCTGATCGAGCTGGCGCAGATCGAACCGCCCAACCACGAGATGAACCCGATGAGAGTCCTGCTCAAGATCGCCAAAGCTGACCCTCCTACTCTCCAGCAGCCTTCAAAATGGTACAAAACAATGTGATTTGTATATGAAGAGTTCAGATGCAAAAGCCTCTAAGTGCCATCTGACATTTTCTTCTAGAATGATCATTTTGATCAAGCTTGTATATTTAAGTTCAGTAATTTCACTTAAATGACAATGAAAATTACCTATTAATTGTCATTTAAGTGAAATTACTGAACTTAAATCTACTAGCTACTATCATTCTAGAAGAAAATTTCAGATGGCACTTAGAGGCTTTTGCATCTGAACTCTTCATATGTATATATGTATAATGTACACTACCGTCAAAAGGTTTAGATCGGCAAGATTTTTGATGTTTTTAAAAGAAGTGTCTTTGCTCACCAAGGCTGCATTTATTTGATCCAAAATACAGCAAAAACAGTAATATTGTGAAATATTTTTACAGTTTAAAATAACTGATTTCTATTTGAATATACTGTAAAATGTCATTTATTCCTGTGATGTTAAAGCTGAATTTTCAGCATAATTACTCCAGTCTTCAGTGTCACACGATCCTTCAGAAATCATTCTGAAATGATGATTTGATGCTCAATAAACATTTATTATTATTATCAATGTTGAAAACAATTTTTCGGGATTCTTTGATGAATACAAAGTTCAAAAGAACTGCATTTATCTGAAACCGAAATCTATAATCTAACATTATACACTACCATTCAAAAGTTTGGGGTCAGTAAGACATTTTTGGAAAGATATTTTTACTCAGCAAAGATGCATTAAATTGATCAAAAGTGACAGTAAATACATTATAATGTTATTTATCTTTCTAATCATCAAAGAATCCTGGAAAACTGTTTTCAACATTGATAATAATAATAAATGGTTCTTTAGCAGCAAAACAGCAAAATTAATCTAAATGGAAATCTAAATAATCGAAATAACCAATTGGAAAGAAAATCTCGTTTAAAATAATAATAAAATTAAATATAAAATTATTAATGTTTACAAAGAATAACTTGTAAGGGTTTGTTAAATTATGGCAAAAATAATCTAAATGTAAAAAATAGGGGAAAGTATCCACAATTGAATATACAGTAAATTAAAATTCCAATAAATAAATATTTTTAAATTGATAGATAACCAATATGGTACAGGTTCATTTTAAAATGTATTTTTAATATTTTATGAATTTAAAAAAAGTGTTTATGTGTGTGTGTGTGTATATGTGTATTTCTCAAAGTGACAATCGAAAATGCATGACAGAATTTTTTTCTCATGATTTTATATCATGCCTTATGCTTAAATACCTGAAATTGGATTTGTAAACAAATATAATTATATATTTTTATTTGTTTATTTACTTATTGCTTTTTGCTCACAATATAACAGGTTAATAGGTTTGTAGGTTACCAATAAATAGGTTTATTTGAGAGTTTTAATGACCGTCTCTTCATCCGTCTGCAGGTCTCCCGAGTTCAGTGACTTCCTGAAACACGCACTGGATAAGAACGTGGACAACAGGTGGAACACAGCACAACTTCTTCAGGTGAATTGACTTTTCCTCCCTTTATTTCAACACGTATAATCTAAGGCCATGTCCACTGAACCTGGCCCTAAGCTGAGGCAGTATTGCTGCAAAAGGCCCTCGTTTGCCGTCCTCGTGCTGCTCGGCCACCAGCTGGTCCAGGTGTCTTTCTTGCCACATGAATCAGCAGCTGTTCATTCATTTGTCTGTGTCAGGCACTTTCTGCACCAGCCTTCATCCTTTGACGTCAGCAAAGGAGATTTTGTTTCCGAGGCTTTAAGTAGGCCAGCCTAGCACTGACTGCGCACATATGCACACGTGCTAAACACTTCAGGAGAGATTCTGCTCTCGGAAGAGGCAACATGGGGTTGAAAATACAGAATTCAAGTTTTCCTCCTATTACGTTGATAATATCAAAGAAGCTGCACATTCTCAGACCAGCCATTGACTGTCTACAGCAGGTTTCAAAGCCAAGAAAGGTAAGAACTGGAGACTGGCATCCTCATGGGACATTGATGTGCTCGTTTTCCTCTTGTCTGTCGCACATTTGGCTTACAGCAATTTTGCTGTACAATGCAATAAATCTTAAAGGTCCTAAATTATGCTTCATTTTCTCTAAGCCAAATCGTGATGCACAATATATCAGACAGTACCATATCAGTTATCAGTCAGTATTAGAATTTTTTTTATTATTATTATTTTATTGGAAATCTAGTTGTGCAGGCTCGTTTCCACTTATGTTTACATTTATATTTTACCTTTATTAAGTTAATCTTTGAAAACTAATAATTTAATTGCGCTGTTGTTTAATGTACTTCATTCCTTCAAAACAAATTTATTTATGTATTTTCTCATTGTTTTATTTTATTTTACACACTTGACTGAATTGGTTTCTCAAGATCTTTGAAAACACTAATAATTTAATAATACTGTTCAATTTAATCTTATAAGCAAATCTCACGTTTATATCCATTTTTTATACTTTAGAATATAATGATGTCATTTCTCTTGTGGCATTTGCAGTGTTTGATATCATTTTTAAAATAATTTGTTACGTTTATTTAGTCAGTATAGTGCAGTATAAGTACAATTTTAATATCAACCATATATTGGTTGTCAGCTTATTGGTATTGGCCAGAATTTAAATATGCTAATTCAAAATATATTAAGGGGAGGGACATTAACATAACACAGACACTTCTTATATATAAGATATATATATATATATATATGTGTATATATATGTATATATATATATGTGTGTGTGTGTGTGTGTAATTATTATTTTGTTGTTATTTATTGTATTATTAATTTATTGTATTATTTTCCTGAAATTGCGAATAACAGCAGATTTAAAATGCTACATTTTCCAAGAATTTATCTGGAACAGAGTGTTCTGACTGCTTTTTGTGAATGTCAAAATGAATAGTATCTTAATAATATGTGCACAATATGTGTCATTTTAATATGTATATTGTAGTAATAGTAATTCATCTTCATTTTTGCAGCACCCGTTTGTGAGTAGTGTAACTGACAGCCGACCCCTGCGGGAGCTCATCGCTGAGGCCAAGGCGGAGGTCACAGAGGAGGTAGAGGAGCTGAAGGAGGAAGAGGAGGAAGAAGATCATGAAGGAAACCTGGTAAGAGATTATAAGGACTGCCAACAAACTTAGAACACTTTTCAGAGAAAGATTAAACCTAAAAAAGTCTGGATGAATGTTGGCCAAGAGAACGTCCTGAGGTACAGATTTCTGACTGCGTATGAGCAACTGTAGTAGTGATGCTTGTGTTAGTTGTAAATCTATGCTGCATCATCCATTAACTTGTTTCAAATGATCTTACCCTCAGCTTCGCGGACACAAGCGCGCACCATCTGACGCTAGCGTCGGCAGCTCTGAAGACGAGAAGCTTCCCCAGTCGCCGTCCACCTTGGAGTCAGTTCCTGAAAAGATCGAGGACGTCGCTACGCCTAAGCTACCAGATGATAATCTTACAGCTGGAAAAGAGAAGGAAGAAGAACCTCTGAAGGTGGACGAGAACCACATCCGGGATGGAACGGTACCTGGATCCAAGAAACAAGCTGTGGAAGAGTCTCAAGAACCTAAAGCTGAAGAAAAGGCTGTAGAAGCAGAGGTTGTTTTACCAGAGACTCCTACTGACACGATAGTCCAGAGGGTCGAGCAACCAGCCAAACCTGATGGAGAGAAACTGGAGGAGAAAAAGGAGGTGGTGGGCAACGGTGAGCTCATAAAGGAAGTGCCTGCTTCAGACATGGCTTCAATGGAGACTCCAACTGAGCCCACTAAACAAGCTGAGCCAGTGAAAGAAGTAGAGAAGGCTGAGGAAAAGGAGAAACCTGCAATGGTGGAGAAAGAAAGCCCGGTGAAGCCTAGGTATGTGAAGAAGCAAGACTCTGACTCGGGAATAAGTTCGACAGCTGACAGCGGCAGCATAGACCTGAACTTATCCATCTCCAGCTTTATTAGCAAGTCCAAGGAGCCAGGAACCATCTCTCAACAGGTGAGAAACACCTACTCAAAGCTGTCATTACTTTATACTCGCTAGATACCAGACAATAGAAGATCACAACATTAGTGTAGAGTCAGTGTAGTCTCTGTTTTAAAGTTTAGTTTTTAAAGTAAGGAATAATAGAAACAACGTGTCTTTCTAATAATTGAATAGCCCGTAGTCAATTATTCCGTGATTGCTACACACCTCAAAACATTGTTCAGATATTGTATTTAAGACAATTGTCAGGTTTTTGTCTTTATGGGTGTGCATGTTTGTTTGGATTAAAGCGAACCATTTGAACCCTGGTGCATCAAACAAGCAGAGCGAGACGCTGAAAAGATGGATCTCGATCCGCTACCAAACCAACTCTGGTGCTGTTTGAAAGATATATGAACGCAACACGGACCAAAGACATGTAAACCAACCAAAACCGGGACATGCTGTCACAAGATGCGACTCTAAACAGGACAGAATGCTCCAGAATACCTGTTTTTTCTCGTCATAGTCGCGATGCTGCCCATCACAGTTCAGTACAGGCGTCAGAACCGCGTCTCCTCACAGCAGATCTTCGTTTGTGTGTGTGTGACGGAGGGATTCCTGCCGCTGTTTTGACTCATTTACACATTTGATAAGCTCTTCACGAGTTCTCAGTTGGTCAAAATACCATCATATGTACGCTACGCACATACAGCGAGCGCATTTATCCCAGAACACAGCATTGTTTTGGATGTTTGGCAAATTCTGTTGCAAAACATACGTAATAAAAGCTGACCAATCAGGTTGTGAATGTATCCCTCCGTATGCCTTTAGGCTTGGTATCTTCAGGTTTGGTGTTAAAATGCCAATGTGAACACTAAGCTGACAAAGGCTTAAAAAAAATGTTTGGTCCGAACCAAGCAAACCGAACTACAAGTGTGAACCCACCCTAAAACTCTCTTGTGTGTGGGACTAATTTCTTACGCATCTCATCCAAGGCTCAGTTGCTGATTCCAAAACGTCATTTTAGATATGCTGACTTATGTTGATTTATGCTGTTATTTGAGAGAGAGGAAGCATGAGGAAAAGAGATTGATTGATTAAGCAATTGAAATGTTTAAATATTACAAATAAAATAGTTATTGTGAATTATTAACTTTATTTATTTTTAACTTTATTAATTTTTATAGGCTAAAAATATATTGTGAATTATTAGTGAATATTGTGTGGAAAAATGGCCTGTATTCATTTTATTTTATTTATTTATGTATTTATACTGAGTTTAAGTTTTAACATTTTAAATCTATAGGCTGAAATACATTATAAAATTATAAAAATTTATTGTGAATGATTAATTTAACAACAATTTAAATTTTATTTATTTATTTATTTACTGTGTTTAAGTTTTAACATTTTAAACATTTTGAATCTTTAAGCTACGAGGCTGTTTGGTCCAAAAATATGTATTTTTTTCTTGACTGACTTATTTTTACTAAAGAACAAATTAATGAAGGCCATTTAATCCACAAAGTATCTGTCACGACACACACACTAGAGACGTAAGATCCAATAGCAGTATTTAATATGGGGTAATCCGTACTCACAACAGTCCAGGCAAGGGTCAAAAATCCAATAAGGCAATCCAGAAACAAACAAGAAACAGTCAGATACATGAACGGAAGTGTGGGGACAAAAACAAGGACTCCGTAACAAACACTAACACAGACAGGGCATATATACACACAGAACTAACAAGGTGACGGGAAACAGCTGAGTGCAATAATCAGATAAGTGGCAGAACAGAATGCTGGGAATTGTAGTCAATAGTGAAGGACACCGTGATAACGAGGACCTCTAGTGATAACCCAGGGAAACACAACCAGACACTGTGACAGAACCTCCCCTCTACGGAGCGGCTACCAGACGCTCCATGACAGAAAACAAGACAACACAAGAGTCCCAGAGTAAGGTGGAACGTGGAAGATCCGAGGGAGGGATGGGAGGGCCAGGACCATGCAGGGAGACAGGAACAAGGGGTGAGGGTTTAACCGGGGACCAGGGCAAAACAAAAAGTCTACCGGCATCCAGGGGGAAACACAAAGTCCATCTGGCGGCCAGGGCGAAGCACAGTTCATCGGGAGTCCAGGGCGAAACGCAAAGTTCATCGGGAGGCCAGGGCGAGACGCAAAGTCCATCGGGCGGCCAGGGCGGTGCAGACCCCTCGGGCGGCCAGGGCGGTGAAGACCCCTCGGGCGGCCAGGGCGGTGAAGACCCCTCGGGCGGCCAGGGCGGTGAAGACCCCTCGGGCGGCCAGGGCGGTGGAGCAGCAGCAGGCACCGGCTCGGGAGCAGCAGCAGGCACCGGCTCGGGAGCAGCAGCAGGCACCGGCTCGGGAGCAGCAGCAGGCACCGGCTCGGGAGCAGCAGCAGGCACCGGCTCGGGAGCAGCAGCAGGCACCGGCTCGGGAGCAGCAGCAGGCACCGGCTCGGGAGCGGCAGCAGGCACCGGCTCGGGAGCGGCAGCAGGCACCGGCTCGGGAGCGGCAGCAGGCACCGGCTCGGGAGCGGCAGCAGGCACCGGCTCGGGAGCGGCAGCAGGCACCGGCTCGGGAGCGGCAGCAGGCACCGGCTCGGGAGCGGCAGCAGGCACCGGCTCGGGAGCGGCAGCAGGCACCGGCTCGGGAGCGGCAGCAGGCACCGGCTCGGGAGCGGCAGCAGGCACCGGCTCGGGAGCGGCAGCAGGCACCGGCTCGGGAGCGGCAGCAGGCACCGGCTCGGGAGCGGCAGCAGGCACCGGCTCGGGAGCGGCAGCAGGCACCGGCTCGGGAGCGGCAGCAGGCACCGGCTCGGGAGCGGCAGCAGGCACCGGCTCGGGAGCGGCAGCAGGCACCGGCTCGGGAGCGGGAACAGACACCGGCTCGGGAACAGACACCGGCTCGGGAACAGACACCGGCTCGGGAACAGACACCGGCTCGGGAACAGACACCGGCTCGGGAACAGACACCGGCTCGGGAACAGACACCGGCTCGGGAACAGACACCGGCTCGGGAACAGACACCGGCTCGGGAACAGACACCGGCTCGGGAACAGACACTAGAACAAAAACAGTCACAAAGACAGACACAAACACAGAAACAAATACTGGGTCCGAGACCGACATGTGCTCCAGTTCTGGAACAGGCACTGGCTCTGCTACAGGCTCTGGAACGAGCCCCGGCTTCGCCTCAGGCTCAGGAACGGGCACTGGCTCAGGAACGGGCACCGGCTCAGGAACGGGCACCAGCTCAGGAACGGGCATCGGCACAGGAACGGGCACCGGCTCCGGCTCAGGAACAGCCACTGACTGTTCCACTGGCTCAGCCTCCGGCTCGGGAACGGGCACTGGCTCTGCCTCCGGGTCAGAAACCGCAGACACAGGCTCTGCCTCCGGCTCAGGAACAGCAACGACTGGCATATCCAATATCCGAGCCAGACGCTCCAGGTAGTCCCAGCTCAGGAAGGCAGATGAAACCGGGACAGTCTCTCGCTGGGCAGACGGGACGGGGACAGTCTCTCGCTGGGCAGACGGGACGTGAACAGTCTCTCGCTGGGCAGACGGGACGTGAACAGTCTCTCGCTGGGCAGACGGGACGTGAACAGTCTCTCGCTGGGCAGACGGGACGTGAACAGTCTCTCGCTGGGCAGACGGGACGGGAACAGTCGCTCGCTGGGCAGACGGGACGGGAACAGTCTCTCGCTGGGCAGACGGGACGGGAACAGTCTCTCGCTGGGCAGACGGGACGTGAACGGTCTCTCGCTGGGCAGACGGGACTGGAACAGTCGCTCGCTGGGCAGACGGGACGGGAACAGTCTCTCGCTGGGCAGACGGGACGGAAACAGTCTCTCGCTGGGCAGACGGGACGGGAACAGTCTCTCGCTGGGCAGACGGGACGGGAACAGTCTCTCGCTGGGCAGACGGGACGGGAACAGTCTCTCGCTGGGCAGACGGGACGTGAACAGTCTCTGACTGGGCAGACGGGACGTGAACAGTCTCTGACTGGGCCCACGGGACGTGAACAGTCTCTGACTGGGCAGACGGGACGTGAACAGTCTCTGGCTGGGCAGACGGGACGTGAACAATCTCTGGCTGTGCAGACGGGACGTGAACCGTCTCTGGCTCAGGCATGGCCTCCGAGCCCTTAGGGATACTGGAGGTCTTCATCTTCCTCCGGCGTCTCTGATGGTGACGGGCAGGCTCTGGACTGGACTGAATGGGTGGTGAACTTAAGTCTGGAGTAGACCTCACCTCCTCTGGTTCCATGAAGACTCGAGGTGGAGAGTGACACCTGGACCCTCCTCCAGTACCTCCTCTCCTACGACCTCCTCGGGTCCCCGAAAATCTTGCCAGCCGGGTTCCCTCGAATGATTCCCTGGGATGGTCAAAAGGGATTGAGGAAACTTTCTTGACATCAGCTTCCTCTGTCAATCGGGCCCACAAAGCAAAGCAATCAAAAATGTTCATACGAGGAGGAATCTCCTTAGGTTGAGTCTTCCCTCTCTGTTGTTTCCTCCCCTTCTCAGTCTCCATACCGCTGGATCACTTGTGACGGAGTCCTTCTGTCACGACACACACACTAGAGACGTAAGATCCAATAGCAGTATTTAATATGGGGTAATCCGTACTCACAACAGTCCAGGCAAGGGTCAAAAATCCAATAAGGCAATCCAGAAACAAACAAGAAACAGTCAGATACATGAACGGAAGTGTGGGGACAAAAACAAGGACTCCGT
Organism: Tiaroga cobitis; assembly: GCA_030578255.1. NCBI lineage: Eukaryota > Metazoa > Chordata > Actinopteri > Cypriniformes > Leuciscidae > Tiaroga > Tiaroga cobitis. The sequence goes on from CM060591.1 coordinate 50,340,819, forward strand.
AACAAACACTAACACAGACAGGGCATATATACACACAGAACTAACAAGGTGACGGGAAACAGCTGAGTGCAATAATCAGATAAGTGGCAGAACAGAATGCTGGGAATTGTAGTCAATAGTGAAGGACACCGTGATAACGAGGACCTCTAGTGATAACCCAGGGAAACACAACCAGACACTGTGACAGTATCATAAATATTGAGCTATATTTAAAAGGCTTTTTTGATTTTTTTTAAAACTAGAATGTTTTGTTGTTGTTGTTGTTCTAGGATAGCAAGAGGCAGAAAAAAACTCTGAAAAAGACTCGCAAGTTCATCGTGGATGGTGTGGAAGTCAGCGTGACGACATCAAAGATCATCACAGACAATGACACCAAAAGCGAGGAGATGCGATTCCTCCGGTGAGCCATCAGCTGTTTAACTGCTCTGAGACACTTTGCATGTTTGCCTCATGTTTGCATTATATTTGCATTCATTGGTAAAACTTTAGTTCTGCCTGTTTCATGTTGTGGCAGAAATTTTCTAATACAAGCTTCTGCCTCTTCTCATTCTTAAAGCAACATCACCTGTTTTGGTAAATGCACACAGATTGGTAGTTTAAGTGTCCAGTCATCTTTCACGGCTGGGTGATATAAAAGCGGTGTTGGGTTGTTTTCATACCTCAGAGCGACAAAAAGTTTCCTGTGCGGTGTTTATTAGCATGTTTTACATATAACGGCCCCATATTTCAACACCAGATGTGTGAAAGGGAAATCAAGTTGAGTAATACTTCCTGTTCCTGCCTGGAAAAGCTTCCTGTTGGACTGGATAGTGCCATTTTTTTTTTTCAGAAAAGCTCAGCATTTTTCAACCTTAAACAGTTTTTCCTCCATTTCAATTTTAAACAATTAACATATTTGGTTATATCCTAAACTTATTGTCATTATAAAAAAGTATGGGAATGAAACAATGAAAATACAGTCATAGGGCCCTATCTTGCACCCGGCGCAAATGACTTTGTACACTGACGCATGTATCATTCCTATTTTGCACCCGAGCAAAGCGGACTTTTCCCTTCACAGACACATGTCGGTTAACTAAGAAATACACTTGCGCTCCCCGGGGCGGTTCAGCGCAAAGAGGAGGCGTGTTCCGGCGCAAACTTTCCCTCATGCTATTTTGCTTCTATAAAACAATTCTGCCACTGACCAGAAAGAACCTAGTCTAAAGTCAGTGGCGTGTTGCGCGTACATTCAGATGCTGTTTTAAGCGCGCATGCTTGGCCATAATACAGAGTGTGAACAACGCGCATACACTGTAGATGATTCTCTCATCTACACAGATGCATTTTACTTTTTGCAAATCATACATTATTATAAGGAAAAATATTTAACCACGAGGGAAATCATTGTTGTGTCCATGACGATGGGAAAAATAGGCATAAAGCTTAAACATTTACCCAAATTATTATATGCATGTTTAACCGAAGCTAATTTGGGTGGGTTTGTCCCCCAATGTCACTTCCCTTTCTTTTACGGCCCTGACGAGAACATCGATCTCCTCGGCTGTGAACCGATTCTGAAGCGCGCTGGTCAATGCGCCGTTATAATAGTATTGCGCCATGGAACAAGCGCACCTCGTTCATCATGCTCTTTAAGGGAATGTGATATGACGCTCTTATTGGTTTGTTTCCGTTACGCCCAAACCACACCTATGAATAATGAAGCTACTTCAGACCAACCCCTTTTAGATTTGCGTCGGGCGCAAGAGTCATTTATCCCGCCGGTTAAATAGCAACAGCGCCGGGATTCGCCCACAAAGTTACTTGCGCTTTGCGCTTGACACTTGCGTTTCAGATCGTTAAAATAGGCCCCATAGTCTTTAAAGTAATGATATAAAAAACAATCCTATTTACCTACTTAATGCATGATCCTTGTGCATGATTCCAGTTTATACTTAAAAATGTCACATTTCAGAAGTAAAATGGGTTGTGAATGCTGTTTAATGTTGACTTTGGAGTAAGTAATAAAATACCTTTTTACTCCGTGATGTTTCTAAATTGGCATTTGCTGGTGGATTTAAAGATTAAAGGGTTAATTCACCCAAAAATGAAAATTCTGTCATCAATTACTCGCCCTCATGTCGATCCTTTTGTTCATCTTCAGAACACAAATGAAGATCTTAATGAAATCTGAGAGAAAACTGGCTTGAAAGTGGTAGTTTCGTAGACTGTCAATGGAGACACCTTAAAAGCCTTATATTTCATTAAAAAGATCTTCATTTGTGTTCTGAAGAGGAACGAAAGTCTTACGACATGAGGGAGAGTAATTAATGACAGAACGCAAAGAAATTGGACATTGCTTTACCATAGAGATGGTCCTTTAAAACCTTTTTATCAGGCTCATATTTTGTGAAATCAGCTTCAGATTTGACTAACTTAGACATGGCTTTGATTTTCTAGCAATTTCTAGTCCAAATTATTTTGTAAATAATATATTTTGTATAAAATAAAAATGTTTAGTTCCGTACATTTGCTAAAACACCATAGGTAAGTCTGTTGTAGGATCAGTGTAAAATGATTGTTAAATGTGTGTGTTTCAGGCGTCAGGAGCTGAGGGAACTGAGACTTCTGCAGAAAGAGGAGCAGAGAGCCCAAACTCAGCTCAGCAACAAACTCCAGCAGCAGCGGGAGCAGATCTACAGACGCTTCGAACAGGAAGTCACGGTGAGCCAGAACAAACAAAGACATTAAGATCAGAATCGCTGCTTCATTGATGTTACTGGATCATATCAAGGGTCCAATATCAATCAAATGAAGGATACAGAAGGAAAGTGCCTGCTGAAATAGTTCCTGACGTCCAGGACAAAAATAAATACAATCGGACAAATCTTCACTGGGATCATCTTTAAAATGTCACCTTGAAACCATATAATCTACCAAAAAGGCTGCCAAGATACTCTGCTGATGTGATTATTATTTGAAAGGTTTTTGTTTTTACATTAATAGCCTTAGTTGGGTGCTTAAAACTTGATTGCTCTTCTGAGAATAGTGGTGTTGCCAATCCCAGAAACACTGGCAGGACTCTGACCGAATTACATCACATGCTTAACAGCTTCATTATTTTTGGAGTGTGTAATCCATGTCTGACTATTAAGCGTATGTCAGTTTTAAGCCACCCGAGATTGTGCCAGTTAACCTGGTCAACAATCATTTTTCCTGTTCATTCTTTTTATTCTAGTTAATAAAACTAAATGAACTTGAACTGAACTTTGGTTGTCATCAGGAAAAGATCTCTAGATTCTCATGTTGTTGTTTTTTTTCTTCTTAACAAATATAAATATATACATTAAACACCAGAAATTAAAAATAATTTGACATGTATGTCTATTTCTATTCATCTCAGTATTTTGAATGGGTCTATAGAGGCGATTAATGTAGATCTGCTTTATAATTTCCGTGTTTTCTTGTCTCGCTAGAGTAAGAAGCGTCAGTATGATACGGAGGTGGAGAATATGGAACGGCAGCAGAAACAGACCATCGAGCGTCTGGAGCAGGAACACACCGATCGTCTCCGAGACGAAGCCAAACGCATTAAAGCTGAGCAGGACAAAGAGCTCTCCAAGTTTCAGAGCACGCTCAAGAACCGCAAGAAAGAGGTATGGAAGAGTTTAGGATCCCTGCTTTCCAGAAGAAGCATTCTGGGGGGGGGAAATAACGTGATTTGATTTTTTTATTTATTTTCACTTACTAAAGTGTTCTTATGGTTTAAATCCGAATCCGTTTACATGGGATTGAACTGACTGTACCTCACAGGATGTTGCTCATGTGATGATAGACTCACCACCGCCGCCCTGCAGGACGTAAGCGGCATGTCTGTTGAATGTGTGCTGTGAAACATTAAATCTGCTTTCCTTTACTTTCTTTCCTTTTTACGATCAGTGTTTAGTCTCAACTGTAGGAGTTTGGCCAGTATTAAACCATACAGATGGTTAAAGCAGTTTCATTCTTGTTTTCAACAGTACTGTCATTCTGTTAGGGCTGTAGTACTCGAGTCCGGTCTTGGATTCGAGTCCGGACTCGAGACCGTTTTTCTATGGTCTCGGACTTGTTTCGGACTCGCTGGTATTCGGACTCGAACTTGTCTCGGTCTCGGCCACTGGTCTTGCCAAATATGGCTTTTGGTCACGACCGAGTCCAGGTGTCTTTCTATTATGTTAATAATATTGAAGGAAAAGTGAAACACTGGCCACCTAATAACCAATCACACTAGATTATCCTCGCACGTCACGCTCTGCGTCTGCATGCCCGTTGCATTTGTAAACTTTGCATCAGCCTAACGTCATAAAGTTATAAGTTCGATTACGTATGGTGGTAGTAGCAAGCAGTGTGTGTCGTATGCGTTAAAGGTGGTTCATTTGGGTAACGTTAATGTTATCTGACATCGGTGGTGATTTCTTCAGTTTTAAATTGACAATAGAAAATGTGTTCAGAACGAACAGAAATATTCTCCAGGATGCCTACAGAACGAAAGACATTTTTGTATGTGTGTTCATTTATTACTAGCCTATTAGGGTAACGTTAACTTAGAAAATGCCAAAATTAACCGAACAAGTGCTCACTACAACGGCACGCGTCTTCTCATGCTGTTACTATAGTTACTATCTTACTAGCTACTACTTCAAAATCCTGGGTGTTGTGACACTTTCGCTTTTAGATTAACAAATAATAACCCAAAATTACTGTCTTGATAATGTCATGCATAAGACTTTTTTTTTTTTTCCTGTCCTGGACTCAGTCTTGACTCCTCGGACTCGAACCTTTTTGGACTCGGTCTTGTCTTGGACTCGACTAGTCCTGGTCTTGGACTCGACAAAGGTTGTCTTGACTACAGCCCTACATTCTGTCAGTAATGTCGGCATGGAATGGAAGTTGCGTTAATTCCCTATTGTGACGTTTATCCAAGTGAAATGGCTTCTCAAACAAGAAAAGATGTAGGGCGGGCCTTGATTTTCGCCATCGGGAATTGATTGAATGTTTGTGGTTTGCTAATTGGTGGATCTCATGTGAGTGACAGGTTTTCCCGCCCTCACGCCAGTAAACGCATCATCAGAGAAGATCTTGATTCTTTTGTAGACTAAAATATTTCATTACAGGTTTTCTGTTTAGGATACACTGTCTCAAAGTGCCCTTTCCCCTTTCAAAATGAACGTGTGTATATATGCTGTTTTATTGCTAGTTGTTAATGTTGTGTTTGTGTGTGTTTAAAGGAGCAGGAGTTTCTTCAGAAGCAGCAGCAGGATCTGGACAGCGCTCTGAAGAAGATCATTCAGCAACACAAACATGAGCTGGCCACGATCGAGAGAGACTGTCTCAACAACAAGCAGCAGCTCCTGAGAGGTCAGACTGGACATTCCCACTCAATATTATCCTTTAGTCTCATTCTCATCCTCCCCAATGGATTGTTTGCAGCTTTTGCTGTGTTAGCAGTTAGCGGCTCTAGGCAGCTGTTTGTGCGGTGAGCAACAACACCCCACAGCATTAGAGATATAATAAACTGCACACTACCATTTTTTTATATTCTTTTTGAGAGAAATTAGTTTTCAAATTGCTTACACACTAAAAGTGGAACTGGAGGCTGCCCAGTCCTATTGTTTGAACCGCGAGAGGCGTCAATTGCCGTCATTGTGTTGTGCGTCAGGTTCAAGTTTTACTCTTTTGGCGTACGTCGATGCGTACGGCTGTCTGCCGTAAGCTAGTTATTTTAGTCGAAGTTTTAAATATGGATATTTTTCTTACACATACGCATCGCTTCGCTTCAGAAGACCTTTATTAACCCCCGGAGAGCCGTGTCAAGCACTTTAATCATGAATTAATGCACTTTAATGGACTTCCAAAGTCATCCAGCCATTCACTGCCATTATCAACCTTGGAAGAGCCAGGAAATGTATTAATTAGGGCTGGGACAACGCATCGATGAAGTCGACGCAAAATATGTGCGTCGATTCGTCAGACCCAAAACAAAGATGGCGGCGCCGGAGAGTAGTAGCTGACTGGATTGTTGATTAAAGCACACTTTTGATGGACAAAATAAATATGATTTCACCCAAAAAGTGCAGAAAATGCACATAATTTGCATGTCTGGTGTGTTTTAACAAGAACTGGAGTAGGTTATGTATGTCAGAAAAGAAAATGAAGACTCAAAAATATTTATAGATTTTTTTTTTATTGAATACTAGACATCAAGTTATTATTTTCATCTTAAAGAAGAATTACAAGATGCACTTTTTTCAGTATAAATAATCGCTAGATTAATCGTTTAAAAAATAATCGTTTATCCCAGCCCTAGTATTAATGTAACTCTATATAATATAACAGTGTATAACTGAATGTCATATACACCTAGGATGACTTCAGGGTGAGTAATCATGGGCTAATTTTCATTTTTGGGTGAACTATCCCTTTAAATAGTTTTGAATGATGTGTTTGCTTTTGCAAGAGATGTCTGATGTTTTGCATGTTTTGTGTGTAGAGTTTCAAGAAATTGAGCCATAGTTTCAGAAATTGTGTGTAAGCAATTTGAAAAACTGTAACACTTTTACTCTGCAAGGAATTAAATTGATCAAAAGTGACAGTAAATATATGTATAATGTTACAAAAGGTTTCTATTTCAAGTAAATGCTGTTCTTTTGAACTTTCTATTCATTAACATATCCTGAAACAAAATGTATTACGGCTTCCACAAAAATATTAAGAAGCACAACTGTTTGATGATAATCAGAAATGTTTATTGAGCATCAAATCATCATGATTTCTGAAGGATCATGTGACACTGAAGACTGGAGGAATGATGCTGACAAATAGAGCAAAAGAGGCTTCTTCTTTCACAAACATCAAAACATCTTACCAAGCCCAAACTTTTGAACGTTAGTATATATCGGTACCATATTGGTTGTTGTCAGACAGTATTAGAGATTTTTCTCTTGTTATTTATAGCTATCATTTGATTTTGAATATTTAATTGTGCATGCTCATTCCCATGTATGTTTACCTTGGCCATAATCTAACTCTCATGTAAAGTTAATGTTAAAGTTTATTACATAACAAGGTTACATTTTCATCAATAATGTTGTGATGCATACATTTGTAGCGCTTGTAGCATTTTAAAGTACTGCTTGTATTATTTTTTTGTTTTTGTAACTTTAGACAGTCAGAGAATTTTAATATCAGCCATAACAAGAAAATAATAATCAACTCATATCCGATAATTTAAAGTAGTTTTAATATCGACACATACCAACACGTCAAAAAGCTGTTTCCATCCACCTATTTTAATGCAAATTTTCAATGGATATCACATAAAAACATGCTGGATGCAACTGCCAAGATCCGCATAAAAAACTTGTACGTACAATTGAGGGAGATATATCATTTTATTTGATAAGAAGACATAAGCATAAACTACATTTACCAAATAAATCCCTTGATGCGCAACAAGTAAATCATGTGATTCAACAGAGGATGTGATTGGATAACGATTTCATTGCACGGCATCTCAAATGTTGGTTTGGTTGTTCTGAAATCCCTGAGCCAAAGTCTGTCATCAGAATGATTTGATATGACTTCCCAGAAGCGTCTCAAACGACTGCGTTCCCAACGTCAGGCATCCGAGCGCAAGATTTCGTGACGGCATTTGTTGCTTTTAAAGTCATTTATGATTAGAGGGAAAAAAGCCCCATTTTTATTACATTACGATATTTCGAATGATTTTGTTCTCTTGAACACATGGGACGCAAATGTTTTAATGCGATATTCAACTTTTCAGCATTGTTAAATTCACAACTTTGGGCGGAAACTTAGCTATAGTTACCTTACCGTGTGCTCTGGTACTGGGCTTGCTTTTGTCACACAGGGTGCCATTTGAACTTTGAAAACAAAGTTCAATTGATTTAGCTTAGTTCTTCCTGATTCTTGCAGCCAGAGAAGCCGCCATGTGGGAGCTGGAAGAGCGCCACCTACAGGAGAAACACCAGCTGCACAAGCAGCAGCTGAAAGACCAGTACTTCATGCAAAGACACCAGCTGCTCAAACGACACGAGAAGGTTACTTCCCACATCAGCCTTATACAGTCTGTGCACTTCTGGTTGCTATTGTTGTGATTTTAAACTCAGAGTGTGTTTGTCTACAGGAAATGGAGCAGATGCACAGGTATAACCAGCGTCTGATGGAGGAGATGAAGAGCAAACAGACTCAAGAGAGAACCAGACTGCCTAAGATCCAGCGCAGTGATGCTAAGACCCGCATGGCCATGTTCAAGAAGAGTCTGCGCATCACAACCACAGGGGTCACGCCGGAACTGGAACGTGAGAGGGTCAAACAGGTCAGAGGTCATATCAGGTTCAGGCTTAAAGGTGCAGTAAGCGATTTCTGATTCATGCTGTTGAAAGTGGATCGGACCAACACGGTTGTAGCCAATCAGCAGTAGGGGGCGTGTCCACTCATGATGGGGGAGGAGAGAGAGTGAGATTTGAAGACTGTTGAAAGAGAAATGGCTGAACGACTTTTACAAAAGAGAAAAGTTCAGAGGAATAACTGGAAAAAAGAAGGGTTAGGTTCAGGCATGAGCTTTAGGATGCACGTCAGTATCAGAAAAGCGCTCCAGCGCTGGAGAGAGTTAAGCGGGTAGGCCTGAAAACGGACACAGAGGTTGCGTTGTTTCTCCTCCATACGTGAGTAACATTGGTTTGCCATGTTTCACAGAACCAAGATATGCTTTATATGCAAGAGTGTCATTGTTTGTCTGGAGCTGCTGGCGACTAACAACCAACTCTAGCTTGTTCTTTGTCGTTTGTTCGTTATCTTCTCTTTATTTTTCGTGAAGCATTATTTTGCTTCTACTATGATAAAGTGTGTCTTGCATTGTGTTTTCGTAGATTTTGGGGGCAGAGACATGAAGGGAAGGGTGTGTTTCTTGGGTTGATTTCAAATATCAGTGGTCAAAATATCTGATATATTTTCTCAGAAATCACTTACTGCACCTTTAACAGAATAATTTGTTCTAGTCTACATGAACTTACAAAGTTAATTATTTCTGCAGAATTATGCAGCAATGTTAAAATTCTTTTTAAGACTAAGATTTGCTCAAATTACATTTTAAGGTCATCTATATAAAAACAGTGGACATTAACATGCTCAAATAAATATGGATATGATATGGATCTAATATCGATGGATACCACTTTATAACAATATGGTACAGATATACTGTATTGTGCATGATCCTTAAATATTTCAACTTGTTGCACAGATCATTTTCTTCTTGTAGTTAGTGTTTGTGTAGTAATTCTTGTATATTTGTGTGGCCGATGAACAGTTTGCAGCACAGGAGGAGAAGAGACAAAAGAACGAGCGTCTCCATCAACTCCAGAAACATGAGAATCAGATGAGAGACCTGCAGACGCAGTGCGACGCCAACGCCAGAGAACTCCAGCAGCTGCAGGTACACCTGAGCATTCACCGGCACACGAACAACACAGCGCTTACTCCGTCGTAAAAACCAAACGGTAACGTGCCTTGTGTGTGTTGTAGAATGAGAAGTGTCATCTGTTGATCGAGCATGAGACTCAGAAGCTGAAGGAGCTGGACGAGGAGCACAGCGCAGAGCTCAAGGACTGGAGAGAGAAACTCAGACCCCGCAAGAAGGTACGACACTAGTATCGTCATTACTCCAGTCTTCAGTGTCACATGATTCTTCAGAAATCACTCTAATATGATGATTTGATGCTCAAGAAACATTTCTGATTATCATCAAACAGTTGTGCTTCTTAATATTTTTGTGGGAAAAAATATACTTTTTTTCATCTTTGATTAATAGAAAGTTCAAAAGAACAGCATTTATTTGAAATAGAAATCTTTTGCTACATTATACATGTATTGACTGTCACTTTTGATCAATTTAATGCGTCCTTGCTGAATAAGATATGAATTAATTTCTTACTGACCCCAAACGGTTGCGTATTTAATTTTCACTTTTTTATTGGTTATTTTTTATCTTAATTAAACCAATATATTGTAATGTTAAGCAATTAAACTTCATCATAATGATTTAAATAAATTTGAACTTTCCTTGTAAATTACTGAGACTTTTCAAAGCTGCACTCATTAATTTTTAATTATTATTTAATTAATTTCTCTTATTAAAGATGCCATGTTGAGATCACATGACCAGCCAAGTTTACTCTCTTTTTTCAAATTCTTGGTAAACCCCCTATTACAGGACTTTCTCACACAGAAATAATTGACCATGGCTGTCTATGAAAAGCTTTTGTGTGATGCTTCATCCGCACCACTAGATGTCAGCAAAACATTGAGGCCGAAACATGTTGGCATAGGTTTTTTAATGGATAGCCAAGTTTAAATAAAGGCTTTTTAAACTTACATTCCTTTTGAGTGCCTCAGAATTACTGTTTATTTGGGAAACATTTTGGATCTCCAAACTGAAGAGCACCAAAGGAACACACCTCTCAACACCCAAGTAGCCCTCCTAGTAACTCATTTGTGGTCATCAAAACATTATTGAGTGCATTTTTAATATTGAACACTTCCACCATGTTTGATTAGTGCTTTACTAAGAACATGAAATCTCTCTGTCCAGGCCCTGGAAGATGAGTTTGCCCGTAAGCTACAAGAGCAGGAAGTGTTCTTCAAAATGACCGGGGAGTCTGCATGCCTTAACCCCTCCACCCAGAGCCGAATCTCTAAGTTCTACCCCGTCCCGAGCGTCCACTCCACTGGGTTTTAAAGCACAGAGATGCTGAACTGCTATGACTGAACCTCTGCTGCCTCCTTCCCTCTGATCGCTGCTGTCAGTCAGAACGGAGGGTTTCTAGTGAGCTGCAGGCTATTGCTTTTGATTTTATTCTTTTTTTAGTTTTATTTAAGCTTTAAATGTGGACTTTCAGTGTGGTTGGTTTTCCAAAACATTTCAGTGATGGTTTATGAAAGATAATGTGATTTAATTCTATATGCCACTTAATGAATTTTTTTTCCCATTTTCTTCTTTTTTTTAAATGTATTTAAAAAATGTCATAATTTTACCTCTTTTTTTTTTGGTCTCAAAGTATTAATCGTGGTTTACTGTGGTATTTTTAGGACTATATTTGCAAACATGGAATGACTGTTCAACTTTGGGCTGATTTGCTTAAGTAAAGAGTCAATGCTTGATGTCAGTGGTTATGAGAACCAAACGAATGATTTAAATATCAAAATCAGTCAAAATAAAGCCATTGATTCTGCCAAGCGACATTTTTTGTACCATTCTAATGAAGTTTAATCGCACACATTATTTAGAGAAATACATTATCAGGACATAATGTTAAATGTTAATTCATGATTTTTTGGTTATTTCCTGTATGAATTACAGGATATAAATATATATTTGAATTTCCATCATCTCGCATCACCTTTTGTGAGCTTTGTTTATTATCATATTACTTTAAGTAGCAGCCATAGTCATTTCTTTGAAGCATTTTAGCATATCGACCACACTGTGTGCAAATATTCTGACATCACTGTGGAAAGAAGTGCATTTGCACTTGCTCTGCTATGCAATGTGAACATGTAGCTGCATTAATCATCTCAACTTTACAATTCATCGACAAACTTTAAAGCAAAACACCTCAATCTTTTCATGTTGTCGATACTGTGTATTCTCCAAAAAGAATTCATCCAGACATCTCTACACTACATTTGTGTACTTTTTGGTAAGACTGTAAAGAGGATGATGTTTCCTGTAAACCAATTTAATTTAATTAGACATGTTGTTTTTTAGCATTTTAGTAAAAGATTTTTTCTTCATCTAAGTTCACTTTCAACATGCAGTTCTAAATGTGTTTACTGCATTTACATTTGTGGTGTAGTCTGACTGTGAAATCTGTGTTGGGGGGGAAGACAGAAAACATGAAGTTCTTGTCATTGATAAAACCTCAGAGCAATGTTCATGTTTTACTGTAAAGAGAGTGCTGTGCGCCTTCTGATACAGGAATTCCTGCAGGTAGTCGCATAATCAGTACTTGATGTATTTTTTTTTTTACACATTTTCTTTCACAAAAATAACAGTTGTAAGATGTATTGTGTTTGTGTCAAATATCAAATCATTGTGATTATAGGAAGCTACTGTAATTAAAGCATGTGTGGTGAATCGTTCAGTTGTGTGGGTCTCTGTATTCAAGTGTCTCTCTGTTTATGAATACGAGGAAAATACTTTAGGTATAGAAAGACTGCGCGCTCATATTACAATGAATGGGAGAAAGTGTAACGCGTGATATGGCGAAATAAGTCCCGCCTTTTAAGTAAAAGAACCTATCGCCAGAGGGATTCGAAAAAAGTCTTTGTTAAAGCGATTTGAAGCTTTTGAAAATCTGACAAAAATTCAAAGGTACTAGACTGTGTTCTTTAGGGAGGGAAAGAACTACAATCCCATGAAGCATTGCAAACAGCGTAATCGAATTAAAAACAACAGAGACATATAAAACTACTCATTTACGGATTACATTTATAAAAAGAATGTATTTTTTTAAGTTTATTCCAAAATTATAGTGTATATACACAAACATTTCAGTATTTTGAGAGCCTAGGGAGATCGATTCGATCAGAGCCATAGAGAGAAAGTTGTTTTTCAACGGCTCTGGATTCGATTACATCATTCGCAGTGCTTCAAGGGAGTGGGCTGAGCTAACAAGATCTTTTTGACTCTCTGATTGGTGTAACAGCTGCCGTTAGAAGCTCCAATTGCTATGGAAAGTCTGAGATGCACGTTATGACTGCATGTATTGACATGTATTGCCTGAAAAAGGCTGTTTTGATTTGAGTTTTTATGAGACAGTAGCCAGGGAAAACCCGCTCTGAACGTTAGTCTGGCAAAGAGCTCATTCAAGCCCATTTCCAATCCGTAGAAATCGCGGCACCAATCAGAAACGTTGTGGCGGGCTTTACACGATGACGACATCACTGGGATTTTAAAGCAGATTTTGTAGCCCACATTACAAAGATGGATGCCGCCGTCGAACATCACTCGTTCGAATCAGCTATCGCCTCTGTTTTAAGCGATTTGAACCTTTCCTTTTTGTTAAAAACCGAGCAAAGAACAACACTCGGAGATGTTTCTCCACCGCTCTGCATACGTCATCTCCTTCATCGCTCTGATTGGTTTTAGGTCTATCCGCGACGTCCGTTGGTGACGCCCCTCTGGAAATGATTTGTCTATGACGCTTTGCCAGACCATAACTCAGTTACGAATGGTCTGGTTTTAACTTTTTACAGTCTATGGTTTTAACCAGGCTAATGAGACAGTTGATTTACTTGGTGAACAGCTTTGGAATATTTGATGTTTCAAAGATGGCAGCCGAGTGAAATGACTTGCCTTAAAGCTTAATGGGACTTTGATATGAGGTCTTCAGAAGTCTCAGCTTAAAAAAAAACAAAATATCTTTATTTCTCAATTTAAAAGTCAAGCCACATTTGATGCTATTGAAAGTCTGTAATAATGAAAGCATTTTAGCACATCAATTGACAAAAAGCTAATTTGAAACATCCATATCCCCAGATTATGTTAAATCTCATTTTGCAGTCATGCACACACATATTTATGACGAGGAAAAAAAATACAATCTTTTTTTCTTTAAAAACTGAAGTGATACGTTTTAATTTGTTCTTGTAATTCTTGTAAATTTAGTGTGAACACGTTTATATATTGGGAACAAATTATTGACCAAAAAAAAATAGAAAAATCTAAATTAAGATATGTACATTTCATTTTTACAGCATTGGCTGCACTGACATCTGTCTAAATTCCTGTGCTCCTCCTCCTCCGGCGAGTGGCATATAAAGCCTCACCTGTGGGGAAAAAAAGGTTTGTCATGACATTATCATGAAGAAATATACAGTATCTTATGATCAATTATATATTTTGTAAACTGGCTCATACCCTTTTCTCCTTTCATTCCTCGGGCGCCTGGGAGGCCACTGGCGCCTGTATAGTGCAATAGTAAAATTACAAGTTGAAACAAATATTGATAAATGATATCTGAACACTTGTCCATGCAAACAAGGCAATTTCAAGGATTACTCTGGATTAACCCTGTAAAGCCTGACATACTGTATTAAATAATAGTAAAAAAAATGGATTGGTTAATTGAACCTTTTTGACAATAAAAAAAAAAATCTAAAATGCATGTTTTGTTGAGCATCACATTTGATACTGTACATCAGGACTTTATGGCTCATATAGTATGATATAGTGAGAATATGGAGCTTAGAGGAGGAAGAAAAAAAAACACTGAACAAAAATATACAATTTGCTGCTTTTACTGATATTAATGTGGCCTAAAAGATGGCTTGTATAGTACATCAATGAGATCTTTATGAAAGTATAGCAGACGACTTGTATCAATGTCAGTTGTCACTTTATGTCTCCCCTTAATATGTCTTAAGATATTTAAATGATCAAAGGTCTGTGGTTTTATTGGGGTGGGGCAAAACTTAATGCAATGCAATACAATGATGATATGATATAATGATGATGTATCATATTTTATACTCACATTTTCTAAAAATGATCAAGCAAACATAAGTTGCTTCAGTCCCTTGAAATATTAGTAACACTATAGAAGCTATTCTTATGTTTACTTTATAAAAATCAGTAAATATTTCACAGCAAAAAGGCATGTGAACCTCGACCTGAAGGTGGACTTTTTTGTATAATTATCCTAAAAAACCTTTTTACTTGTTAAAAAGGTGTGAAATAAGATGACAGAAGGCACGTTGTAGGTTATTCGGCAAAGTTTTGTTGATCATTTATAGTACCTTAATATACGACAACGATAGAAAAACAGAAACGTTTTTTCTTTGTACAAATAGTTTGATGTTATCAAAACAATCCCCGTTCACGCGGATCCATGAAAAACGACTAAAACACTTTTTATGCAGGCCAGGCCAGTAATTAGCAATGTCACTTTGTAAAGAAAGACGGTAACACTTTACTTGAAGGGGTGTGCATAAGACTGACATGACACCTTCATAATCATGACATGACACATGCATGTGTTATGCATGTTTATGACAACTGTCATTAAGTGTCATTTGCTCAATTATGACATTTTTAATGCAAATATGACATTGTTTGAGATTATTGAGATTGTTTGAGAGGTTTTGACATTGGCTGTCATGAGGCCATTATAACATTTTTATGACAAATTCAATTTGTTCCACTGTAGTTGAGGTCAAGAAAAATATTAATGACACACTTATAATGGTCTCACGACAGAACCATGTCAAAACCAACCGCATGACAGTTTAATGTAATGTTAACCCATAAAGCTAAGTGGTTTCTTAAAGGGATACTCCACTTTTTTTGGAAATAGGCTCATTTTACAACTCCCCCAGAGTGTTGAGTTTTACCGTTTTTGAATCCATTCAGCCGATCTCCGGTTCTGGCGGTACCAGTTTTAGCATAGCTTAGCATACATCATTGAAGTGGACAAGACCATTAGCATTTCTAAAAAAAAAATGACCAAAGAGTTTCGATATTTTTCCTATTTAAAACTTGACTCTTCTGTAGTTACATCATGCACTAAGACCGACGGAAAATATAAAGTTGCGATTTTCTAGGCTGATATGGCTAGGAACTATACTCTCATTCCTCCGTAATAATCAAGAAACTTTACTGCCGTACCATGAGTGCAGCAGGCGTAATGATATGACGCAGCGCCTGAAAATAGGCTACCTTCCGTCAACACAACGGAACTATTTTCAGGCGCTGAAACCTACCAGATGCAGACATTTTGGTTAATTTTGGTTAAAAATACGCAACATTTGTTACTGAAGCTGTAAGCCTAAATCATCTTTTTGAGTAACTTTTCAACTTTTTTCTGTTTATGCATTACTGACGTAACTTTTATGGATATGTTTCTTTGTGAACAGGACAAGTCAATTCACTTCCTAGTATCTTCACACAGATACCAAATGAAGGTAACTAGGTTTAATTGCTTTGCTGGCTAATTTCATAAGTCCGTGTGATAAACAGAACTTGTACCTCTCGGTCCTGCGGGTCCTACGAGTCCTGGATGTCCCATCTCCCCTTTCTGCCCTTGTGGTCCAATCATACGGTTCTCTGTAGAAATTATGCATGTCTAATTATATTTGTAAATTAATTATTCATATTAAATGCATACAATTTTTTCTTTTGAACAAGTTCCTTCTTGCCTCTAATATAGTCCATGATTTCATTCATGTTGGTCAGTTCTATGCTGATTCCTGGAGGCCCTGTTTGTCCTGGTAGTCCTCTAGCCCCTGGGAGCCCTGGTGCTCCTCGTGGTCCTGGCATACCTTGACCCTGTAACAGGGCATTAGCTGTGGAAAAATGCAAACACATAAAACTCATTCATTCCTAAAATAAATCTATAAAGGTACTACCAATATCTTGTTCACATTTACCTTCATGCATTTAGCAGACGCTTTTATCCAAAGCGACTTACAAAAGACAAACGAAAGCAATTTGTCAAAGAGCCAACAATATTCGTAATGCAAAATGTATTAAACTACTATTAGGAAGCAAGCTAGAGAAGAGAAGAAATGCAGAGACGAAGGTTTTTTGATATGCGTATGTGTGTAAGTGTATTTTAGGTCGCCACATGTAGCGTAACTTACACTTAATGTAATCTGCAACCTGTTTAGCGATGGCTGGATAATCCAAATTCTCGTCACCACTTGGGTGCCCTACAGAAGTAAACAAACTGCCATTAAACTGCTGAAAAAAAGACTTAAATATAAAATAGAGTTAGGAAATACTGTTCTTACTCTTGATGTACTCCTGAGGCTCTGCACGGATTTGCTGTTGGTTTTCATTCACCGCGTAAGACACTATTCCTCCAGAGCTTCCTGGTGGTCCTTGAGGTCCCGGGGGGCCCGGGGGTCCTGGCAGACCTCTGAAACCAGCATCTGCAAATGTGATATAAAATCATTTTAATACTTGCAGCTATATAAAAATAACCTTGATAATATTTCAAAGTGTGCAGCTGTTGTCGCCAACTCTTGAAGGGGGCGTTTCCCAAAGCCAGCTATGGTCGCAAGTTCTGTCCTTACTAATAGAGTTCTAGAGAACTTGCGACCATAGTTGGCTAACGGTGCTTTTGGGAAACGCAGATATTGACAGATATTTTTCATGGCCAATCCCTAAACTATTACATTTGGTCCACCACATCCTGAAATGGTTAGTCTTCAAACAATCCAAAGCTTAAATCTGAACTGTTTCATATACACTACCATTCAAAAATGTAGGATCGTAAAGAAAGAAATGAATCTAAAAGAAATTAACACAGTGTGTGCATTGCATTGATCAAAAGAGACAGTAAAGACATTTAAATTGTTACAAAAAATCTATTTCAAATAAATGCTGTGCTTGAACTTTTTTTTTAGCATGGTTTCAACAAAAATATTAAGCAGCACATCTTTTTTCAACATTGATATCTAATCTCGTTCTGTTTTGCCTGAGTTCTGTTTGCTAGTTAGTTTCGATGTTTTTTTATTGGTTTACGTTCACCTGTTGTTTCATTTTGTTAACTGTGTATTTATTTAAGCCCTTAGTTTCCTCGGTTCATTTTCAGTCTTGTTTATATTGGAAGTGGTTTGATTCCTGTATTCTCCTGCAAATTTTCCAAGTAAAGACTTTTGTTATTATATTTCCTGTGCCATGAGATTATTACAGCCACCAGCATCATGTAACATGATAATCAGAAATGTTTGTTGAGCAGCAAGTCAGCAAATTAGAATGACTTCTGAAGGATCATGTGACAATGAAGACTGGAGTAATGATGCTGAAAATTCAGCTTTGATCAGAGGAAAATATATAATTTTAAAGAAAAGAGAATTTTTTTAATAATGTCTCACAATATTATCAAATAAATGCAGCTTTGTTGAGCATTAAAGACTTCTTTCAAAAACATTTAGAAAATCTTTTAAACTTTTGAATGGTAGTATATATTACAGGTAACTCTGAAAATGATCTAGGGCTAGGCGCTGTGACACAGGTGCGGATGATCCAGGACGTCCAGCATCTTTCCTACCGTTGATCAGATTCAGAACTCGTCCAGCAACTTCCTGAGTGTTAAAGCCATATCCACCTGGCACACCTGGGGGTCCTGGGGGCCCTGGAGGACCAATCAGGTACTGTCTCACCTCATCTCCTATATATGCACCAAAGAATGTGTGGATCCATCAAAATGTGTCATAAAGCACTTTAGTTTTGAGTTACATGTTTATTAAAAACAAAAAGCAAGTAGAAAACAGAAAGGTTACACTTTATTTCGATAGTCCACTTTAGACATTCTACTAACTATAAGTAACTGCAGTAAATACTTAATGACTCCTAGTTGACATGTAGTTGCAAAGTTACTTATAGTTATTAAAATATCTTAAGTGGACAATCGAAATAAAGTGTTAGCGACAAAAAAATAACGCCTGTAAAAGTTCTGTCGCCTGTGTCGTTGAACATTTCACACTTACTTTGAAGGTAATCAATGACACGGTTAGCCAGCGTATCATCAGAGGCTGATCCGGAAGGTCCCGGTGGCCCAGGTGGGCCTGGAGGTCCAGCCAGGTATTCTCTGATGGGTTCACCTACAAAAGACACATTAAATATTACTGGCATGGAGCTTATTTGCCCATTTATTTCTATGATTAGTTAAATGTGTAATTTGTAGTGGCTTCAAATCGAACTGGGACTTCTGAAGATCATTTTCCACCCAAAAGTTTCCCTCACAATGCTAGCATGTTGGTAGCTGCTATGCAGTTGTTAAAGGGATAGTTCAACCAAAAATTCAATTTCATTTCATTCCAAACCTGTATTACCTTCTTTCTTCTGTGGGACACAAAAGAAGATATTTTAAAGAATGTTGATAACCAAACCATTTTGGTTCTCATTGACTTCTATAGACATTAGTCAGGGTAGATATTTCATTTTTGACAGGAATGAAAACAAGGCTGTGAGGGATAGAAGTACAGTCCGTTCAATGGATTGTACTGTTGTTTAACAAAATAATGATTGTTCAGCTGATGAAACGTCTTTCCAAAAAATCTGCAAAAGAGTTGTGAAAACTATTTGATCTAGGACCATTAGCAAGCCATTGTAAATACTGTAAATGTATCCCTCACAGCCTCATTTCTATCTGCTTTACATACAATATGCCATCTAACCTGACCAAAAATTCAATGGAAGTAAATGGGAACCGAAACCGTTTGGACACCAACATTCTTCAAAATATCTTCTGTGTTTCGCAGAAGAAAGAAAGTCATTCAGGTTTGGAACAACATGAACTTGAACATCTCCGTGTCTTTCTTTCTAAATTATTAACATTTTGGGGTGAACAATCCCTTTAAGGTGTTCAGCGTAGTTTAAGAGAGTTGCTAGGTCGCATAAAATCTTTTTAAACATACTTCTGAGGTAGTCCGAAATCTGCTGAGCAACATCTGGTGAGCCGCCACTAGGGGAACCAGGTGCTCCAGGAGGCCCTGGGGGTCCAGGTGAACCTGGTGGTCCTGGAGCGCTTCTGGATCCTCCACCTTCACAAAACAATCACATGAAACTCTCTTTCTTTTACTAACATAATGGTATGTGGTTTAATTAAAACATTTCATGTCAAAGCAAATATTCGAGCAATACACCAATTTGCCTACCGTAGGAATAACCCGGAATACCAGGGGCCCCTGGGACTCCAGCATCACCTATATTTAAATAAAAAAATTGGTGCACAGATGTAGAAAAACTAACCATATTTACTTGTATTGTAATGATTTTACTGTAACTGGAGGCTTTTTTTCATATAGATATATAAAGTGCAAATATGGCAACCCATACTTAAAATGTGTCCTCTGCATTTAACCCATCCAGTCTGGCTCTCTAACCATTAAGCCACAACTGCCCTGTGTGTATGTGTATTGTTTTATGTAAAAACTGTTTAAAAAGCCCTGACATAGATATATTTTGTTCCATTGTACCTTTTGGACCTTCTAGCCCCATGGAACCCATTGGTCCTTGAGGTCCCTGTGGTCCTTGTGGACCCTCTGTACCCTGTTCTCCACGTGGTCCTGGTGGCCCTGGCTGTCCTGGAAAACCTGGATTCGGGGTAAAATAACGTGAACTGTGCAGCTATTGAAGAATGTAGAAACGTGTATGTTCTGTCATATACAAATCTGAATCACTAACCGATTCCAGGTTCTCCAGGTAATCCAGGTTGGCCTTTAGAAAAATAAAAGATGAAACAGAAGTATGCATGTAATCCACAAACGTCAGAATGTCATATTTGACATCATGTGTGATGGAATGTGTCAACCTACCAGGGAATCCTTGAGGGCCAATATCACCTCAACAAAAAACAAACATTAAAATTCATAGGATCTTAAGAAAAACCCAATGTTATATATTGTCTCTATTGTATATTTAATCTACCTTGTGATCCCTTTAGTCCAATTGGTCCAGGAGGCCCAGGCGGTCCAGCAAAGAAGGTTTCTGATTGACCACAAAAAACACAATCAGATCATTTTAAATACATAATTTAATAGGTCTCATTCCCTAATAATCCTAATAATTGTCTGGATTTATTTACTGTATATGCACACGAGAACTTCTCTCATTTTGAACACACACATATAAGTGTGTGTGTGTGTGCGTGTGTTTGTATATACATATATATATATATATATATATATATACACACACACACACACATTTGCGTGTAGTTAGTGAATGAGACCCAAAATCTCAAAGAACCAAGTGTAAATTCACTCTAAAGCATTAGCATACCTGAAGTGGGTACAAATCTTCCTGGTTCACCTTTTTCACCAGGAGGACCAGGTTGACCAACACCTGTGGAAAAACAAAATGAAACATTTATATAGTAACATAACAGAAATGTAACAAAACTGAATTAGGGACTATGTACCTGGTTTCCCATCGTCACCAGGAGGTCCAGGTGGTCCCGGTGGGCCAGGAGGACCAGGTTCAGCAGCAGCTTGCTCTGTTCAATTTAGATTAAGAGCAAAGGAGTGTAATAGGCAGCTACTGTTACACATATGTAACAGGCCGTAACATGTATGTAACCGACTCGGCCTGTTACACGTGTAACAGTAGCTGCCTATTACATGAGTGTACTTAATCTGTAAGTACAGGTTGTTCCATAACTTAATTACATGTTAATTACATTTTGTTACATGTTATTACAATGTTTACTACCAAGTAATTAATTAAGTAATTACTCTGTATCACGGACACCGTAAAATAAAGTGTTACCAAAAGGGCTTACAATGTACATTTTCAAAGTGAGCACACTTACTCCCTGCTCTCTCGGAGACTCCAGGCTTCCCATCATCTCCTTTGTCTCCTTTATCTCCCTTTGAACCTGTAGAGATTCAAATGTCAGTAAAAAAAAAAAAGAAAGAAAAACTCTGATTTCAATCTTTTTTGTTTTATAGAACATCTTACCAGGTGAACCAGGAAGACCAGCAGGACCAATAGGACCTTAAATAAAAAAACAACTCAATATTAGCATGAACATACCACTGTTTAACTGATTCTTTTAATTTCATATTAAATGCATCTGAGATAATCTGTGATGAACTTCATGATACCTGATAGTCCAGGTGGTCCAGCAGGACCTGCAGTCCCAGGAGGTCCAGGTGGTCCAGGTATAGCCACAGTGTTAGTATTAGCGCCTACGAGGAGTGACCAGATGATGATGATGTTACCATCAATCGGCCATATTAATAGACCAGAAGCTAACTAAGTAAGCACCACTAACTGATTTTCATTTGTGCTCCCTTACCTGCAGAAATGACTCTTCCGGGCTCACCAGCGTCACCTAAAGAGAGAACAGCACGTAAGATGTAGTAAGACTATTTCTGTATACACTCACCTAAAGGATTATTAGGAACACCACACTAATACTGTGTTTGACCCCCTTTCACCTTCAGAACTGCCTTAACTCTACGTGGCATTGATTCAACAAGGTGCTGAAAGCATTCTTTAGAAATGTTGGCCCATATTGATAGGATAGCATCTTGCAGTTGATGGAGATTTGTGGGATGCACATCCAGGGCACGAAGCTCCCGTTCCACCACATCCCAAAGATGCTCTATTAGGTTGAGATCTGGTGACTGTGGAGGCCATTTTAATACAGTGAACTCATTGTCATGTTCAAGAAACCAATTTGAAATGATTCGAGCTTTGTGACATGGTGCATTATCCTGCTGGAAGTAGCCATCAGAGGATGGGTACATGGTGGCCATAAAGGGATGGACATGGTCAGAAACAATGCTCAGGTAGGCCGTGGCATTTAAACGATGCCCAATTGGCACTAAAGGGCCTAAAGTGTGCCAAGAAAACATCCCCCACACCATTACACCACCACCAGCAGCCTGCACAGTGGTAACAAGGCATGATGGATCCATGTTCTCATTCTGTTTACGCCAAATTCTGACTCTACCATCTGAATGTCTCAACAGAAATCGAGACTCATCAGACCAGGCAACATTTTTCCAGTCTTCAACTGTCCAATTTTGGTGAGCTCTTGCAAATTGTAGCCTCTTTTTCCTATTTGTAGTGGAGATGAGTGGTACCCGGTGGGGTCTTCTGCTGTTGTAGCCCATCCGTCTCAAGGTTGTGCGTGTTGTGGCTTCACAAATGCTTTGCTGCATACCTCGGTTGTAACGAGTGGTTATTTCAGTCAAAGTTGCTCTTCTATCAGCTTGAATCAGTCGGCCCATTCTCCTCTGACCTCTAGCATCAACAAGGCATTTTCGCCCACAGGACTGCCGCATACTGGATGTTTTTCCCTTTTCACACCATTCTTTGTAAACCGTAGAAATGGTTGTGAAAATCCCAGTAACTGAGCAGATTGTGAAATACTCAGACCGGCCCGTCTGGCACCAACAACCATGCCACGCTCAAAATTGCTTAAATCACCTTTCTTTCCCATTCTGACATTCAGTTTGGAGTTCAGGGGATTGTCTTGACCAGGACCACACCTCTAAATGCAGTGAAGCAACTGCCATGTGATTGGTTGATTAGATAATTGCATTAATGAGAAATTGAACAGGTGTTCCTAATAATCCTTTAGGTGAGTTTATATATATATATTTAAAAAAGTAGAATAATGTATATAAAATACACAATGTGATTAATATTATGGTATTAAGGCCCGTTCACACCAAGAACGATTACTATAAAGATAACTATATTAGCATTCAGCAGAGGGTATCATTCTGTGTATTATAAGCACGTGCTGCAGTTTTGTCGTCTGCCGCTTTAAATGCTCGAGCTCTTTAAAGCAGGATGGATTCTGATTGGCTGTCAATGTTGTTATTGTTCATCATCTGGAAAAAAATCGTTCTGAAAGTGATTCCAACTATGTAATTTCTCTTTTCCATTATAGTTGTGGTGTGGACTCTGCTATTATTTAATATTTTAGAATGATTTAAAAAAATGATTTTAGAGATATATCTTTATCGTTATAGTTATCATCCTTGGTGTGAATGGGCCGTTAGAATTGAATTAAAAACATCTCACGAGAAATATTACCTTTGGACCCTGGCTGGCCTGGGATACCTGGCAAACCTTTAGTTACATAAGGTACAAATAAATATCATTAAGAAACAGATGTCTGTTTTGTGTCTGCAATTACTGTTGACAGTTTTTTCAGAAATACTAATGGATCTGTTGTGTTTAATATATTCAGCGCAGAAGAAGTGAAATCAAACCTGGTGGGCCTTGGAGTCCTGGTGTGCCTGTGCAGGAAACCAGAAAAAAGTTACTTTGCATGGATTGCATTATTGACAAGTGTGTTAAAAAAGTATGAAAAGCATCTATTCAGCCGTGGTGTGATTTTCTCTTCAGTTATACCTGGTATTCCTGCGTCTCCAGGAGGCCCCTGTGGTCCCCGAGCTCCAGGCAACCCAATCGGACCTTGGTCCCCTTGAATTTAAAAGAGAAAAAAAATATATACATGCTTGTATTTTGTAGACACAGGCTAATGTTTTACCAAGTCTAAGTTTCAAAATTACCTCGAATTCCTTTAACACCATCTGGCCCAGGAGCACCTGTGGGAAATGAAATATGATATATGATATAAAATATATGACTTGATATGATA
The DNA here is from genome assembly GCA_030578255.1 of Tiaroga cobitis. Taxonomy (NCBI): domain Eukaryota; kingdom Metazoa; phylum Chordata; class Actinopteri; order Cypriniformes; family Leuciscidae; genus Tiaroga; species Tiaroga cobitis. The sequence goes on from CM060591.1 coordinate 50,364,992, forward strand.
CATCACATATTGTACAGTCATTTTCAATCCAGATGTTCTTGTACACTACCATCCAAAAGTTAAGGGTCAGTAAGATTTTTCAGTGTTTTTGAAAAAAGTCTCACCAAGGCCGCATTTATTTGATCAAAAAGTACAGTAAAATACAGTAAGATTGTGAAATATCTTTGCAATGTAAAATAACTGATTTCTATCTTAAGATATTTTCAAATGTAATGTATTACTGTGGTGCAAAGCTGAATTTTCAGCATCATTACTCCAGTCTTCAGTGTCACACGATCCTTCAGAAATCACTCTAATATGATGTTTTGCTGCTTAATATTTTTGTGGAAACCGTGAAACATTTATTTTCAGGATTCTTCAATGAGAAGAACGTTCAGCATTGATTTGAAATATGAATCTTTTGTACATTATAAATGTCTTTACTGTCACTTTTGATCAATTGAATTCATCCTTGCTGAATAAAAGTATTAATTTTTTTTTTTTAAATGACTGACTTTTCAACAGTAGTGTATATTTATTTCTTATAGAATAGAATAAATGTTAATTGCATTGCTCAAGTTTCTCTTTCTGTGATGAGACCCACCTGCTGATCCTTTAAGACCTTTCTCTCCAGGAGGCCCTGCTGGTCCCACCAGACCTGGCTCACCTGTCAAAATATTATCATATTTTTTGAGATACCAATAATAACAAATGCTATATAGTTGTATGTTGTAAGATACTGTAACTTACCAGTGGTACCACGTGGCCCTCTCTCTCCTTGATCACCTAATTTAGTAATAGAAAAATCATTTCAATATAATTATCAGCATAGAAACTTAATAAGTATATTAAAAACTTTACTATTTGCAATATGTATCTCTGGCTTCTACCAACCTTTGACCCCAGATGGCCCAGCAGGTCCTTTATCACCTGAAAATATAAAAGATGATGAAAACAAATTGTTCGCATGAAATTCTTGATTGGGAAACTCTTAAGAAAAGGTAGATTTACCCTTGGGTCCAGGATCACCAGAATCTCCACGGAAGCCTTGGGGTCCAGGAGCTCCTGTCAGACCTGGTATGCCTTGAGCACCTGCATCCCCTGCAGAGACAAAACACGTTTTTCCCCTCAAAATGCAAAATGTATTCCCATCTTTACTAGCAAAGGCAGGATAAATATGAAGGGATTATTTGTCTGCCTGCTGAACCGGGATCATTTGTACTGGACTGTACTTCTCTGCTGGTTTCTCACTTGTGTCTGTGAACAGATGGTCTCACCTTTGGGTCCCACGGGACCTCCTGGTCCTGCTAGCCCAGGTGCACCAACATCGCCAGAAGAGCCTGAGGAGCAAACGCAAAACAATTATCAAGTCATTTTTTTAAGCTGGTTGTGCAGAGCGTGTTTAATTGCTTATAATATAACAGTAGCGATAATGTCAGTGGTATCACCTTTCTCTCCTTTCTCTCCAATTCCTGGAGGTCCCGGTTCTCCTCTGGGACCCGCTGGCCCCTCCCGCCCCCTCGGCCCTGGTAAACCATCAGTTCCTGATTCACCTAAACAATATAAAGAGATGTTTTAGGACCGAATCACCTTTGTCACATGTGTGAGCATCACAAAATCAGTCTTAAGTTGTAATGGCAATGATTGACTGGTAGAAGTTTAGTGTCTCTGGCTCTGCATCATACCTGAACTTCCTTTGGGCCCTCGAGGGCCTTCCTGTCCAGGGTGACCAATGAGACCATGAGGACCTGAAAAGAGCACCATTCATTAATTCAGTTGATTTATTTAGGCTCTTCTGGTAAGTACTTATCAAATCAATATTTCAATAATCATTTATTTAATACGTGTAAATTTGAGATACTGATCCACGATCAGCAAGTCCGTTTCTTAGCTTTTTTGTTTGTTTGTTTTTTCTAGTAGAACTGTTGTTTCCTAAAGTGTATCAAATATCATAGTTGTAGACTTGAATGTTTTTTCTTCTTCATTTCACTAAGTGCAAAGGATGTGATGTTTGTCATAAAAAATCTAATATAAAACATTACCTGGAATTCCGGGAAATCCTGGTTCACCTGTAAAATGATTTGATATAAATTTGATATTTTCATAATAATATTAAATGATATAACTGTAATTTATATTTGTGATACATTTGTGATATTTGGCTATGTGACACTGTTGTGATAATGTGTGACATTATTGTGATATATTTGTTATACATTTGTGGTATTGATATATTTGTGATATTTTTGTGATACTGTTTTAATAATCTTGATATATTTGTAATATGTGATATAATTGTGATACTTTTATGATATATAAAACTTGAGATAATGAGTGACATGCAGTATTTAAATACATTTTTGATGTGATGTATTTGTGATATGTGATATTGTTGTGATAATATGGTGATATACTTATGATTTACGTGATAATGCGTCATTATTGTGATATATCTGTGATATAACTGTGATATAACATTTAAGATGTTATGTGATACTGTAGTGATGTGTGACATTGTAATATACATTGACATTTATATATTTTTTGTGATACCGTTTTGATAATCTTGCTATAATTGTGATACGTTTGTGATGTTATGTGAAGCGGTTGTGATAATGTGTGACATTGTAAATATTTAGAAACATTTCTGATGTTTTGATATGATATATTTGTGATATTATGCGACATTTGTGATTTTATGTGATAATGTGTGGCGTTATTGTGATATGTCTGTGATACATTTCTAACATCACTGTGCTATATTTGTGATACATCTGTGATACATTTATGATATTATTGTGATATACATGTTATAGTCAGGGCCGGATTAAGAGTTCAGAGGGCCCTGGGCACAATGTCTTGTAGGCCCCCTCTTAGGCAGGCCAAATGTATATTTTGTCCAAGGACATTTTAATATGGCATTTACAGTTTTACTGACTTAAAAGGAACTTTGTTGTACTATGCTGGAGTAAAGTTCATAAATGGTGGTTCTTTCCCATAGGGTGGACCTCTGTGCCTCTAGGGGGGTTCGGGGCATGCTCCCCCGCAAGAAAATTTTGTATATTTTAAGGTTAAAAGCATCAATCTCGTGCTCTTTGAGAGATCAAAATTAAGAGCTTCAACCCATGAACTGCTCGTTGAACAAAGAAAAAGCATTGATTTGTACCAGGACAATAAAGAGGGCTCAAACTTCTTTTTAGTTATGAGAGTCTCAGTCTACATTACATTATCAATGGTGTTTTAGGATGCCAAACAATTATTATAATAATGTAATAATGATTTATATAATTATTCCTATGACGTAAAATCCACATAGCCTATAAATGTACTATATAAATGAAAATGAAAATTAATATTTCAGAAGTATATTTTAGCCTACATTACACTATAATATAGGAAAATTAAAATACTTTTGTCCTAATTTCTTCACTTGCAAGAAATAAACCCTTGAGCTTTTATTTAAGAGAAAACACCATGCTGATCGCGTGAGCAAAGTGCACACATTTCTTTAAATCACCCAGCACAAACAGGATGCCTATTCTTAAAGTCTTGTGCTGTTTTATAAAGGCACAAAGCCATATCATGGTTTCGATTTTAGTTCTTTGGCAAAATATAATGCTAGAGACCTTTATGTTAGGTTATACATTTTATATCTCATATGTGTTGGGAAAAGGGAGAAGAGAGTTCGGCAAAAGGCGGATTCGAACTCGGGTCGAGCGCATCAACAGCTCTTTCACGCACTTCACGCTCTACGACCTACGCCACTGTAGCTATTTCGTGACGGGCGTCTTTTTGTTAAAAAGACAGGCACTTAGTGCAAATATACGCTCCGTTATCTAAAATGTAAAAAAAAAAAAATTTCTTCCCCTCGCTTGGGCCCCAAGTGCCTCGAAACACTACCGGCCCACCGGGGAAACTCCCGACTCTCCCGATTGCCACTCCGCCCCTGGTGCCCAGGGCCCCTTCGATGTCGTGGGCCCCTGGGCAAGTGCCCAGTTGCCCTAATGGTTAATCCGGCCCTGGTTATAGTGTGCATGTGCAATTATGAAATTGTACTTCAGAATGTCACAATGGTGTGTTTTTTGTTTTGTTTTGAATACCTTTAACTCCAGGAGGTCCTTGGTCTCCTAGAATTAAATGTACATCAAATGTACGTATTAGTAAATCTGCATTCACACTTTTCACAGTATACTATCTACGTAGTAATCTGTAAATATTACCTTTAGGGCCAGTTTCTCCTCTCTCACCCCTAAGTGAAGTTGCCAGTGAAGCTATAATGAAAAACGAATGATTAATAAAAGTTAACTGATTGAATGTATGTTCAGAGTGTATGTATGGTAAACACCTCTAACGGTGTCTGACTGCAGTTCAGATCTGAGGATCTGTTGAATGGTCCTCTGCAGGACCAGAGGGTCTTGTGCAGCAGGTTCTGAACCCAGGTTTATAGTGTTATCGGCACGGACACCGGAGATGCGCTCGGCGTATGAAGACTCCAGTGGATCCACGACGTTGACAGCCGAGGAGGAGGACAAGCGACTGGTTCGAGCAGAGCCTACGCTTCCTCCACCATCAAGAGCGTCCACACGAGCCTTCAGCTTCCTGACCTCCTCACCTACACAGAGAGAAACATTCATGATGAAGGAATCTGTACAAGCTAAATCAGTTGGTCTAGACGTCTTGAGACGTAATGTACCCAGTGCGATGAGACCACAGAGGAGTCCCAGCAGAAGGAGAAGACCAATAATCAACGCCAGAAGCCACTTCCACCACGAGCAGCAGGAACAGAATCCCAGTCCTGTGTCGTCCGACTCATCTTTACGGATCTCTGTTGTGACATTAGAACATGCGTCTATGAGCAAAACCAGATCCATGATGTCTGCTTATTCATTGCTGAATGAGCCGGTGTTTGTGACAGTATTGATTTTCTGTAATAATTCACATTTCTATAAGACATATACCTGCATAGGTTGCCTTGTCTTTCGTTGAGGCTTTGGGAGCTGGAAGCACATACATGTCGGTTTTATTGGATGTAATTTAAGTGAGGATTAATTTATTAATGAAATAATATCCAGTGAGTGACTTTATCTGAATGTACCAGTGGTGGTTTCCATGGTGCTCGAGATCATCTTTTTCTCCCTCTTGAGTGAATCTTCAGAAAATGTATCTGTAATATAAGAAAAACATTTATTGTCATTTGTTATACATTTCTACTGAAAATAAAATAAAAAATGTTCATTAATTTTTTTTTTTTATTTGCCAATCATAATATATTTTGTTCATTTTAAGCTGAAAAGAGTCTGTAAACACAACATTTTTGAAGGAAATCTATTATGCTCACCAAGGCTGCATTTATTTAATCAACAATACAGTAATATTGTGAATTTAAAATATTTAAATTAAAAACAGTTATCTTCAATTTGTAGTATTATACTGTAATTTTTATCCTGAATTGTCAGCATCATTACTCCAGTCTTCAGTGTCACACGATCCTTCAGAAATCATTTAATAAGCAGATTTGATGTTCAAGAAACATTTCTTTTTATTAACAATGTTGAAAACAGTTGTGCTGCTTAATATTTTTGTGGAAACCGTGAGACCTTTGTAAGGATGATGAATAGAAATGTCAAAAGAATAGAATTAATTTGAAGAAAAAAAAAACATTATTTTGTAACATTATAAATGTCTTTACAGTCACTACTGATAAATGTAATGTGTCCTTGCTGAATAAAAGTATTTCTTTCAAAAATGTTTGAATGGTAGTGTATATTTAACTATTTTACCCAATCCAACTGGAACAATTACACTTTTTACTAATTAAATGACTGATTTAATCTAATTATTAACTATAAGTTCAAATACTGTATCTAGTGTGAGCTGTCTACCTGCTCCAGCACTGGTGGTGGAACTGACGAACTGTTTGCCAGTATTTTTGGACATGATCAGTCTCTCAGTCTCTTTCTTAGCCGCTACATTTTCTTTCCCAATCGCAATAAACTTGCCATCTTTCACAAACACATCATCAGAGGTGATAGTGCTGCTGGGAACAGCTGTAAATGTCATATAAAAAAATGTATTTGGTAATACTGTATTGTTTTAATCTTGAACATTGTTAAGTCAATGTTAAAATCATTATTACCAGTAAAATTGGTGCCCAATCCAGTGCTGCCAACATTCTTCGGTGACCCATACACTGGAAGTACAAACAGGCATAATGAATCTCTTACTGTAGTTATTTTGTATGCTTTACGTCAGTGTATAACAGTTAGCAAGGTTCAGTTTACCATGGCCAACACTCATTCCATTAGCCATGAGAGCACCGCCAGATGTTGACAGGTTATTCTGCATCCCATACACTGAGAAGAACAGAAACACAGAGGGAAGCCATCAGGATCAGGTACTTTTTCATTTTCATGAGCTCAAAGCATGTTTTTAGTGCATGAATCGATGAATGTAATGACCTGCACTACCAAGGGGAGATGAGCTGAGGGTCCGATTATTCTGCATGCCACCTGAAACAAACAACACAGTGGCAATCTCTCTCTTTCTTCCTCCTATTATTTTTCATTTATCTTTTAATTTAACTGATCCTTTCAACTTTGACACACAGAAACACATGCACACACAGACACTCTTGTTTCTCTGTGTTTAACCTGTGAGTGATGGTTGTTGCAGTGTGGTGTAACTGAGATTGTTTGGGTTGGTGTAATATCCACTGAATCCAGCATCCAGGACTGAGCCATCACAACCTGAAAGACATGTATTAGTGTCGAAGGACTGGCTCTGCGGTGTGTGTATCACAGGAATATATCTGTGCGCGTGAGTGAGTGTGTGTTACCTGACTGGCTGTCGTGGCGAGTGTCCACGCTGGCTTTTTTCGGGATAGGCAGAGTGTTGGTGGGAGAGCGAGGTGGACTGATGCTCCCGGAGCGACTTCCCTTCAGTAATCTCTTTACATCATCCAGCTCTGTCCCTAAACACATAAAACGATCATTCATTTTCTGAAACTAAAGGCAACACGAACTATTGAACGTGTAATTATATCCTCATATATAATCAATATATTATTTAAAAGGTTAAATTAAAAATATATATTGAACTGTACATATGTGGTGCAACTGAAAACATTTAGCAATTTCAAAGTATTTGCATAGTGAAGCGGATCCTGTGTTACACTATTGAACATAAGCAACACTGACATCTAGTGGAGGGTGAAGCACTCTGCAATCTGGCTCTGATCTCACTCTCTGGAAAAGACAACATCACAACAATAACATTAAGATTTTAAAATGAGACTTAAATTGAGGATAAGTTATTTTTACATTTGAAGTTCAAGTTTAAGACTGTTGGGAAGTTTGTGAAACTACGTTTTATTTTGTAAATACCTCGTGTCTGTGTGCGCCCTCTGGTGGCAACGCTTGACGAACCTGCAAATAAAAAACAACCAAACACTGAATCAGAATATTGATGAACGCAAATTCCAAGGATGAAATAATAATAATAATAACTAGATTATAAAGTCCGTCGAGACAAACTTAACTGTTTAACATTTAAGTAGGCTATAGCGTAGCTACATATCAACATTTGTTTTGCTTGATTTTTTAAAAACGTCTAGGCTGCTGTACAGAGGTAAGAAAACTGCACTAGTCAGCCTATGTGATTTCATATATCTTTTCGATAGCTTCCCCAGACAGCAACATAGTGTCGATCCACATCTGGTCCACGTGGATTCCACACGGTTTGTTTGGTTAACTGAAATTCTGATTAATCATGAATTTCTTTCATTTTGTATTTTAAATTACAAATGGTGTTTTTTTTTCTCTCCTGAAATTCACACCAGCCCCAAAACAAAATACTAAATGGACGTACCGTACTCTTTCTTTGTGTATTCAGGGGAGGAATTGCCACTGGAGCCCCCTGTTTAATATAACATACAGTACATACAATATATTAATTCTGTTGACTATAATGTATATATTTAAACTAATATCAACAATTAAACATACTGTGTGAGAGTCCTCTCATTTTAAATCAATATAAGGTCAGAGGTCATGGTCTCTAACTTACCCTCATATCCTCCTGTGTAAAGGTGCAAACTGGTTTTCCTCTCAGCAGGAACTGTGCTGTAACTCAAACCTTTCCTTGTTCCACTAGGAGACGAGGAGCTGAACTTGGTGACAGTCATGCTGGAAGCTCCTCCGGCAGACATGACTGCAGAAGAGCCAGCGCCACCTCCTCCACCTCTGGATGTGTTCATACTACCTCCAGAAGCACTAACAGAACCGCCCGAAGAACCAGACGCAAACTCAGAGGACGAGACGGACCCGAATCCAGAAGAAAGACCTCCACCCGTTGCTGAGGAACCGCCACCTGTTGTGATGGAGCTAGAGACGCCACTAGAGCTTTTAACCACAGAACTAGAGCTTTTAACCATTGAGCTACTAATCGGACCGGTTACACTGATTTCACGAGATAATCCGTCAAATCCACCAATCACAGATCCAGCTCCTGAACTGCTACCGGCTGAACTTCCAGATGAAGAGGCTGGAGAGAATAAAGAACAACTCAATAAATACTACAGATATTTCATATATATGAGGAGAAACCAAATAATGGAGGATATTGCGGCTGATGATAACCAGAACCTTTATGTCAGTTCCAAAATATTTCAGAAGCCTTGTGAATGGATAATGAAAAAATTATTGGTTTATAGTTTCTTTCATGAATTTTGAGTAAATATTGCTGAAAATAAGTGTTAATTGAACCAATTTCCTTTACATTTCCTGCATGGATTGTTAAAACCATAGATATCCATAATAAAGGCTAGATGTCTTATGGCGGAGTCTCTATCGTCATCACCGGCGGCCATCTTGTCACAGGCAAGCTTTCTGGCGATCTCTGTGGTGCCTGATGTAAGATGAGTGATCAGCACGAACACAAATACTCTTATCTCGTTGAAATCTTGACGGATTTACAAACGGTTTGGTTTCTTACAAACGTTATTAACGTGGCTATAATTCTGGATGATTATTTATTTATACACTTATTATTCATAAGTATGCAGTGTCATAACTACATCTCTGACGTTTATAACAAACCAAACCGTTTGAAAATCGGTAGAAAATTGAGCAAGATATGGTTATTTAAAAAGTACATGCACCATTAAAACACAATGTTACGAGTGAGCGAGCTGCCTGTGACAAGATGGCCGCCAGGTGCGGACGTCAACCTCCATTGGCCAGCAGCGCCGACGAGACATCTAGCCGTTATTATGGATATCTATGGTTGAAACTGGATGATTTCTGGACTCACAGGATATGACATAGCTTCTGGAAGCGCCGCCTTCAGCACTGGTCTGGGAGATGATCTTCTTCTCCAGCAGGACAGCTGAAGCTCCTCCAGAGCCGGAGCTGTTCACTATGGAGGTCACTACCTGTTGGCTGCTCAGGGAGCTGCTGTTCCCCTCTAGTGGGAGAGACACCAAATAACACTCAGCAGGGACGGAGATTGAACTGTTCTACAATAAAGAGAATGACACAATCAATGGTTTTTAATATGATGCAATTTTAAATTGCAGTTTAAACATACTTGGCGGTAGAGATGTCAGTCTTGTGGTCGTCACAGTTTCGGTATGTTTCTGGATGTCTGTAATTTTTTTAACATCATTCAAATTAAGGGACAAATGAATTTAAATTATAGCCAGTACATCATATTTCCAGTTTTACTACGGTTGTGCCGAATTACTGTTGTAAGAATGCTACATCAGTTACACCTTATTTTAAGGTGACGTAGTTACATTCTACTCACTCAAATACTATTGAGTAATATTAATGAACTACTTTCTATAGAGTTGCGGTTAGGGTTAGTTACTTGTAATTATGAATACTTTACTGTTATTGCTATAGTAAGTACATATAGTATTATATATATAATTATATTTTTTCACATTCTGCTCTCGAATGCGTGCTCGCTATTCGATTTCACTTTTCGAATATGCTTGCTTTTAGCGGGGAGGGATGAGGGGGGCGGGGGCGGGGGCACAGTAACTGTTTTGGGGGGCATGGCCCACGAATGCCCTCCCCTGGCGCCGGCCCTGTATTGAGATTAAACGCACAGAACATTTTTACATATTCACCTGAGCAGCAAACGCAATGGCCACCGGTGTCGCTAATAATAAGAGTTTCTGAATTCTACATATAGCTCTTGTAATTCTATGAGAGATAAAAGTGTTTTCCACACTTACCTTTTGCAGATCCTCCAGATCCCCCCTCTACTTTGACAATCTTGGTTGTGGTTAGCTTGTCCATTCCATGTTAAATACTGTAAAGCAAAGTGACTATTATCAATAAAATAAGAATAAAAATATAAATTTTCACTTTCTTTTTTTAAATTTGCTTTTCACTTTTTAAGCATGTTGGTGCTATAGATTAGCATGATTAACACAAAATGCTTTTCGAAGAATACAAGCATAAGAAAAAACGATCAACGAAGGACTGATCAACTCATCAAGATTTCAGACATAAGCTTCTCCTTAGAAATTGATTTACAGCCCGTTAGAGTATCATTTTAGCTTCCAGTTGATATCTTTATCTTTCTTTAAACCTTCAAACTTCTGGTCTGGCTTTATACAATATGCAACACTTTCGCTTCAGAACCACAAAGAGTTTAAAGCTTATTATTTCTTTTTCTTTGTCTTCTAGCTCTTCTAGACACTCAAACACTGATTTAGCAACCTATAATGTAACCAGAGAAAAAAACAAATAACAACTCAACTCAACCCTATACAGCCTAAATGTTTTTCGCTGAACCGAAGGTGCTCTACAAATTCACAAATTGGTATTGACATAACATATAGTACAAAAGCAAATTTGTGAAACCAAAAAAAAACAAAAGCATCAGAAAACAGACTGACAGAAAATGATACTTACCACTTGTTATAATTTACCGTCTCATGTCAAGTAGTCTATGTATCAACAAACTGATGTTTTGCAGTTCAAGTTCAATCACAGAAAGATTTTTCAGCTTGGATTTCAAGCCTTCTTAACACATCTGGAGCCAACAAGTTTAAACCTGAAGTTTTCCTGAAGGCAGTATGTACAACTGACACATAATACCGTACTGTATGTAGGATTTGAATTCAATTATTTCTGCGTTTTCTGTGAAAGGTCACCTCTATGATCAGCTCTTTCATTTCTTAAATACATTAGAAGTCTTGCTTATACAGTACCTCAAAGTTACAAAGTCAGTCTCCTTAAGTTCCAGTTTAGAGCTTTTGGAGCATCCCAATAACTTTTCAATAACAACAACAAAAAATAGATTTAATTTAGTGTCAGTTCGTTTTTTGTTAGTAAAGTGAGTTTAAATTGACATTTTTGTACGTTTTTTAAATATAGTTTATTAAATAAAAAGTAAACGATGCAAAGGATGGATTATAAAACTAATTGATTCAATCAATGAGTAAATAAAAAAACAACAAAAAATACATTCAATAAATGTATATGGCTTGAATCAAATGAGTTTTATAATCCTTATATATATATATATATATATATATACATTTTAAAAAGATATATATACACATTATATTCTTATAATATAAAGCGTATGAATAAAATATGAAAAAATACATCTATTTTCGATTACAATATGGCAATATACCATGGTATATCACTCATAGGTGAATAGACTAGCCTACATGGCCATGTTAAATGAGACCACATAACAAACAGCATATTTTAGTTTGTATGTATAAATAAATTCAATATTATAATTATGTAAATAATATAAGTATAAAACAAAAAAAAGAAAACCTTTGATTTGAATTAAATACAAAATTAAATATTTTGAATGTGAAAGACATATTGTCCGGAAGTGAGCATATACCATTCCATCCATTGATATGTTCATCCATCCATGCATTAATCTATCCCCAATCATCTAGACCTTTAGCACCTGCTAATGCCATGTTTTATCACCACCATGATAATAGACTATCATTACAGCTGCGAAACAGTGATGATTCGTCCTGATTTTCCTTTGGATAATGAGTCATTTATGAATGGCAGTGAAAGACACACTGAGCTGCAGTTATGAATCTGTTATCTGTTAACTAAATTACAGATATAAAACCCATGTTAATTAGTGTTTATGTATGTGTGTGTGTGTGTGTGTGTGTGTGTGTCTACGCTTGTTCTATAATGCATTAGTGGTTGCCTGACATTTTTTTCTGTCATGGTTTGATCAAAATTATACATCTAAACACAATAAGCTCATGTCATGACCACAAATGAATACTTACAAGAGCCTTTTCTTTAGCCTATATACTTTGAGTGTTTGATGTAAGCTCTCTTAAAAATAACGGTTGCAAAAATCGGTTTTCGCAACGATGCCATAGAAGAACGATTTTGGGTTCCCGAAAGAACCTTTCGGTGAAAACAAAAGTTCTTAAAGTTCTTAGTGTAAAGGGCATTTTAATAATCTAAAGAACACTTTTCGCTATAAAGAACATTTTGTGAAATGGAAAGATTCCATGGATGCTAAAGGTTCATGGAGCCAATAAAGTATTTGCATAATTGGTTCTGAGAGGATTCATTTGAGCTGAAAAGAAATAATTCTCCTACATATTAAAACAAACAGATACAATCTTAGAAATAGATTCTTCTAAATGGATTATATAGCCTAATAGTTTTATTTTTACTCTTTGAATAGCCTATTTCTGTCTTCAGCCTGACAATGTGCCAAAGATTTCCCCCCTTTGCCAGTGGGTTTCATTAATGATTGAGCAGCTTGACTGTTCCTAGAACAGCTGAATAACGGAGAACACCAACCTGACAGACTTTTCCCGCCCGTGAACACATAACCTTAAACTTGCACTTCGAAACAGTTCAGGTTCAGTTATAAAACAAAAGAATGCAGATCTGCGAAGTCCCTCAGTATAGCATAACAACAACAACAACAACAACAACATTTAGACCATGTTAAAACTTACCTTGACTCTCGTTTAGGAGAAATGAGTGTAATGTTCTTGTTGTGCCCGTTCTTCTGTGTAAAGATGTGCTCCAAAAAGCGATTATATTTAGGAGCTGGCACGTTCAGATGTGATGAGTAATCCAGGACCCCTTTATTCACTGTATCATTTCTTATGACCTACAGCCACTTACAGACGAGTTTTGACAAGACGAGGGGGGCTGTCACGTCATGAGACCCCTGAGGCACATTTATTTGTGAAAACAGAATAACAAAATCATTAGAAAATAATCGCCTGGGAGAAAGTTATTTAAGTGGAATTTTGATGGTAAAGTTATGGCTTGAGGATAGATCACAACCTGTTCCATAAGTCTTGATTCCACTGCATGTCATGGCTATTGGTAGTTCACTGAATATAAGACGTGTACAGTATATTGGCAGGGGTCATGGGAATTATCCCTTGCTATAGTAAAATCATGAAGTCCCTACAAATTCCTCACTGAGCATCCAACCGCTTGACAGTAATGATGACCATTTGCACTGCAGCTGGAACGCAAAACTGGAGTAAAAATGCCAAACCATAAAAAATGATGTCTAAAATGATTTTTGGCTGGATACTAGATGGACAATTGGATGTTGATGCTGGAGAGGATGTTCAGCATTAGAAATACTGTGCTTGTCTCTAAAATTGATTTATTTTATTTATTTATTCATTTTATTTTATGAAGATTTGATTGGTCTTACCCATTAGAAAACTGCTCACTCTGAAGGATCTACTAATTATTTATTTTTTTAAACTCACAGAAATATGGAAATTTCAATGTGTTTCTGGAAAAGTTTAATTTTGCAGTATATGCAACTTGCATAATATCTCTCAATATTAATGGTAGGCATGATCTTTAGACATCATTGACCATGCATTTAATTGTATTTCTTTCAGTGAAAAGAAATACACAATTTATAAATATAATATATAATAAGAATGTATTCGAAAGTTTTCCATGCAAGTGCTGAATCAACCGTGTGTTTGAACATGTCCTAGGCAGGTAAAAATGTCAGTTTTCTTCAAGGCCTAAAGGTCTAAGTAAGCAAACTTTATTGGAAGCTTCAATCAAAAATTCTTCAGACAGCATTGCAAAAGCACCAGTAACTTATTAAAGAGCAAAGGAAAGTTAGTCGCTTTTCTTCTTTTTCTTCTTCTTGGTGCTTAACATCCATTTGACCTTTATTTTTACCAACTTGTTGTACAGTACTTGATTTACTGTAAAGGAACGACAAGCAAAATTCCCTCAAGCCACAGGGTAGAAAATTTCACAGAAACAGTCAAGTTAAGGCAAAGCACCAACCCTGACCAGAGGCCTACACAATTTCACTGAAACTGGACGAAATCAGAGATGAACATAAAACACGAAAGAGTCATCAGACTCATCACATATTTGACATGTTAGGGTCTGTGAGATGCCATTTCTAAATGTGACCTGATACTGTAAGCTTTCTTGACACTCGAAACTTTTTAACGATTACAAAACCCAATATAAAGAATGATTGCTCAATAATGCTTAGGGTGATATCAGGTAAAATGGGCCATTTAAGGTTTGGGGGTCCCAGCCCCCATGGAATTTAGAGCCAATGACTGCAAAGGATTTCAAACTGTTGTCATAACTGTGCTTGACAAGTAACAGGTGATTTGATTGGTTTATGGTTGCTATGGTGGGCGGGGGGGGGGGGGGGGGGGGGGGGGATAATTCAAATCAAGAAAGCTGCATGGTAAGTAGCCTGGCATACCAAATCTAACTAAACTATTATAGTTTTTCTTGGCGGCCCAATTTACCTTAACCCACTGAGGTAAAATGGGCAACATGGTTTCAGCTAAAATGGGCCATCATCTGTGTCACTCACAAACACACACAAAATGGCACATATGAAATATGTTTGTTTAATGCAGTTTAAATGTTATCTGTATAAGAAATTGTGTTTTAAAATTAAAATTGATGATAAATTGCTATTTCCCTTTGCAGTTTGACTGGCCCATTTCACCTGAAACGGCTCATGCAAAAAAAGTTGGCACATCTGATGTTTCAAGAACTGTAGGGCCTAAATAATTATATTTTATTACATAATTTCAACACAAAATTATCAAAAACAGTCATTATTAATCATAAAAATGCATATATGGTGTATTATTGTCCCAAACGATTTACCAAAAAGTGGCCCAATTCAGCTGATATCACCCTACATAAATAGCAGTATAGTATTGACAACTTAATGTTCCACCAGGAAGAAATGATATACGAAAAAGCAGCAAATAAGTAAGGAAAAACTATCAAATATACAAAGGAATTTTACAGTTGTATTTAAACATTTTAAGTGTATGCAAATCTTTCAAATTATATAAAAGTGGAAAAAAATTGGGATTATTATTTAGCAGCACAGAACATAATCAGTGCCAGAGCAGGTGATGTTTATTGGTTTTATTCCAACTCTGAGGTCATAAAACAAACATGCAGAGTGGAGTATGATGCCAACATCACTCATCACTTTATCAGCCAAACACTGCAAACATCATCAAGTGGTTTTGCATGGGCAAACATAACTCAAAATAGCCATATAGATGTAAGTAGTTGTAACACTGATGGTATAGACTTCTATTCTTATACTAAAACTCTAATTTGTCTTTCTTTCTAAATATGTTGCATGTAACTGTGGATGTCAGTTGAACGGTCAGTATTAAGTGTCACACCTGTCGTCTCGCTGGTTGACAAGAAATGTTTTTGAAGGCATGTTAGCATTCCAAAGAATACTTTCAAGAATGTTTCTAAAATTTAGGAGAATTTTTTTTTTTTTTTTTTTTTTTTTTTTGCCTGTCAGGATATATAAAAAATTATTTTCAAATAATCCCCTTTCCAGTGAAGACCTTATCATTCCGCACAAGACCGCACCTGTTGTGTATATCATTCCTGACACCAGATAGACGCTGAAGAGTCATTACTGATGAATCAGGGTACACATGTGGTTCCAGGGGAAGTTAAAGTTGTGGATTGTAAATGCGTCTCTATAGCACGCATCGTGTTTTATCGTGCAATTTATACGCGAAAATGAGTTTTTACGTGCATATGATACGCAGTTCATTTGCGTGTAATACACACTCACCCCACACCACTAATTCTACCCAAACGTATAATCCACTCGCACCCCACCACACCACTACTAAACCTACCCTAACCAACCCATGCGTATCCTATGCACGTAAAAACTCATTTCGGCGTATAAATTGCACGATAAACACACTGTGTGCTATAGAGACGTATTTAGAGTGATCGGGTTGAAATACAGCATGCTGTTTTTCTGCCAAACGCAGTATGCAAATAAGTGCCTCTAGGTCTTTTAAATAGTGTTGCAATTAAATGGAATTTTTAATGGCAGCCTTGGATAAACATTTCTGTAAATCAAATTTGTCAGGGTTGAGTGAGGTATGAGGCAAGGACTCATGATGCAAGAAACAATGGGCTTTTTATTAATAATAAAATAAAACAAATAAACAAAAAATTACACTGTGTGGAAAACATGACCAGCAGCTTGACAATAACTAAGACAATAAACAATAAAAAAGCACAAATACCTTAAGTAAACAACAAATACAACTTTACAACACTTTATAATAAGTATACAGTAACAAAGCACAAATACTTACAGTTAATTAATAGTTTATAAACACATAATTGGGTTTCCGTGTTTTATGGAGACTTTCCATAAATTAATGATTTTTATATTGTTAACAACGTGACCTAATGAGTATTTGTATGTATTTCACATTGACAACATTGTTATTTTTTTTTAAGTTGTTAGCCTATGTTTAGCTTTGGAGATAGACTTAATGTACTTGTAAACATTTTAAGGAACTCTTAATACTAATTCATGTCCAATAAAGGTTGGTTTAATGCACTTAATTAATGACATTTTCCGATATTCAGTGACCTACTGTAATCCAAAGTGAGAGCAATTTACGGTTAATAAGTTGTAAACAAAGCATTATCTAACTCTTTACATATGAGCTAATTAAACAATACTAATTTGTTAAATACACTGACAATGAATGAAGAACTCACTGTTTATATATAGTCTGTTAATATATATTAACTATAGTTTGCAACTGATTTGTAAATGCGTTATTACTTATTATAAAGTGTTACTAGTTGTTTAAGCATCTGAAAGTTAATAGTCACTGATAATGAGGCCCAGGACTAGATTAAATGCAAATTAAAAATAAAAAGTTTTAAAAATGAAAATTTGCCACAATAGATCTACAGATGTAGATTTCATGAATCCATGATACTTCTAAACCTAAAACATATTAGATATGTGTCTGGGCTTGATCCACAAGCTTTTTGCATAGTTGTACAGGCTGTTAAATGCCATACAGAGGGGAAGTATTAATCATTGCTGACAGACTAAAGCATTAATCACTCTAATCAACATTATAGCTTATAGTTATGAAGTGACATGAGAAATACAGGTGTTTTCACTGAGGAAAATTGTTGCACTTGCGTCACCCCCCTGATTTGAGATGTTTATGTGCTGGCTTAAAGTAAGCTGATTCTATGATGTATGAGGATGAGCTTAACCAGCACCAGTTTGATAAATATTACAACCTACATTTGTAAGAAAAAAGAGGGGAACAGAATCCTGTGTCTAGCAATCTATATGTCGGAATGCGTTCCCCGAACCCCTATGATTAGAGGTGGTACTAATGTTTATCAAACTGCTGGATAAGCTCCATCCACACATAGACAATTTTTGGAGATGACCACAAAGGTCCACGTTAACACATATGTCACTCTTGACATTGTGAACAATTACTGACTACATTTATTTTTTGATCATTAGAACACAACTTATGAAGGATCATTTCATGCTGATCATCCAACCATCATCTCATTCTGGGAGGTGTTTGATGAACTGACACCAAATGAGAAGAAGGGCTTTCTATGTCAGTTCACTAGTGATTATCCTGAATGGTGCTGTGATTGTGTCTAGTAATTAGTGAAAATGACATTTGTCAAAATGACATCTAATTTAATAAATCAAACTTAATTTTTTCTAGCTGCTCTTACGATCTTACGAGCAGTCAGAGTGCTTAAATCTTTCCCCCTCTGTATTTAATGTAAATATTTTCATTTTTTTTTTCTTGCCTGGTCGCGGTATAATTGGACTAATTTAACAAACAGTATGGCTCATTCAATTTAAATATTTATTGTAATAAGAACATCTCTAAATAAAAAGACAGTTGATGAACACTAGGCCTACTGTAGGCGTGCATGGATTTTCTCGCGTTGAGTATTTGTTTTACTGGGCGCCACCAGACTGTAAAAAAATAGGTCGCTGATCGCCACATGCTCGAGCGATCTCCATTTTTATAGTGGAAGAAAAGTGTACAACCATTTACACTTAAATACTAGGCCCATGTAATGGTCTCGAATACAGTCGTGTTTTGACGAAATTATGTATTCGAGAACATTATTACGCACAACCTTTTCATAATGACATCAACTAGCCTACATGCTTAGCCTACACACTGGGGAAAATGACGGCATTATATTGCGGCGCGCGGAGCTCGACCCCTAAACGGCGAAATCATTGAAATAGACCCTCCAGAATGTCATCTTAAAACTCGGAAACTTTAATGTGTAAAAATGTCCACGTTGTCGCGCAGATTCAGCACGCGCAGATTCAGCACGCCACTCTGTAGGCTATTATTTAGCTGTATTATTTTAATATTTAGCTGCACAACATAACTATAAATTAAATATAGCCTAATGTAGGCTAAAGTGTGGAGGATTTTCACCTCTTATTTTGCTTTCGTTTTCCGATCATCATCAAATAATTCGTCTATGACTCGCTATAAAAGCGGAAGAATAACAACAAACATCACTTTCGTTTCGTGGGAACTCGCTAAATAGTGGAGAACTCGCTTAACAGTCCAGCAGTTTCACTCTCAATTTCGATGTAAGTTATATTTAAAGAGAGCGTGTTCTTCTGTCCACGGATGCATTAGACGCTGCTGGAGTCTGAAGGTTTCATCCATCAGCTGTGAACATGTTCTGCTACTGGGGAGCGCAGGTCAGAGAGGGCTTCGGTCTCTTACAGGCTGAAGTCAAACATGGCAAATGTGGAATACGATCCGTGTGTCCGAAATCAGCAGTTCAGGACATGTCAGCTGGAAGGAGTTTTGTTGGATTTATCAGGAATGGGAAGGTCTCGGTCCTGAAATTACGCGATGAAAACTGTGATCACGATGGAAAACTAAGTATACATGCCCGTTTGTTATTCATAAAGTTGACAACATCATATAACAACCTTTTATTTTCACATAGACTATTTATATTTGATAGTAGTCTACTATGAGTAACTGTATATAATATTTGTGAGGTAGTAATGGAATTATAATTATTTAAGTGTCTGTATGTATGCTTACTTTCTGAAAAGAAGTTGAACTGATCAAATATATATTATTTACTCCAGAGCAACCACAGCTAAAGAATGACAGAATCATATTCATATCGATTGTCTGTGGAGGAGCTGGTGCGGTTCTTCTTGCTGATGGAGGAAGAGTTCTTACTATGGACAAATCTACTTTGTGCAGGTATTTATGTAGGCATAACATGATAACAGTATAAATGACCATGAATGATAATAACAAATATACAGTATATCTGACAGTTTGTCTTTTCTCTGCAGTCCTCTTAAAGGTCTGGAAAACAAGCAGGTGATTCAGATCGCGTGTGGAGACCAGCATTCAATGGCACTAACCAGGGGTATTCACAACCATTTCATCTAACAGCTGATGTTTTGTTTTAATATTTTGACTTCTTATGATTGACATAAAGTTATTTGCATTTGAGTGTAGATATGCAGAGCTGTTGTTGGTCTTTCAGATGGTCAGCTGTTTGTATGGGGGGATAACTCTCACGGTCAGCTGGGTTTGGGAAAAGAACAGCCCAGGTCTCTGTCAGCTCCTCAACGCGTGGAGAGTCTGTGTGGGATCCCACTGGCTCAGATCAGCGCTGGAGGAGACCACAGCTTTGTGTTGTCTCTCTCTGGAGTCGTGTTCGGATGGGGAAAGAACTCGGCTGGACAGCTGGGCCTGGGAGACACTACAGGTCTGAATATTTCATCATGTAACTAAATCAGTCATATAAAAGCACATATAAATGCACTACATTTGTGCAATGCTGGGTCAAACCAATATTAAAGAATGATGAATTTACTGTTTTTCCACCACAGAAAGACGCGTCCCAACGGTTGTAAATAGTCTGAACCAAAAGAAAACTGTGTCCATCTCATGTGGAGGGGAACACACTGCCACTTTATCAAAGGTAGTATTTTGTAATATTTTAAATATCCATATTATAAATAATACCATTTTTAGCATACAACAAACTGGACAGAAAATGTAATTAATAGTTTATGTTTGCAGGGCGGCACAGTATTCACATTTGGATCAGGAGGCTTTGGCCAGCTTGGGCACAACTCCTTTAAAGACGAACACCATCCGCGGGTCGTTGCTGAACTGTGGGGATCTAAAGTGTCCCAGGTCACATGTGGGAGGTAAACTAGACTTTTCAGAGGCAATCAGTGTTTCAATGCAGTAATGCAGAATTATTTTTATTTCCTCACATGGTTAACATGTGTAATGTTTGAGATCAGCTCAGTAATTAGGCATTTGATTCTTTCTTGAATAAAGACGTCACACACTCGTATCAGTCGAATCGTCAAAGCTGATCTATTCATTTGGATGTGGGATGCAAGGGAAGCTGGAAAATGGTGAAATGATCAGGCAGTCTGTGCCTTTCCCTGTGGATCTCTCAACTGGTAATTAAATGATCTTTTAGCAATAGGCTGTTTCCTTATGAATACTTTTGTTCTCATGATGTTGCTCAGAATTCTAAATTAAACTAAATGTTTGTTGCACACAGAATGTGATCATGCATATATGATTGAAAAACTCATCGCGGGGGAGAATCATTCCTTTGCCTTGTTTTTCAAGGTTAGAGTTTTCATTCACAAATTGTTTAACAATTAAATTATTGCTCCACTGTGATCCCACTGTGCAATGTGACGTCGGAGTGACATCTTTTCTATGTAATTTTTGGACGTCCAATTTCGGTCCACTGGAGGGGTTGTTTTGTAACGCCAGGCGGCGTCTTTTTTCGACGTCTACCGCACGTCTAATGATGACGTCCATGGGACCTCTGTGTAAGGGCTGTTTATTGTCCAAATGTGGTCGTTTGTGGACGTCTTTTCAACATCAAATTTAGACTAATTTTAGACGTCGTTTTTATACAACTTCTATAACTGTAGTCCCATGTTTCAAAAGGGAAAAGTACATGTTTTCTGTTCCATGTATTTACATTTATGCATTTGGCAGACACTTTTATCCAAAGTGACTTACATTGCATTACACATTTACATTCCTATCAGTTCTTGCTTTCCCTCGGAATCGAACCCGTGATCTTGGTGTTGCAAGCGCCAATGCTCTACTGTTTTAGCTACAGCATTACACCTTTGTATGCGTCTCCAGTTATCACCTGCTGCTGAGACAATCAAATGGAGTTTTGGGAAAATTATCTTAAATAATTATAAGTAATCTGTATTCATACGTATTAATCATGTTGATAACAACAATGTTGATATTTGTAAATAAAAAAATATTGCATATTAATCACGTAAATTTCCTGTCAAAGACGTCCAAATGAGGTCAAAAAAAAATTCGAGGTCAAATGTTGAGCGTCAATATGATGTCCAAGTTGGGTCATGGTTGGAGGTCTAAATAGTGGACCTAGTTTGGGCGTCGAATAGATGTCCAGAATTGGTCATGGACCGACGGACCCAATATAGACACCCAGCCGGCACCATGATATCAATTTGACGTCAAAAGTTGGTCAAGACTTGATCAAGATATTGTATATCATTTTAAGGTTAGTTTGAAAAGAAAATGTCTTCCAGTGGTAATTAGATGAAAAGAGAAAGTTAATACCCACACTGAAATTGGTTTATGTATATGCAGGTCAATATGTTTGACATTCAGTTTACATCAAATCAATGTCAAGGATTGGTTTTGACGTCAATTTGATTTGCATATTTGACCTCCCAGTGGGCAATTGATGTTGAAAAGACATCAAATTGATGTCAAAATCAACGTCAAGGAACAGGTCAAATATGCAAATCAAATTGACGTCAAAACCAATCCTTGACATTGATTTGATGTAAACTGAATGTCAAACATATTGACCAGCATATACATAAACCCATTTCAGTGTGGGTATTAACTTTCTCTTTTCATCTAATTACCACTGGAAGACATTTTCTTTTCAAACTGACCTTAAAATGATACACAATATCTTGATCAAGTCTTGACCAACTTTTGACGTCAAATTGATATCATGGTGCCTGCTGGGCTGTTCCTTGACGTTGATTTTGACGTCAATTTGATGTCTTTTCAACATCAATTGCCTACTCTGCACGTCTATCCGACGTCCAATGTTTTGTGGGATTACTTATGTTTTTTTAATGTATAATGTAGGAACCTGGGAATGAGTCTAAACCAAATCCAAGGAGAGGGATTTTGACATTAGATAACAGAATGATTGACCGATGGGTGTCTGGAAGGGATTCATGGAAAGTGATAAAGAAGTGAGTGTTTAAGTCATTTTAACGACAGTGCTTCCACGGTGATACTAATGCTTAAGGCTCCTGATCTACTGTAGGTCCATGAAATAGTCTTTCTTAACATAATTAAATCAAGAAATATGTGCCAACGAGGTGATGAATTTTAGACAGGAATTAATATCAATAGACTATAAAAATATTATTTAAAGTATAGTTGTGTTGTTTACAGGGACATAAACAAAGTGTTCTCCTCGGCTGCCTCTCTGAATGGAAGTTTCCTCAAAACAAGGTAAATATCCTAATCTGAATTAGGCTGTTTTATGTAGTAGTTTCTCCTTTTTGTGCCTAAAATGACTTCGATGTTAATGTAAGTGTCTGTCTTTGTAGTTGTGATGAACATTATCAGATGTCTGAGGAGCATTGTGGGTTGGATTTTGATCTGGTTAAAGCATCCTTTGCAAAGTTATCAAACAATGAAAGGTTGATCTCAGAGGTAATGGTAAATCCAGCATTTACAAAAATGTTCATTACATTTTAAACAGTGAGATGCAGCTGATATTTTTCCATACCTCAGGTAGTGAGGGTAGTTCAACAGACACTCCTGCCGTCTCTGAATCCAAATCCAGCTGGTGTGGAAGCTCTGAGACTTTACCTTCTCCTCCCTGAGCTCATCAGAGGACTCCAGAAACAACAAAGGACTGAACTTACTAAAGCATTGGCCTCCAAAATCCTTGATCTGAATCCTGCTGTTCTCAAGGTGTTAGGTAAAGCTGGAGGACATTTACATCCTTTGTGTTGTTGTTCTTGTTCTATTTGTAATTTTATGTTACATGCATGTTGTATTCTCAGAGATGTACTGGTCCAAACTCCCTGATGATTTGCTCAAAAACTTGGTGGACTTATTTCAAAAAGAGTCTGCTATGTTAATTGGCAGGATTGCTGTTGGCAAGTTGGACTCTGACAAAGAGAAACACCTACTGAAATTTGCGCGGATCCTTCAGATGGTCTATCAGGTGCTTTTATTAAACATTAGATCAAAAGTAAACATGTAACCTTATTATTGTGATAGTAGTTTCAATAACAGTGTTTCTGTTGGTAAGGTCTGCCGCAGTGCACACAGACACATCACAAAGAGTGATTTCATCATTCATGAGGTCAATGGTCTCCTAGATGTGGTGAGAACCAAAACATTTTGAAATTCTACTGGTCAACCTATATAGGCTTCTCAATGGCCGATGATGTTACTGTATCATCTACTGCAGGGGTGTCCAATCCCACTCCTGGGATCTCCTGCAGAGTTTAGCTCCAACATTCCTGTCTAGAAGATAGTCATCCTGAAGACCTTGAACACCTTGCTTCAGTTGTGTTTAATTGGGATTGGAGCTAAACTCTGAAGGACAGTGCCCCTCCAGGAGCAGGATTGAACACCCCTGATTTTTGGTATATCTTTTTAATATATAGCTAAAATAATATGGCAGCAATCACTGTATTTATCATACAAAAATGACCGAAATCACTCAATTTATATATAAAAAAAAAACGATCAATTGACAGGACTGTTGTTAGATTTTAGAAGTGACACAAGAGGGCACTAATACTCCTGATACCCATGGTTGTCTGCTGATAATTTCTGTATTGGTTATGATATATTGGTTATGATATATTGATTTTTTTAAATTAATTCCCACTATAGAAAAAACAACCCAGATAATTTTGTTTTCCCAAAATCAACAGCTGCAAACCATCAATGAAGATGTAAATAACATGCCGTTGTTTTACTTGCCTGAACAAATCCAGGCATTGGTGGCACAACAAAACTACTATAATGTGAGCTCCAAAGTCTTTTGGCCATATCCGATGTGTATGCACATTTCAGATCAAGTAAGCATGATGTTACTATTACTTTTATTACAGACAATCTTAAAAAATCTGATATCACTTCCATGCATCTTTAACGTGGAGGCCAAATGCAGCTATATGAAGAACAGAGTATGGAAGGTAATTTTGTCTTGACCTAAAAAAATATCATATGAATTACTTTTGTGTAAATGTTCTTTTTAATCACTGAATGAAATGCTTTAATTGCAGGGTTGTCTTCAGCTGACTCTGAGACGCACAGCTCTGCTGGAGGATTGTTTCTCTCAGCTGACGGCCAACCTGCAACATCTCAGAGGACATTGGCTGGCGGTAAGAAAAACAAAAACGATATGTTTTGATTCAATAACATACAGGGTATTTTTTGTGTGCAGTTTGAACTGTTAAGAGCTGCAGTATGAATTAATTATTTTGGTTATCTAACAGGTGTTTTACACAGAGGATATGAGAAAAACAGATGTGAACAAGAGAGACTTTTTTCTCAACGTGTTTAAAGAGCTTTGTGCGCCAGAGTCTCAGCTGCTCATGGACAATGACAACAAAACTTTGAGCTGGTTCCCCACAAAGGTAAGGCAAAGACTTTTCATGAGGTCATGCTAAAGATGTAAATCATACTTTGCACGTGACGTCACAAGTACTAGCTGGCGGGCAAGAACGTCGTTCTCCAGCAACGAAACCCAGTAAACTAATCAAGGATCTTGCCAGGACGTCGTCAGTTTTACTATACAAAAGTTGGTGTTTTGAGGTTTGTGATATCTATGGTTTTCAAAGAGAACCAGAGATGACCCAACAGTAGAGCTAGATTATTTACGGAGGAATTATTACTGCTCGATTATCTTAAAAAACCTAGTCTGCTTTACACAATTTAGCTACTTTGGAGTTAATCCTATTTCTAGTCCATAGTTATGCTGCTAGCTCGTTAACAGACTTGATAGCTACTAAAAGACCTATAAGACCTGGAACTACCGGACTCTACGTTGAAAATACGCGTTTGTTGGCCGTCAGGTATCCACGGTAGTCACGACTGCAAAGTATGAATAGTGGTAACAAAATTTAGTTAAGTCAAGTTACATACCTAAAGCCGGGTGCACACTGTACGATTTATAATAGTCCTTTGCGACTGTTGCTGGTCAAGCTTGGTTTATGCCCGTTACACACTGTATGATTTTGGGCTGTCCCAGACGAAAGATGAGCATCATAAAACAATCGTGACGATTTCTGTGGTCGTGGCTCCTAAACGGTGGTCCTACCTGTACGTCGTACAGTGAGAGAGGTTCAAAGACGGATGTTTTCACAATCTTACGACCAGAGATAGCCTGCAATAATTTTCTGATCATCTCACAGTGTGTGCTGCTATGACCTAAGTCTACTGACTAGCCAATAAAAACTGCAACATGAAATGGCGTATTGATCACCGAGGCATGGCGCTAAATCTTAAAACTACTTATCTCAAGCTCCATTTGCAAAACTGGCTTGCCAAGTTCACCTATTTTCCGAAGCCATGACTGTTCATATTCTCCTCTTTTTTTTCACTGCACATAAAAACACAATTGCCAAAGTGCGATTTATCTAGCTCTATTTGTTTACTGCTAGCGCATGCTGATGACGTTTTATTCTTCTATACTAATTTGCGTCATCCTACATACATGTCGTACCCAAGTTTATTAGATCCATGTTGTACAGTGTGATTTGTAATGATCATATAGGATTGCCGAAATTGCAGTCTGTATACTCGCCGCATTCGCACGAGTGTGACGGTGTGTGCGTCATCGCGGTCTTGCGTGAGACCCCATTTCATGTGGCGGTGCGCACGGC
Source organism: Tiaroga cobitis (assembly GCA_030578255.1). Lineage (NCBI taxonomy): Eukaryota > Metazoa > Chordata > Actinopteri > Cypriniformes > Leuciscidae > Tiaroga > Tiaroga cobitis. The sequence continues at coordinate 50,391,290 of CM060591.1, forward strand.
ATTTTTTGTAACTTTCCCTGCAGCTCCGCTTCTGAAGATGCACAACTTCGAGGCGAATCTGGCCTAGCATGTACGTCTCTCCAAACAGGCACATCTTGCATGCGTCTAAGTTAGTTGCTTACATTTTTGAAAATTAGCCTATAATAGCAGAAATAAGCCTTTCAATGAAAATAAAGGTCCATGTTTAATAATTTTTTTAAAATATTTTTTTTAAATAAAGCTTTGGCCTTTCCGTAACAACATTGAAAGCTCAGCCAAGATGGATGAACAGCTGATCATAGCTGTACGGGGAGGGGGGGTTATTGCTCATTGACATGAATATATCTAGTAGTAGAGCTAATGCAAGGGCTGGAAATCCATTTAACCTTTGCTGAAAAATCTTCGTCTTAGCAATGGCAGACAACGGAAGCTTTTGAAAAGAGGAGAAAGTGGCACGGCTAGCGTGTTCCACACGTTTTTAGACGTGACGTGAATGGCCCCTCATTTGTCATTTAAGGGGACTTAATATGCCCCTTTCACAATATGTGATATAAGTCTCTGGTGTCCCCGAAATGTGTCTATTATAGCTTGTCAAATTTGCCCCTTTTTGTGTGTGAGCAAAAACACATAATTTTGTGTGTGAGCAAAAACACATAATTTTGTGTGTGAGCAAAAACACATAATTTTGTGTGTTCCTTTAAATGCAAATGAGCTGCTGCTCAGCGCCCCCTTTCCAGAAGAGGGCGGAGCCTTTACAGCTCATGTACCATCATGTTAATCTAAAAATCTTTCAGAAACAACTTTTGTGCAAACCCAGCGCTGAGCTGACCCTCGTTTGTGAAGCAGTCCGGCGTAAAATGTTTTGCGCAAATATATATAACGTCACTACACTGGTCATAAATGAGTCCACGCTTCTTACTGATGTTCACATTCACATTTATTCTTCTCTGAAGTAGCTATCATGGAACACCGTGAAAACTAGGGGGGGGGTCTCTGTCCGATTCTGGACCTGAGACCCATCAACTGAGCTCTTGTTCAGAATGACAACGCTGAAGCAGATCCTGGCACAGGTTCGTCCCGGGGATTGGTTCGCTTCGGTGGATTTAAAGGACGCGTACTTTCATATCCAGACAGTGACGCGCCACAGGCGCTTTCTGAGATTTGCGTTCGAGGGCACGGCTTATCAGTACTCAGTACTCCCGTTCGGGTTGGCTCTGGCCCCCCGCACCTTTTCGAAGTGTATAGACACGGCACTTTCTCCCCTCAGATCGAGCGGAATGCGCATCCTAAACTATCTGGACGACTGGCTGATTCTAGCGCACTCAAGAGATGTGCTAATCGGTCATGTGGACACGCTGCTTCGCCACCTGGATACGTTGGGACTGCGTATAAACAAGCAGAAAAGTGTGTTCACTCCGAGTCAGACTGCAACATTTCTGGGTGTATGTTTGACCTCAGTGACGATACGAGCCCATCTCTCCCGGGAACGCATAGAGACAATATCATCGTCTCTACGCCGTTTCAAACCGGGCAGGTCTGTGTCACTGAAGGAGTTTCAGAGGCTTCTGGGACTGATGGCAGCAGCTTCATCAGTGTTTCATCTGGGTCTGCTGCATATGCGACCGCTGCAGTTCTGGCTGAAAACTCGAGTTCCTCCGAGGGCGTGGTCTTCCGGCCACAAGCGCATCACAGTTACTCACAGTTGCGCCCGCACTCTGGTACCGTGGAAAAACCCGGAGTTATTCAGTTCAGGAGTCCCTATGGGTATCGTGACGCGACGCACGGCGGTCTTGACGGATGCGTCAACCTCAGGCTGGGGAGCGGTAGGCATGGGCATTCCGGCCTCAGGTCTGTGGGCAGAGCTGCAGAGGAAGTGGCATATAAACCGCCTGGAGTTAGAGGCGGTGTCTCTAGCCCTCGAAGCTTTTCAGTCTCGGTTGGAGCAGCAGCATGTACTGATTCGAACCGACAACACGTCTGTGGTCTCGTACATAAATCGCCAAGGCGGCGTGCACTCCAGAGCCCTTTTCGAGCAAGCGGCGAATCTCCTGCTGTGGGCAGACCGGCATTTTCTCTCCATAAGAGCAGCGTATATTCCCGGTGTCCTGAACCGCGGGGCGGATATGCTATGGAGGAACGGGATTCCTCAAGGAGAGTGGAGGCTTCACCCTAGCTCGGTTCAAATGATTTGGGATCGAGTCGGGAGGGCAGAAGTCGATCTGTTCGTCACGAGCGAGAACACACACTGTCAGGCGTTCTTCTCGCTGTTTCGCTCCCCTCTGGCGGGGGGATGCTCTGACACCCCAGCCCCGAGTTGTGGAACCTTCATGTGTGGCCGCTGCGGGGACCCTGAACGAGAGGGAAGCCCTGCATTCGCGAGTGCGAGTCGCGAGTTTTCTCGAAATGGTGCCAGGATGTCGGTATCGACCCGGATACCTGTTCCGTGTCGGATGTTCTGCGCTTTCTTCAGCACAGGATGGATAATGTGAGTTTGCCGTCTATGCTGAAGGTGTATGTGGCCACTATTGCCGCATTTCACTCCCTGGCCGACGGACAGTCGATCGGTAAACACCCTCTGGTAATAAGTTTTCTCAGGGGAGCCAGGAGATTATGCCCTTCACGGCCGCCTTCTGTGCCGCCGTGGGATTTAGCCCACCTCTGGCTTTTCTCGCTTGTTTGGAAACGGGTCAGCGATTAAGGAGCTTTCACTGAAGACTGCTTTACTTCTCGCCCTCGCTTTAGCGAAGCGCGTCGGTGACCTGCAGGCGTTCTCGGTAAGCGACGACTGCATTGGTTTTGGACCGGGCGACTGCAGCGTCATTCTTCGACCTAGACCGGGCTACGTCCCGAAGTCCCTCAATACTCCGTTCAGAGGACAGGTTGTTTCCCTGTCCGCCTTATCTGCTGAGCCGTCAGCCTCGCATGACGCTGACACTCAGAGTGCTGTTTGCCCCGTCAGGGCTTTGCGGATGTATGTGAATCGCTCTGCTGCCTTTCGCCAGTCGGACCAGCTGTTTGTGTGCTTTGGTGGATGTTACAAGGGACGTGGGGTTTCGAAGCAGAGGCTAGCTCACTGGATTGTGGATGCTATTACTCTGGCTTATGATTGCCAAGGGAAGCTTTGTCCCCTTAGCATCAGGGCTCATTCGACGAGAGCGATCGCCTCGTCGTGGGCCTGGTCTAGAGGTATGTCTATACAGGACTTGTGTCTTGCTGCTGGCTGGTCTTCGCAGAATACTTTCGCCAGGTTTTATACGTTGGATGTACTCTCTGTGGCGTCGCGAGTGCTTTCGGTGAGTTAAGTTTTTCTCATTGTAAGATTACAGTAGTTACCCTTTTATAGCTAACTCTGTTATGGTTCTTTGTGAGCCTGTCCCGCTGTGCTTATGGCACTGTATTATGTTTATGCAGTTGTCACCGCTGTGCTGTTGATACTGTGTTTACATTGCTTGAGTTGTGTTGCCCTGAGCCTTCAGTGCAGCCTTCCTCTAGTTCATTTCTTTGGGATATGCAAGCGTCGACAAGGTTTAGACGGCGCGCTATTGGCCCGCTTCAGCCTATCAGATTCTTGTATTCCTAGCAGCACGGCTATTGGCTGTGGGTTCTGTTAGTCTCGAGTGGGAGGGCTTCACTGCTTCCACAGCGGGATTTTATACAGTTCCCATATACGTCACACGACGTAATGTCGATGTGACTGCCTTGAAAGGGAACGTCTCCGGTTACTTTCGTAACCTCGGTTCCCTGAGAGGCAGGAAACGAGACATTACATCGGCCGCCATGCTCGCTTGTTCAGTTTCTAGCGTTCAGTCGCGATTCTGATGCAATTGTCGCGTGCATGCATTTTATACTGCCAGAGGGCTTGTCAGTATTTGCATGCTTTGCGTCAATTGGCCAGCTGTGTCAGCCCATAAGATTTCAGTAGAAGTGGAGAAGGGAGGAGTTCCCATATACGTCACATGACATAATGTCTCGTTTCCTGCCTCTCAGGGAACCGAGGTTACGAAAGTAACCGGAGACGTTTTATATCATCAATCCGTGACACGTCTGGTGATTGTGAGCTGTATTTACATGCGGGTGTCTACCAAACAAATACAATCTCTAGTGTGATCATGGCTTCTCTTGAAAAGTAAACTGAAAAAATAAATAAAGATGGTGTGTGTGTGTCTCACTCATCAGGTTTGGCGCTCCTATTGGTTTTTGATTTGACGTAGGAGTCACACTACAGAACTGTGCGTCAAAACTTCTCACACTGCCAGAATTGTGTCGGAGGTAAAATTTGATAGCAATGGTCATTAATAGTCCGTCTGTGAACATGTCAAACTAACACTCGAAGACTTCAGATTTTGGCCTAAGAAACTTTTAGGATTCAAAACATTTGTCCAGGGCCGGCCCGAGGCATAAGCGAACTAAGCGGCTGCTTGGGGCCCCATGGCCACCAGGGGGCCCCCCAATCGAGTCGAAAAAATCTAAAAATATTTTTTTAGATAACTTAAACAAGTGACAAATGAATGAATTAATATGAATGAATGAATAATTAAAGACAATAAAAGAAAATTCTGATTTCATGATCAATATACCTCCCTACAACTGCTGCTGTGTCTGCCAGAGTTTAAATCATGCGAGTAATAGACACCTCGCGCGTGCATAGACAATTCGTGCGCAACTGCGCATAGTCGCGGACTCGCGGTAATGTTAAGCCATGTCACAAAAAAGGTCGTATCCCTCTGGTGCCGAAAATAGAACGAAGAAAATGACAGAGGAGGAGAAAAAAAGAGCAAGATAAAAGTATGTTTGCATGATTACTTACGGTATGTTTTGTGCAGCAATTGAACCATTCCCATCTACGGCAAGCCCATAGGGGAAAAATACATTGCATACACACACATACAACGAGTGCCAGTATATCATTACCGGTATAGTAATAGACTTTGTTGGATTCTGTCATGTACAATCTAACAAAGTCTGTTACAATAATACTAATAAAAAAGACTTTGTGGACAGTTACACTGTATTGAGACAGTTGAGAAATAATAATATTTTTACAGTTTTCAACAATAATTGTCATTGTTGAACCCTTGCTCTTATTATGTTTTTCATTTCTCAGTTGTCATTATTTTAGCAAATAATTTATTTGATATGTTTTGAGACAGTTTGTTTTAAAAAGTTTCAAAGAGTTAGTAAAAGAATAAAGTAAAAGTAAAAAAAAAAAATTTAAGTAGGCTATCTATTTTTTATTAAGTAAGTAGCAACAATGGCTTTTGCCTTAATTAGCTCAAATTATTCATTGGGAATTTTCATAATTAATCATGGATATGATTATTATCTTGCATGTTGCAGTTAAATTATCGAAATTGAAAATAGAGCGATCGAATATATGAATTATACATCATAACAAATTATAATTCCTCATTCATACATCAATGGTCTCATTACAGATCGATTATATGAGATAACTTTAAGGGAATTCATTTAGTTATCAAACACTCGGTTTGTCCAGCAAACAGCCGTAAGATTAACTTACCAACTTCTCAACAAAGTTATCCCTTTTTATAAACTCCAAGAAATCTCAATGTTCCGGCCGTGAACATTAATTTTCTTGTGCTTATAAAATTTACGTTACTGAAATCGTAACAACTTGTAAAGCTTTGTAGCTATAAGATCAGCATTTCATTGACTTGTAATATAAGCTCTTAGACAGAAAGCAATCAAGAATATGGTTTTAATAATTGAAACTACGGATACAGAATTCTACATTAAAAACCCCGGGATACATATATGTACATTAACAGTAAAACTAACGAAACAAACAAATAACAACGAGAGAGAGAGAGAGAGAGAGAGAGAGAGAGATTGAGGGAGAGAGAGAGTGGTCTGATCGAAAGATCATGTGAGATAGACAGAGAGGGAGAAATAAAGCAGACCTGGAAAGATCATGAGTTTTGCAAAATTCATCACAGACACAGAACCTTTGAGACAACAAAAATCAACAGATCTTAACCCTTGAAAGCATAGTAAAACAGGTACTTGCACCGGTAAAGCTCCTTTGGATGGGTGATGTGAAGCAGGCGTGTGTCTCTCTCGGTCATGTGGATGCCGAGCGTTCGGGTTCGTCCAGCGCGTGTGAGCGCGGCGTGTTTGAATGTCCTTGGAGGTGAAGCTTGCCAGCTGAGGTCGGGCTGGGTTCATTTTCCTCGTGAGAAGAAATGAACAGGGACCGATGCAGGGATAGGAGAGTGAGAGTTGCACAATGGTTCTCTTTGTGTTGCCGAGGAGAACCGTGTCTTGCGTGTGTGTCCTTAAGAGCGGGTGCGTGCTTTGTCAGCTCTTCCGGGCGAACGTGGTCGCTGAAGGTTCAAAGAGTCTCTTTAAAGTTGAAGTTGCCGATTACGTTCATTTCACTGAAACTAAACGTAAGAAAAGGTCCGAAGACAAAAATAAAGAACGATTAAAGAAAAACGGAGAAAGCTCCCTAAGGAGCCATGGAACCGGAAACCTTTCACAGGGAAAAAGCTCTCTAGCAACGTAAGCGCTCTGTGTCAGTCTTTTATGGAGAGGAGGGGTTCACTCTGCTTCACGTACGTGAACCAATTATCTTAGAGTGTCTCGAGCGGGAAAAGTTCTTCTTTGTCTTGTGGGGGAATGCCCGCTTGAGTCATGAGGAGATGGTATTTGAGCCGTTCGGCTCCTGAAATATGAAATGTGTAAAATAATGCACCTTACTTCATTATGCTATCGGAATTCGGCTCCGTTAGATTGAGGGAATTACAGACATATCAAACACGTCACACGAAGATTATCGGAATACAGAGATATGCATTATAAGCATTTAGTTCCTTCAAAGCAAGTTCATTCCTTCAAACATACGTCATACACAAAGTGACTATAAACTGGGAAACACACGTGAAATATGACATGCTTATATGCTAAGTTTTAATATTCAAAGTTCGTGTATGAGTGTACGTTAAAGCATGTGTGTGTGTATGTGATTGTTCTTCAGAGTTCAGGCTGCTTTATGAATTGACTCATTACACAGTGCTCTGTTTGTGAGGTGATCAAATCAGGGGAGACCCTAAGGGCCTGTTCTCTTCCGTCGTCTCGAGTCACATGTCCTTTTGGGTCACATGTCACAAACAAAGCATTTCTTTATTCATTAGAGAAAAACGCTGCATGTGCGAATCAGAGTCAATGATTTAATCAATTCAAAACACTATTCCCTTTCTTTCACCGAATGGAAGAAAGGGAGGGGAACTTTAGTAAATTAAATCTAGTTAATTTACTCCACATACCAGAGCTGGCTCGACTACCTATCTGATTATCACTACAAGTATTTATTTTGTATTTATACATAACCTCACTGTATTCATTTATAATGTATCATTGTTGCGTGATATTTGTGTCAATAATCGTCAAGCACAGGTGACTCCGCGTAGTGGGAGGGGCCCCCAAATCAAATTCTGCTTAGGGCCCCCAAAAGGCTCGGGCCGGCTCTGCATTTGTCGCAGATGGTCAAATTGTGGCCAAAATCGTACAATGTGAACCTGGCTTAAGGGGCCAATCTCACAGAACATGTTATTCCTTTGAAAAAATGTGAGGCGTGGACAGTGGAATGGGGGTCTTTTTTTATTTTATTTTTTTATAGTGCTGTGTCATGCGCTAGATGCCACAAAAGACGTCAGACATGAGCGCAACGGTCAAAATCATCAATCTAGCGCATGTTTACATAGGAAGCATTTTCCATTCCACTCTGCAACTTTTCCATTGGTTTTCTGTGTGAACAGCCCCTAAGATATCTAATGTCTCTTTTGTGTTTTTTCCACTTATTTATACATTGTTATTATTGTTCTCTTTGGCTTTAACCTCTTATTGTCCCACACCAGATCCGTGTGAAGAAGGAGAAGTACTTCCTGTTTGGGATTCTGTGTGGCTTGGCCTTCAACAACATCTCTGTAGTGAATCTGCCTTTTCCTTTAGCTTTGTTCAAGAAGCTTCTTAATGTCAAACCATGTCTTGAAGACTTGATAGAGTTCAGTCCGGTTCTTGGCACGTGAGTGTTTTTACAATCAATGTTATCTTGATTCTCTTGGTATATATTTGTATAATGACTGCTAAAATGTATGTCCATGTTCTATGTATGTGCTGCTATCTATCATTGAGTAACATTGTTTAGTGAATCTGAAACATGATGTTCTCAGGAGTTTGCGGGACATCCTGGACTACAGCGATGATGTTAAGGAAATGGACATGTACTTCACGGTTAGTTTGTGTTGTCATGTGAAGTAATGTAGTTTTTAAAGACATTGGGTCTCATTACTTTATTCATAATTGCGTGGATTATTCAAATGTATACGCTGAATTCATTCACAAAATTGTCTGCACACAAAGTTTGTAAAATGTAAATCAGACCCAATATTATTTCAAAATAACATTTTTTTTAATCGTCATACATAAGATCACATGGGATGAAACCGAAGTCGAACTGGATCCAGCTGAGCCAGGAAAAGTTGTCACAAATAATAACAGGTCAGGGTTTTTTATTTTTTATTTCAGGGTTCAAATTTGACTGAAATACCCTGTCACTAAAACATTGTATTCTTTTTGCTTAACCTTAATCTTGGACGTAGGATAATATTTGATAATCTTCGTAAGATGCAAAACTTTTTTAATATAATTTCTGCAACAGAACGGATTTTGTGGACAAGTATGTGGATTATATCCTGAATAAATCAGTAGAGGAAGTGTTTGAGGAATTCAAGAGAGGCTTCTTCAGTGCGTGTGACCGATGCTTGGTGGAGATGTTTGAGCCAGAGGAGCTGAGAGGAGTTCTGGTGGGCAATGAGGAATATGACTGGGACATCCTCAAAAAGGTCCACCATAACCCAAATGTCAAACAAACGTCAAAACTACTATGCGCTTGACCTTGTGAGCAAGTAAATACTGACTAAATATATCTTTTGATCATTAGAACACCACATATGAAGGATCATTTTATGCAGAGCATCCAACCATCATCTTATTCTGGGAGGTGTTTAATGAACTGACACCAAATGAGAAGAAGAGCTTTCTATGTAAGTTCACTAGTGATTATAGGGTGCTGTAGTTATGTCTAGCAATAACTGAAAATGTAATTTGTCCAAATGAGATCTAATTTAAGAAATCCATTTTTTTCATCTACTCTGGCTGCTCCTGTGCTTTTCAGGTTGTGACTTTTGTCTTGTTTGCCAGAACACATTCAGAGTGCTTTCAAATAAATCTCTCCCGTTTTCCTCTCTGAAGTGTTCATAACAGGGTTTGAGAAAGTGCCCATTCTGGGTATGAGTGCGGTGAAGATGAGAGTGGGAACTCTGTTCAAGTTTACTCAGGATCATCTACCAGAAGCCCTCACCTGCCATGCTCTATTGTATCTTCCTGTTTATCAGAACAGGGAAACACTCAGGACTAAAGTCATTGAAGCCATCAACCACAAGAGGGGGTTCTGGGAAGAGTGAGACAGATGCTGGTTTTCTGAGATCATCCGTGGACACAAGTCACAGATCTAATAACTTGATACTTGATCCTTGATAAAGGCTTTTACCATGTCTTGAACACACCTTTTTTAGAGGGGTATTTAATTATTTAAAGGGATATAAGGGAATAAAGAAAAATAAGAAGAACTCTTAAAGAACTACAAGTTAGAAAGAAACTATTTGAAAATAATATTTTTATTTTAAAATATGCACACATGCACTCACTCTTAATTTTATGCCTTAATTTCATGTGGGGAAAAACTATGTTAATGTTTCTTGTCTTGTCACATTCAGTTACATGAATCACATAAATTATGTAAATGGGGGAGACCTGAGATGGTTGAATCGCTGGGTTTGTAACAGCCCATGTTCGAAAATCAGTTCCTGCTGTTGTGTGTGTGTGTGAGTGTGTGTTTATAACAAAGTTTACATTTATATCCGCAAACCAATGAAGATTTCTGTTGGCAAGACGTTTCTGTTTACAGTACTTTGACACTAGATTGGAGAGGTTTCTTTTCCAAATGCTATGTAACGTGTTGCATTTATGAACTTAATTCAAATAAACATGTCTTAATAATAAAATGTTTGTTTGTTTGTTTGTTTATTTTTACAAACCAATATTATACCAATGAAACATTTACATTTATCCAACAGATTTTTTTCTTGCCGGTCAGGTTTAAATAACAACAAAGGACCAAGCTAAATGTTGGACTAATTTAAAAAAAAAGTGTAGTAAACTAAAAGTCTATAAATATAAAATCTTTATAAAGAACATCTAAGACTGGGGCAAAAAGTTAAAGAGAATATGTTGTAAAAAAAAAAAAAAGTAAAACTAAGAAGCATATCAACAAAATAATAAATAAATACTCTGCAAAAATCTAATAATAAATATATTGTAGTATATTATTATGTATAATATCAGTGGCATATCTTGTCTCTTTTTCCATCGTATTTGTTGTTTTTCTATTGTTTTTCTGAAGGCAGCACTTAAATCAAGTCAATCTTCTACACTGCGTGTTTGTTAATAAACAATAAAAATAAATTACACATCAGTGTACATGTACAAAATGAAAAAACTGTACTCAGTGTCGCCCTCTATTGACTCCAGCGCAATTACAGCTGGTTGACAGGAGTCACGTGATCATCAGTGACTCCGTAATCTGAGTCGTAACTTCCTTGTTTTTGTCGGAACCATTAAACTGAAACCATTTCAGTAATATACGGTCAAATAAAGAGGAGACGAAATGCATTTTACCAGGTAACACTATCTGCTACCTAAGAACATGTTTGTTTTTGACTTGTGTCAGATAGAGAATTGCATTTGCGTGATAGAAAATGAGAGTTTGATGAGTGGCAGTGCGCTGCGTTGTTAGTTTGTTCTGACATCATCCTGAATATTAGTATTGAGGTACAGTATTTAACGCATAGACAGTCTGGTCAGATGTTTAAGCATTAATTTCTGCAGTAAATGAACTATAGCTTGTTTTGACTTACGTGAAACTGAAATATGTCAGGATTGTTCTTACAGGCCGAACTCATATTGGACCCACATATGGAGATATCAGCTGTGTTTCTGAACCTGGTTGTGAGTGAGCTACCAACCTAGAGAGCACTTCTAGACATTATAGGCAATTTGGATTAAAACGTTCGAAATGCATTGTTGACGCCCATAATTCGCACCAGTAATACGTAAAAAGTCGAACGTTCGGAACGCTCAACATTTTAATAACATATTTCGGAACGCGCCCAGATGCCATAACATTTAGATTCGAAGGTGCGAAATTCGTTGATGATGCTCACAAATGTGTTTCGAATGTTCAGAACACGCCTATGATTCCCCGGACATTATTCGAATGTTCGGAACCCATTTATAATGCTCCACAAATGTATTCTAATGTCCAGAACGTACCTTTTCCATAAATTCATATTAAACGTGCAGCTTGGATCATGACAGTGATGTTCTAGAATTCGTTTCAAACTTTAACACATAACACAAAATTTAGCACATGTATAAAATCGTATATCTCTCTTTAAATTTAATGTAAGATCAAATTTAATATGATCTTTCGAGATGCCCTAGTAAGATTTGAACGTGCGCAATTTGTTGATGATACTCAAAATTTAAATTTGAATGTTCAGAACATGCCCATGATTCAGCAGAAATGACGTTAAGTCTGACCCAGAGCCTGTTTATAATGCCCATAAATTTGAACTTTCAATTAGAATTTATCTTTAATTTGAACGAAAGTGGAACGTGACACAGACTCCAGAATTTTGATTCAAACTTTTGGAACGTGCGAAGTGCAATAAAATAATTTTGACATTCATTATTGATTTTATATATTTGTATATACATCACTCTTCCCAGTATTTACTTTATGCGTGTGTAGGTGGGTTTAGTCAAATAATAACGGTCCCCTATTTATGTCTATAAATACCCTCTTTTATAAGTACATATTAGTACATTCCACATAGTGAAAAAAGCCACTTGTGATGATTCGGTATTTGCAAATCTATGATCATGATCTGCATTCTAGTCTCAAGTATCTGGCCGCCCACACCAGCTGTCATTTACAGGAATAGGGTGTGACCTCTTCCCTTCCCTTCTACTGAGTTCTCACCTATTTGCTTCCAAAGTCTCTAATGCCAGACTTTTTCTTCTGTTCCAGATCCGTCATTTACAGGCGGAGGCGGCAAGGCGGCACAGCCTAGGAGCTCTCCCTTATTCCGGATCCTTCCATCTGTCTCTCTCTTTATGTGTGAATCATGATGCTGTGCTGGGGAAGCAGTGTCTCGGGTCAGCTGGGCATCGGTGCGTCAGAGGCTTCTTTCTTCGAGCCGAGGAGCTGTTGCATGTTTGATGGGAGGGGTCTTAAAGATGTGGCATGCGGCAGCCAACACTCGCTCTTCCTGTTGCATGATGGGAGCGTGTACACCTGTGGCTCCAACAGCAGCGGTCAGCTGGGCCATGACAAGCGAGGATGCAGGCCAGGTAACTGACATAAGCGGAATTCGAACATGCTTTACAGCGTGGATCATGAAAGCGATGCTCCAGAAATTGAATCAAACTTTCAGAACGCGCCAGTTATTGCGCAAAAAAAGTCAAATGTTCAGAATGCTCATGTCTCTCCAAAAGATTTAGATTATATAACATGCCGAACAATTAGATTTGGGCGTTTGGAATTTGTTGGTGATGCTCAAAAATTCGATTTGAACATTCGTACCATGCCTACTGTTTCACAGAAATTAGATTCAGACATTTATAACCTATTTATAATGCTTCACAATGTAATTCTAATGTTCAAAAGGTACCTTTGCCATTAACTCATTTCAAACATATGGCATGGAACATGCTCCAGAATTCCATTCAAACTTTTAAAAAGTCGAATGTTTGGGAAAACTATACAGTATGTTTTCAAAAAATTGGATATGATATTTCAGGACGCGTTTATTATCCCCCAACAATTCATACATTCAATTTGAACATACAGTACGGAACATGGCACTGTCGCTCCAGATGTGTGTATGTTCAGAATTTGATGATGATGCTCAAAAATTAGATTAGAATATTCGCACCACGCACCTGTTATTCCACAGATATTTTATTGGAACATTTAAAACCCTATTTATTATGCTTGAAAACTATAAAAAATAATATGATATTTCGGGACGTGCTTATGCCCCAACAATTAGAGATGAACATTCAGATTTTGTTGATGATTCTCAGTTTTTTTTTTCAGAACACGCCTATATTTGCGTTATGTAAGGTTTCTTTTCATGCAATGCCATAATAATTGATGTAATAAAGGTTTTACGGTCTTTGCACATCTTTGCCTTTTTTAATGAATGTAGCACTTTGCGTTTAAATAACATTAATTTCTCATGTTCCTGCTGAGGTTTTATGTCCCATGTCTTATGATGTGACAATGCCATGTAACCACATCATATTTTGGCACACACCTAAAATCGAAATTGACATTATTCTCAGAAATGAGGCAACAACCTAATGATGTGGCCTGGATAGCAAAACACTGCTTGCTTGATCATGCTACTATTATTATTGTGTTACAGTGTATTAACAGTCAATGATGACAGCAGATCTTGTTTTATCCAGCATGCATCGGGGCTCACCAGTCCAGGGTTGCTAATCCGGTTAATAAGAAAACAATTCCAAGCAGCAGACGGTCCCTCACATGTCTGTGCTAATGAGATCGCACCATTTGTTCAATACAAGGCCCTGTTGGTATGAGAGATGTGTAAAAGAAGACAAGAAACTAGTGTCCAAAATGATAAATCAGAAAATAACCAAAGAATATTCTGTTTCTTAAAGGGTCGGATTGTAGAAATGCATTCTGGTGACGTTTTGTTCTTTATTACTTCGTGTTGCTAATATTTACTGTGTAAAGCATAATATTCTTAACAGATTTTGAGCAATTATTCTTTTTTTTTTGCAGCTTCAATGAAAAATTTCGCCCTACATTCCGTTTTGGAGAATGAACGTGTTTTTTTTTTTTTTTTTTTTCTCTGATGCTGTTTTGGTTTATTAGGCATTCAGTTTCACCTTACCACATTCTCACGCCAAAGGGGATTTTTTTGTTTTGTTTTTCGGTTTCCTTTAAGCCAGTGCTGTATTGTTCATCTTGAGATGATGAAAGGTTACATGTGACATTGTTTTGAAGCCACACACACCAACATTGTGATTGGTCACTTACAGTAGGTGCCTTCTTTTGGTTTCAGTCTGACTATACACTACTGTTCAAAAGTTTGGGGTCAGTAAGTTTTAAAAAAAATATTTTTTAATGCATAGAAGTCTTTCTACTCACCAAGGCTGCAATTATTTGATAAAAAATACAGTAAAACAGTAATATTGAGATATATATATATATTTTTTTTTTTTCACAATCTAAATTTTTTGTTTGAATATATAAAAATGTCATTTATTCCTGTGATGCAAAGCTGAATTTTCAGCATCATTACTCCAGTCTTCAGTGTCACATGATCCTTCAGAAATCACTCTAATATGAAGATTTGCTGCTCAAGAAACATTTCTGATTATTATCAATGTTGAAAACAGTTGCTGCTTAATATTTTTGTGGAAATCCTTAATATCAGGATTATTTGATGAATAGAAAGTTCTAAAGAACAGCATTTATTTGAAATAGAAAACTTTTGTTACATTATAAAGTCACTTTTGATCAATTTAATGCGTCCTTGCTTGAATAAAAGTAAAATAAAAAAATTACTTTTGAATGGTATAGTGTACAGGGAAATCTACTATTTTAATCTGTCAAAAACAATATAGCAATCACAATCCTTTTGCTGCACAAAACAAATCTAGCAGTACCCGCCGCAAATCTGTAGACGGGATTGAGTGATGTCTACACAAGCATCAAGGCCGCAGTGTGATGTTTCCATCTAATGGATTTGTATGTGTGTGTGTGTGTTCTCATAGAGCTGGTCGGAGCTCTGGATGCTCAGAAGATATCCGGCGTGTCGTGTGGTCAGTCTCACTCTCTGGCGGTGAATGAGCAGGGGCAGGTGTTCGCCTGGGGGGCCGGAGAAGGAGGGCAGCTCGGGCTGGGTACGGCTGAAGAGGCGGTCCGGGTGCCCAGGTAAAACATCACTTTTAAATGCAAAGTTTTCAGAAATGTTTCATAAAATGATAAATGTGAGCAGTCCGATTAAAACACCTAATACAAAGTCCACTGTGAGTGTGAAGTGCATGCATTATGTCGAAATCAGAGTTTTCCTAAAAAAAAAAAAAACTTTTCTTGAAATTTGTATTAATATGGTGTTCTGCAAATTAAAGGGATACTTCACATGAAAATGAAAATTCTCTCATTGTTTACTCACCCTCATGCCATCCCTGATGCATATGACTTTTTCTTCATTTAAACACAAACTAAGATTTTTATCTCTGTTATCCATATATACACAGAGGATGGCATGAAGGGTGAGTGAATGATAAAGGAATTAAAATTTTTGTGTGAACTATCCCTTCAATGCACATCTTGTTTTTGTTTGCTCTGCATGAGAACCAATTTCTCAAGTTTCAAACATGAAAACATTCAAACATTGTTTCCTGTTATTTTGATTCCAGTCAGTGTAAATGCATTTTAAACCACATTAACAATTACATCCTTTTTTGTGGTAGATATGCTTTTTCATATTTGACTTCCTTTGCATTGTAAAGGCTGCTCTAGATAGGGTAATCTAATGAGGATTTAATTGGCTCGTGAGGGGGTCTCTGCATGGGACCTTCCTCACCGCAGGGGTTTAGACTTAATGATAGTTATAACGTGCTATTGCTGAAAGCTCTTCTGTTTTATTGTGGATTGGATGTTTGCTCTAGTATTGCTGAATAAACCACAACAGATGAAACAGCATTTCCTGACATTCATCACTTGTCATCTCAGTTATTTGAATAACTTCACAAGCACGATACAACCAGAGCGAGTTAATAATTGAGGGTTATTTATTTGGTTTCACATCTCGTGATGTGATGAAGACCACTGGGATTTGACTGTGAGATTCCTGGCCAGGCATTAAATCAGGAATTTCTTTATTAAATATTTGGATGCTTTGACAATGATTTCAGCTGCCAATAACAGTGCAGTGCTCTCAGGACAGTTTAACCATATGTAGCCATTTGCTGCATAACATTCACTAGACCTTTGACCCTTTTCCATAATTCTGTAAGTCTATCCTAATAATATGCCTTTTTTAAATTTATGACAACAAAAGTGCCTGAGAAAGTGTTGATGCACCAACTATCCTATTTGCACAGGTGTGTAACTCTTAAAACACATAATAATATAAAATTTAAAAAATAAATATAATTATTTTATAATTCATCAAAATAATTGAGTGTGATTGTTTTTGTTTTGATGGGGGGGGGGGGGGGGGGGGGGGGGACATTGAGATTTTCTTTTCTTTTCTGATTTAATATTCTATTGATTTAAATAATTGCATCAAATGCATCAAAAAATGTAAATCCATTACAGAGAATATTTAACATTTGCCTCCACAATCAGTGTAGAAAGTATGAAAAAAAAATGGTAATGCCCAAAGTACCTCTAGAATATTAATATTTATTTATATAATACCTTCTGGAGTGGTTTTTGCACAGATGTGTAACTCTCTCAAAATACATCTTTTTGATTATTATGCAAAAAATATATAAAATCATTGGGAATGATTAGGTTTAGAAGTTTAAAAAAATTCTTGATTTTAATTGAATTGAGTTGCAATTTAATAATTAATAATCAAATTGTTAAATCCATTCCATAGAATTTCACAGAAACTGAAAAAGAAAAAAAATCACATTCCACGTGTCACATGATACGTTGAATGGTTATTACTTCTCCATCATCATCATCATCATCATCATTATAGTTAAAACAGAGTTGCATTAACCTGGTGAATTTGATAGATGTAGTCCAGAACTTGACTTCTTAAATACGTTTCTGTATTTTGTCTGTATTCCTTTTTATTATTATTTTATTTAGGTTGATTAAAAAGTTGTGCGAGCATCGAATCTCACAAGTAATGTGTGGCAACCAACACTGTATAGCACTTTCAAAAGGTAAGGGCAGATGAATTCTATTGTTGATTCAGTCGTTTTGTTTTCCGTTGTACTTCTGCTGTGTCAGTAACAGAAGATCCCCGCTGTCCTCCTCTTCTCAGATGGCCAGTTGTTCGTATGGGGAGAGAACTCCAGTGGGCAGCTGGGTTTAGGGAAGGGAGAGCCGAGCACTCTGTCTCCTCAACCGCTCAAATCTCTGTGTGGGATCCCACTGGCTCACATCAGCGCCGGAGGAGACCACAGCTTTGCCTTGTCCCTCTCTGGAGCTGTGTTCGGATGGGGGAAGAACGGCGCTGGACAGCTGGGCCTCAATGACGAGCAAGGTAAAACACACACGCGTCTGTGAACCAAAAGGTTGTTGGATTGAATGCTTGAAACTGACGATTCTTGACGAACTTTTATACCCTTCAGCAAGGCGCCAAACCTTAGGTTACTCCAGGATTTGTTTGTTATGGAATATTATTCAAGAGGACCTATTATGCTTTTTTACTTTCTTTAGTGTGTTTCTGTTTGAGCATGAAAAAGGTCTGCAAAGTTACAAAGCATAAAGTCACTCCAAAGGGAGTTATTCCCTATATCCGTGCGCACTGTTTCTGAACTCCCTGAAACGCCTCCATTGTTGTCTTGAGTTTTCTTCCGGGAACGAACACGACACAATATTCCTCATTTAAATATTTCCCGGCCACGGCACACGCAAAATAAAGGGGAGAGGCCTGGTTGAGTTAGTTAGTGGTGTGTTGAAACTCGCAGTTATGCTAAGAGCTTGACATTTCCAAAACACGCTCAAAGTGGTTGACAAATTACAACATACTGGTCCAGCCAACCAATTGAGAGCACCATTGAACCAAAGAGCACACTGCTCTTTTCAGAATGAGGGATTCATAGAGACAGGAACTAAACAGAGCGTTACTTACAGACTGGGAAGAGAGGTGCCGCAACAGCGTCAAATATGTGAAAAATAATGTTTTTTTTGAACATTCAAGCATGAATGAAAATATATTCTAGTTAACCCTAAAAACAAAACCAAGACTTCGTAAAAGGACATAATAGGTCCTCTTTAAAAGAATTGCATAACATTGCCTCATATGTTTGTCTGATATCTCATAGACCGGGCTGTTCCCTGCCACATCAAGTTCCTGCGGTCACAGAAGGTGGTGTACATCAGCTGTGGAGATGAACACACCGCTGCCTTGACAAAGGTTTTGATCACACAGCCAAATTATAGCAGTATGCTGAAAAACACATTCTTTTTAAAATATGTAAACTTTTGAAGAAAGAGACAAATTGCTACAGTTATTTGAACAATCCGTTAATTTAATCTTTAATCTTTTTTAGTGACTGTTGATAAGAATTTCTGTTGAACTAGCTTCCTATGGAAAGTAGTTCGATTTCATTTTTCATTTTCAATCTTGAGCATTGAAGCATTGCTGTTTGTGCCGTGTTTGATTCAGGAAGGGGGTCTGTTCACATTTGGAAACGGTTCAAGAGGACAGCTGGGCCACGATTCCACCAACAACGAGCCTCTTCCACGCAGAGTCATGGAGCTCATGGGCACCGAGGTGTCTCAGATCGCTTGTGGGCGGTAAGTATATGTACATTTCTGTGTCCATCTGTTTCAGATTGATGTGCTGTTTTTTTTTCGTTTGTGTCATGTCCAAAAATATACTGACACTGTATGGGTAATGCACATCATTGTTTTTTTATTTTTGAGTAGCTACTGTGTATTAATTACAGTGTCGTTCAAAAGTTTGGGGTCATCAAGATTTATTTTTAAAGAAAATACTTTTATTAAGCAAGGATGCATTAAATTGACCTAAAGTGCATTTATAATGTTATAAAAGATTTATATTGCAAATAAATGCTGTTCTTTTGAACTTTCTATTCATCAAATAATCCTGAAAAACAATATATCACGGTTTCCACCAAAATGTTATGCACCAAAACTGTTTTCAACATTGACAATGATAAGAAATGTGTCTTGAGCATCAAATCATCATATTAGAGTGATTTCTGAAGGATCATGTACACACTGACGACTGGAGTAATGATGCTGAAAATTCAGCTTTGATCACAAGGAATAAATTACATTTTAAAATATATTCAAATAGAAAACAGGTATTTTAAATTGTAATAATATTTCAAAATATTTCTGTTTTTACTTTTTTTTTTTGATCAAATAAATGCAGCCTTGAGCATAAGAAACCATTGCAAAATCGTACCGACTCCAAACTTTTAAACAGTAATCAATAAAAAAAGCACAATTTAAAAATAAATGAATGTACATTCATTTGTATTATATCATATATTTATACCATGCTGAAATTATACACATACACACTATACCAATATAGAAAAATATTCTCACAAGGAGTTACTTACCCTTGATATAATATTCTAATTGCCACTGGTATAAAGGAAAGTTTATACACATTTCCAAGATATTTTGGGACCTTCTTCCAGATGGAAGCATTACAAATTCTGAGTTAAGTGGGTGTGTGCAGTCAGATACATCCCTTGTTGCTCTTCTGTGTATTGCCAGCAAATACAGTTTATCAAGCTGTGTTTGCTGGCATCCTATTATTTTTCTGCCGTTCTCATATCTTCTGCAACTTCTTTTTATTCCTCACTCCTGAGTTACCATACCAGGCTGTAATATTAAACATTAAAATACTCTCAACTTGACTTTTGTATACCATTATGCATGCAGTCATCAGAGAAGAATGAGATGGGATATTTCACAGCATACCTCTGTGTGTGTGTGTGTGTGTGTGTCACAGGCACCACACCCTGGCATTCGTGCCCTCCACAGGCCTGATTTACGCTTTCGGCTGCAACACTCAGGGCCAGCTGGGCACAGGTCTCAGAGGAAACGCTAAGAGCCCACTTCCTGTCAGGAACATCCAACCCCTGTGCTTTGGAAACACATACACAAGTACGTACATATGATCACCATGGCATTGTGTCACATTCTGAATGGATTAAATAAATCCTCTAAACAAGTGGTGATAAGCTAAATGTTAATTAACTGGATTGACAGGGATAGTCAGATATTAATAGGCGCCATTTCACAGGATCTGTAGTTTAGTTTGTGACCGTTCTATACGTTCTTTTTCTACAGAAGCCGAGCGCTACACCGTCAGTAAAATTCACAGTGGAGGTGATCACAGTTTCCTGTTGTTGTCTGCCAAGGAGGTAACGTTGCTGCTTTGAAACACGACAGCTGACATTGTAGTGTTTTTTGGATGCATTTACTTTACTAGAATATTCAATAAATCAGTGTATTCCTCAATATCTTCTCATGAATCGAGAGTAGTTTGTACCTGCTCATACCGTAGGCTTTTATGTGATGTATTTGATGTTTATTTGATCAATCTTATCTGCAAGGTTGATTGGTCAGTACCTACTTTTATCCACATGGTGGCGCCGATACATCAATGCAATGGTTTTTCAGGATCAACAGAAAGACTGATGTTGCCTGCTTTGCCACCGATGTGACTTGTATTATTTTATTACTTCAGTTACTGTGTAGGGCAATTAATTTTGCCCTGAGGTCATAATATTCTAGAAATACACGTTTCTAAGTGTGTGCGTTGTGTGTTTGAGAACAGGGTTCATTTTTTCCTGAGGATTTCCGTATCATGAATACCACCAAAAGCATCGCTCTGATTAATTCTGAGAGTCTGGACAGCTGGAGGATGAAGCTGCATGACAGCAGCGATTCAAGCATCACCAAGTGAGTGTATGACTACATCCAGGTTGGTTACAGTTATGATAGAGGCCTTACAGATATGTTTTACTTTTGTAATGTTTTATCACTTCTAAGACAGAATTAGCTGCATTTTAAAATATTTAACTTTCATAATACTGTATGACACTACCATTCAGTCAGTAAGATTGTTTTAATGTTTTTGATCAATGTTACTTTGCTCTCCAAGGCTGCATTTATTTGAATAAAAATACAGTAAAAAAACATAATATTGTGAAATATTATTACAATTTGTCAAATGTAATTTATTCCTGATGCAAAGCTGAATTTTCAGCATCATTACTCCAGTCTTCAGTGTCACATGATCCTTCAGAAATCATTCTAATATTCTGATTTGCTGCTTGATATTTTTGTGGAAACTGAAACTTTTTTTCTTTCAGGATTCTTTGATATATAGGGAAAAAACGCATTTATTTTAAATGGGTATCTTTTGTAACATTATAAATGTTTTACTGTCACTTTTGATCAATTTTATGCATTTTTGCAGAGTAAGTGTCAATTTCTTAAAGCTGCAGTCCGGCGTTTTTTCCTCTTTGTCGCCATCTCTGTTCGAAATCTGCTATTGCAGTCGTTCGCGGAATTATCCACTTTACGTGAGTTGTACTTCAACACCCTCGCCACGGCACGGCACCGCGCGGATGAACACCGAGCGTTTGAGGAGAGTGTGAGGCTGTCAGTCACCGCGCCGGTGTTGATGGCATTCAGAATCACAGATTATTCTTTTTGGAAGTATGACCAACATAATAATTTTCACCGGAAGATGTCATCTGAACAAGTAAGAAACATCCACTTTTGTTCTGGTTCTGACATTGCAGTAAATCGCGCTGATTAAATCTAACAATCGCTTATAAGTTATCATATCACGCAAAAGCGTCCAAATTATACTTTGTTCTCAAATTGTTAATGTTAACAACATCAGCATTGCGTGACTACATGTAATGTCCTTCCGATATTATTCTTTTCGCATGGGTCCGGTTGCAGTCTCTTTTTTTTCTGTAGCCACTAGTCCGAACGAAGTCTTTTGCATTTTACAGCGGGTGAATCTGTTGTCACTGGTGATTGTCGTTTAAACCTTTCTGGATCCGCCATCAAATTAATGAGTTTAATTATATCAAGTGTTGTGAGAAAAGGCTATAAATCAGTGTTGCCAGATCTCGCGAGACAAATAAGCAACCAGGCCCGTAAAAACAAGCCCAAAACAAGCGACTTTTTCTCATAGACACTAAAAGAGCTTTTTCTACGGAGCCCCCCTAGGCTCCGGGAAGAGAAAAATAAATAAACTGTGTGCCCGGTTTTACAATCCGTGGGGACGGATAGTTTTAAACTGTGGATACAGATTGTCAATTTACATCCATGTGGACAGATTCGTAAACTGTGCGCAGTTGTGTAAAACTGTGCACACGGTACAGTTTATTTTTCAGTAATGTAGTCTCAGCCTCAGACGTCACGCCCACTGAACGTTGGCTAAACGTCTGATGCATATGGTACACTTAACTGGAAACACTTCAGGAATGTCGAAGTCGTCATCTGATTGGTTGAATTTTTTTCGGATTTCCGGGGGGCGCGAGTGTCGCGTTTATTTTCGGTCCGCCGGGAAACAAAGCGCAGACGTGTGATTGCGGAAGAAAAACTGTTGTGTTTACATGAGTGACAAAGCATTTATCAAGATCAGCTAAACGTAGAATTCTCAAAAGTATGCGAGGTTCACAGGAAAGACTCTTGAAGTTTTCTTCTCCTTCTTTGATTTTCTATGCTGACTGACTTGTTGCACGCAGACGGGTCGCCGTTAGACATGTTGGTACTGCGGCCAAATAAAATCTCACTAAAAGCTATTTTTTTTAGATATCAACCTAACATTTGGAACACAACTTGCAGTTTTAGAGTAAAATATATTTTGTAATATATTTATATATATTTTATATAAAATATAAATAATTATATTTTTACATTGTTCATTTTCATAGACTCAAACTTTTTTTCTGTTTCACTTTCATAATTTCATAATACTTCACTTCAACAATAATCTGGCAAATGTCTTCTTTAAAACAAGACCAACCATAGGTCTATATTCCAAAGCATTCTTGAATTACAACCATTTAAGTTGTGGGTAGTGATTTTCATGTCTATGCAAAAAGGGGGAGTGATAGTTAAAGGGTTAAACAATATTAAACTATAATATCTATATTTATAATATCTAAAATATAAATATATAAAAACTCTCCTACAGTCCAGTCACCATCAGTCGCGACAGTCGCGACTCGCACATATTTTCATTTAAACGTCACTCACTGGCGTTTTCCTAACCAGAAAAAAACCGATTGCCCTGCTCTGCCTCTGATTGGCTAGTACTCGTTGCCATCTGGGTCAGAGCCAATTAGAAGCAGGATGTGGGTGGGAAAAAACTCTACTGTCTCCTGTGTGTATGGGGAAAGGGGAGGGACAGAGGGAACAGGCAAGACAAACTCCTTCGGTTTAAATAACATATAGAAAATATCTGCTTTACAACGAGCTGGGAACAAGCCCAAATAAGCAACTACACTTTAGAAACAAGCCCAAAAAAAACGCGACCCGCGACTACCAATATTTGTAAGCGACTTTACAGAAAAACAAGCCCAAAGTCGCTTATAATAAGCGGACTTGGCAACACTGCTATAAATCTCCACCTCCAACATCCTCACACACAATATAGCCTACTAGCCGAGACTCCTTTATGTGTACAGATGTGACGTAATGACGCAAAGACATGCTCGAATCTCCCGCGGAAATCCACCAGTACCACTGGAATTAAAAAGATTATTACCAGCTTACCGCTTTGAATCGAGCTAAGGCAAGCAGAGAGTTTTGAACACTGCCTGGTTATGTATTTTCTCAAATATGTATTTTGGATCATTTTTAACCCCAAAAAAGCTACGGACCGCAGCTTTAAAAACAAAACAAACAAACAAAAACAGACTTTTTGAACAGTTTTGATCAGGAGGTAAGGAAATAAAACATGTTAGGCCGATTTATTTGGATAATATTGGTTAGTTATTTTCCCCCAGCCATGCAGGCATTACGTCAGCAGAAAATAAATTATTTCAGAGGTGAAAAAAAATCAAATTGGTTTACACTGTATATCATGTATCTGTTATGATTTCGATGCTGATTTCAAACCTCTTCCCTCCCCCTCTAGTGACATCATACTCCTGATGTCCTCGACTGCATGTTGGAATGCCAGCTTTTTGGACCAAAGGTGAGCAGTTAAAATGTTCCTCCCTTGCATTCCCAATCTAATTAAATGTAAATGCCGTGTCAATAAGCGTATGCGCACGGGGTGACACCATGGAGAGTGGAGCGCTTGTG
The DNA here is from genome assembly GCA_030578255.1 of Tiaroga cobitis. Classification (NCBI taxonomy): domain Eukaryota; kingdom Metazoa; phylum Chordata; class Actinopteri; order Cypriniformes; family Leuciscidae; genus Tiaroga; species Tiaroga cobitis. Next base: position 50,415,465 of record CM060591.1, read on the forward strand.
ATTTTTGCATAGGTGACTTCTGCTTAATGTCAGGAGGCAAATTCTTCACAGTCACCCAGCAGGGCTCCCGGTTACAGCTCTGTCCTTAAAAGAGCAGTCCCTCTTTCAGAGAAAACATGACTCGATGGGTATCTTTTTCTGACAAGAGACTCTAGAAACCTCATTTTACCGGATGCAGTCCTTGATGTTCATAATCTGCACTGCATTTCAAGAGATTATCTGGTTACATAAGGAACAACTGGTGTCGCTGGCGTTCAGACTGGATATTATGGGTTGTGAGGTCAAGTCTGCATTTTATAATGCGGTTTTGGATATTTGATTAAAACTCTGCTGTGCACATGTCCCAACTCGGGGTTGGCGGGCATTTGGAGCGACACATGGTGCCATGGACTCCATTGCACACAATGGACTCTAGATCAATTTGAAATCTACAAATTGAATGGGATCAAACTCATTAGATCGATTGTAATTGAAAATATCCACCTGAGTTGAAATGAATCAGATAGACCAAATCTAATTGAATCGTATTGAAATAAATCAGATTACTCAAAATTAATATGATTGGTCAAATGCAGTTGAATTTAATTGGTTTTAAATGAGTCCGATTGATTCGATTCAACTGAATTGAATTAGAATTAATCAGATTGGTCAGATGCAGTTGAATTGAATTAGAACGAATCAGATTGGTCAGATGCAGTTGAATCTGATTCAAATGAGTCCGATTGATTACATTTAACTGAACTGAATTATAATGAATCAGAATAATCAAATCCAGTTAAATTGAATTTAAATAACTCAGATTGGCCAAATACAATATCTTATTGAAATGAATCAGATTGGTCAGATGCAGTTGAATTGAATTAGAATGAATCAGATTATTCACATCTAGTTGAATCTAATTCAAATGAGTCCGACTGATTAAATTTAACTGAACTGAATTATAATGAATCAGAATAATCAATCCAGTTGAATTGAATTTAAATAACTCAGATTGGCCAAATACAATATATTATTGGAATGAATCAGATTGGTCAGATGCAGTTGAATCTGATTTAAATGAGTCAGATTGATTAAATTTAACTGAACTGTATTATGGTTAAACACATCTGGCCATCTCATTGAAACGGGACTGGTATTAAAAACCTTTCTTGGTGTGTGAAGAGTCGTTTATCATAGATCAACCATCTTACCCTGACATGCTTAAAATACACCGGTCTGTAGTGCAGGGATTTACACCCAGCATGTGATCCTGCTTTCATCCCACCAGAGCGACAGACGCAGATAAAGAGCAATGGACAGGAAAGGCCTTAAATGACCTCACCTCAGATCCATATATTTGCTCATCTGTTGATCCACCCTTGCTTGGATATACTAAATCTCAATGTTATACGTTTTCAAAATAGTTTGAACTAATAGAGTAAGTAATTCAGACAATGCACACCATTTTTTTTAAATCTTAAATTAGTAAATTAGATTTGTACAGTATTAGATTTCATATCTTGTTGCAAACCAACATTTGGAAACTAATTTTCACCTGCTGTTTTCACAGTGACGACGGACATTTCAAGACAAACCCCAAAGTCCCGGGCATCGATTTCAATGCTGTCCGGCTGCTTTTTGAAATGCTGATGAAACCAGCCTTCGCAAGACTTTTGGAGCAGGTGTGTGTGCTTTGATACGTCACCATTGTCTCATCATTTATTTAGGTCTTTAATACACTGCGTACTTGGAAGGCGATTACTCGGCTGCGAACATTATCAGGTTTCTAAAACATTTAAACCCTTGTTTGTGTTTTAACCGGGTGAAATTTGGTATTCTTTCCAATCTAATTTGAGGAATCTTCTGATTATACATTACTGTTCAAAAGTTTGCAGTTGCTAGGATTTTATCAAATACTCACCAAGGCTGCATATATTTGATTAATTTTTTTTTAGTAAAAAGAGAATTATTGTGAAATATTTATTATTATTTGATTATTATGTAAAATGTAATTTATTCCTGTGTTTCAAAGCTGAATTTTCAGCATCATTACTCCAGTCTTCAGTTCCACATGATCCTTCAGAAATCACTCTAATATGATGATTTGATGCTCAAGAAACATTCATTATCATTATCAATGTTGAAAATAGTTCATATTTTTGTGTAACCCCTTTTTTCATGATTCTTTAATGAAGGAAAAGTTCAAAAGAACATCATTTATTTGAAATAGAAATCTTTTGTAAATGTCTTCACTGTCACTTTTGATCAATATATATGCATTTTAACTATAAACCTCTCTCAAATGTGTTCTTCTAGGCCACAAAGAGCTTTGAGAGTCTCCTGATCCCCCAGCTGCCCTGCTCTCCTCCTGACGTGGAAGCCATGCGGATCTACCTGATCCTGTCTGAATGTCCCGCTCTCCAGGACTCCAAAAACTACATCTCTCTCACCATCCCTCTAGCCATGGCCATCCTCAGATTGGACGCCAACCCTAGCAAAGTGCTCGGTATGACGTCGCCAACACGTTTCACTGCCTAGAAACACCGTTAACTGTTGCTTCGTTACAAAGTTGATCAAAGTCCAAGATCAAAAAGGCTTTTGAAATGAATCTGTATGCTGTTTCTCAGATAACTGGTGGTCTCTGATGGATTGTGAGGTTTTCTCCAGACTAGTGGAGATGTACAAAAGCATCGTTGTGTTTCTGTTGACTGGCGGGAAGGCGCTCCTGGTGCCTGTGTTCATGGAGAGCTACACCAGTGCCGCCCTCCGACTGCTGGAGAAACTACACAAGGTACGACCAAAACCCACACAACAGATCTCGCTTTTAATGCGTATGATAAACTACTTATTGTTATTAATAAGCTATTTGATTGAATATTCCCCAGCTGAATTGCTGTTTTTCCATGTTTTTTCAGACATACTTGCATAATTTAGCTTGCGTTGTTGAATGATAAACTACTGTTAGTGATGGATCCAAGTATTTTGCTGCAGGTAAATCTGAAAGCCCATCATGTGGAATACAACAACTTCTACATCCCTGATATCACCACCCTGGTGGACATCCAGGAAGACTACCTCAAATGGTTTCTGCGCAAAGCTGATATTGTGGGTATACTGCTGCACATAGGCCTATTGCAGATTAACATTTATGAATTTATACATTTATATATTGGCATGTAAATTTATGCAAAGATTTATCCAAAGATGCAAATTGTGTTCCCACCATAGTTTCTACACGTCTACTTATTGAACAAAAAAATGATCCACCTCAATTGAGCGCTTAAGTTTTTTAGTCACATTTTTCAAATTTATCTGCGTCTTGGCATTTCCATCCAGTATTTTTGTTTGTGTTTTTTTGCGATAACCCAAAATTTGCATATAAATAGGTGGATGGAAGCATAGCTAAAGTTAATGTGAACATGAACTATGAACCCCACTATGTACACAAAATGTTATAGTTTCACATAGACAGTTCCTCAAATCTTGATCATCCCAAGCTGAAAAATAAAAGTACCTCAGAATTTAACATATGTTCTTGTTTTTTCTTATTGTAGAAAATGCGATACCCTCCAGTGCAGGTTTGTTTATTTAATAACTCAATATCAGCTTGTTTTTAGACAGTTGTGATGGTCTCAGCTTGATCATCTGAGTCTTATTTCCTAGGGTTCTGTCACGTTATGTGCCTATCCGTTCATATTGAACGCGCAAGCCAAGACAACCGTGCTGCAAACAGATGCTGAGCTGCAAATGCAGGTAAAAGAAATAACACCACTCAACTTTTAGGATTGTTGTTGTACTGCTCACGTTTTTGACTTGCACTACCGTTCAAAAGTTTGGGGTCGGTAAGATTTGTCAATGCTTTGAAAGAAGTTCACCAAGGCTGCATTTATTTAATCAAAAATACAGTAAAAATATATTGTGAAAGTTCAATAACTGTTTTGTATTTTGCTATAGTTTAAAATGTTATTTTATCCTGCGATGCAAAAATGAATTTTCAGCAGCCATTACTTGCTTTGATTTGGTTCTCAAGAAACATTTGAATTATTATCAATGTTGGAAACGGTTGATTCTTTGATGAATAAAAAGTTTAAAATCTTTTGTAACATTATAAATATCTTTACTGTCAGTTTTGATCAATTTAATTCGTCCTTGCTAAATAAAAGTAGTCATTTCTTTTAAAAAGAAATCTTACTGTCAGCAAACTTTTGAAATATAGTTAGCTTTTACAAATAGTATTTTATTACTACTATTTTTTCATATATTTATAAGCATTATACATTTTATCTTCACAAAATGTTGTTTTGACAAACAAAATGTTTCCTATTAAACTAAGAAGTTAAAGCTGACATATTACATTAGTTCATGTCACAGTTACAGCCCGGCAAAAACATGATTTGCCATTGGTTTCAGAGCAGATGCAGAGGATGTGCTCTGCATGAATATTACTATTGCCATCTCATAAAAATACCCAGGGTTTATGAATCTGACTCTTATTATTTAGTCTCTTTGACTTGTTTTGCCTGCTTCATCACTGTACAGATGGCCGTAAGCGGCGCTAACTTGCACAACGTCTTCATGCTGTTGACTATGGAACCTTTGCTGGCAAGGAACCCTTTCCTGGTGCTTCACGTACGCAGGAACCACTTAGTCAGTGACGCTCTCCGGGAGCTCACGGTCTACAATGACGTAGACTTGAAGAAGCCACTCAAGGTTCGTCTTTGTCATGCCATTGCACAATGCACAGAGTTAATTTTTTCTAGACCACATTGTAGCATATTTTGACTAAGAACCGCCTACTTAGACATAAGTTTGACTAACATATTAATCATTGCAGGTCATCTTTGATGGAGAGGAAGCTGTAGATGCTGGAGGAGTCACCAAGGAGTTCTTCCTGCTCCTGCTGAAAGAGCTGATGGATCCGATCTACGGCATGTTCACCCAGTATTCAGAGTCCAATCTGCTGTGGTTCTCTGATAAAGTGAGTTATTACCACCGATTTCAACATTAAACTAAGACAATGAAAAGGGTTGCATCTTTTTTTTTTAATTGTGTTATTGTGATAAAATGCCACAAATATAATGTGAATTCAAAACAGAATTTAATTGCATATGAAGGGTACTCCAAAAATCTTAATATCAGTTGAAATGTTTGAGCAACATTCCGGATTGGGAAGTAAAAATCTCCATAAGGAAATTGATTTTTAAAGACAGGCCTACTGTGAGTTCAGAGGTTGTTAATCGATGTTTTTTTTTTTATTTGACTGAAGCCATCTGTCAGATTTATCTGTATTTATTTTTAAAATAATTGTTTAACAGCTGAATTTGTGGTTACCGACGATGCAGTACAGAAGATTCCACCAATCAAAAAGCGCTCTGCAGGGAACACCCAGTCCCATAAAGCACCGTGAATGACGTAATTACAAATTACATAAATTGAACTTGCTATACTGTCAAAATATGTTACAAAACACAAAATATATTGTTTCTGTAGAGATCATCAACAGCTTAGTCTGTAAGAAAGAACTAGTGGTTAAAATAGGTACTGCAGTCCAATTAAAAATACCAGAGATCGTCGTTTCTCCCGCCCCCTCCTCCTCAGACTCGATGGCGCTCACACGGATTGCTAGTTTAAGGACACGTAACAGGAACGAGTGCAATGGACAATGAAAATTGGCAAATTGGCAACGTGCAGTATGTATAACTGACCAAAAACAAAAACAACAAACATTCCAGCCTGGAAACGCACATTTCAAAGTAAAATAACTGGCTGTAGAAGTGTTTTTCAGAGAAACGAGTATGTGAACTTAGCATGTTTCCTCAATATATGCAAACATATTGGGTATTTTTATGCTTTAGTAGAGTGAAAATGTTACATACAGCACTTTTAAATTACTAGTTTTATATTTCTTCATCGTTTTTGATTGTTATTCACAAACTCATTGGATTGTAATTCTTCCCCTCACTTTAAGGAATAGTTCACTTAAAAATGAAAATTCTGTCATTATTTACTCACCCTCAAGTTGTTCCAAACCTGTATGAATTTCTTTCTTCTGCTGAACACAAAAGAAGATATTTTGAAGAATGTCAGTAACCAAACAGTTGATGGACCCCATTGACTTCCATAGTATTTTTTCCTACCATGGAAGTCAATGGGGTCCATCAAATGTCTTGTTACTGACATTCTTTAAAATATCTTCATTTGTGTTCAGCAGAAGAACGATATTTTTGGGTGAACTATTCCTTCAAGCCATAAAGTACCTTTGTTTTTTGTGGTTTTCAAATACTTTTTTGCTTCACATCAGAGTTTGTAATGTTGTGATTCACCTCGTAGCTGGTTGGTTTGGTTCGTGGCTTATAACGCTTTGACAAAGACTTTTAAAAAAACAACATATGGAAAAATACTTCCAACGCCGCTGAAAAAAAGAGCGGGCACTAATGCTCTCTATACAGTAGGTGTTTCTCAAAGTGCTGCGTGATTGAGAACATAAACAGATAATCTTATCGGCCTGGTGATTTTGAGAAATCTGGGACAGCTCAGCTGTTTTCATGCATACATGATGATCCTGCTGAATTTCTCTATGGCAGGATGAAGTGACTTCAAGGGCACTTCAGCTGTGTACATCATAAGACTACGACACGTGATTGTACAAAGTTTAATGAGTTTAATTTACTTTCACTGCTGGCGAGATCTTATTTTGTTGACGCACATTCTTGGCTAATTAAAGGGTTGTAAAGGAAAGATGGCTTTTAGATAAAGGAGTCTTGGTGGCATTGGTATGCAGAAGTATTTTTATGGATAACTCATGTGTGTGCGTTTGCATTGCAGTGTTTTGTGGAGCACAATTGGTTCCACTTGATCGGGATCATTTGCGGTTTGGCCATCTATAACTCTACTGTGGTGGATCTGCACTTTCCCCTGGTGCTCTACAAGAAGCTTCTGGATGTTTCGCCCACTCTGGATGACCTGAAAGAGCTTTCGCCTACAGAGGGAAGGTATAAAACATGATGCTTTTTTTGTCTTTTTCTTTAAAGTCGGCACGAAATAGAAGATGTGATAGTCTTTTCTTCCCTATTGTGACATATATCCAAGTTAAACGGCTTCTTGAACAAGACAAAAATGTGGGCCGGGACTTGATTTTATTAATCAGGAATTGATTGGATGGTGGTGGATTGCTATTTGTTGATTTAATTTGAGTGACAGGTTGTCCCTCCCTCTTTTAGGGATTGTTTGTTCAAAAATGAAAATTCTGCCATGACTACGAATGTTCAAAAATGACATAAACGTAGTCCATAAAGACCATAATTAAAGCCATAATTCACAGAAAATTCACAGAATTCGCTGTAGCTCTCTATATGAGATTGGGGATCCTTTAAAATAGGTATTCCAGAGGTGCCGGATCCAGTTTGTTCAAATTAAGCCTGTCTGTATCTAAACTTGTACCACTTAGCTCTTGTAGGCAACATGTTGTTGTTTTTCCACTAAAAGTCATCAGTCGCTGATCAAATGAGCTCGGCCTCCCACAGAACGCTGTATCACTGCCCTCGTTAGCCCAAATCAATGGAGTTCCTGTGACCCCCGAGGCTTTACTGAGAAATCGAAGCCCTAAACGGACTGCACAGACCAGTGAAGAGGAACTGTTTTGTCTTGTTTTTTGCCCTACGCTCTGTGTCCTTTGCCACTTGGTTACATAAACAGGTTGTTTTTTATGTAACGTTAATTAAAAGCCAGCCAAAAAGTTTTTTGAACTGCTCAAGTTTGTGAGTCACCATCAGACCACTAAATGGTTGCAGAAGGAGAGACTAGCCGGCTCAGAGTTGATGGCCGGTTCAAGCCTGTAATCGTGTTTGTGGTTTGCGTCTTCTAGGCTGTTTCCCACATTTCATGAGTCATATCACCTTATGAAAACAGCCATCAGCGGACCTCGACCTGGCAATTACAACTCCATGGCAGATGATTTTGTTGTGTGCTAATGGATTTTAAAAGGCTCTAGGATTAATTGGCTTTCTCTCAGTTAGATGTGTTTGACACTCCTGCCAATCTGTTGGATTTATCTGTGGACGGTTTTAATCTGATCAGCAGCTAAGGAACGAGATTTACAGCAACATGACATTGAAGAGAATACTCAACTTATTTGTTTCAAAATAGCAAGTATGCAAATATAGGCCAGTGTTGTAATAGTTTTGAATTTTGAATTTAGATTTTATTTCTATTTTAGTTTGAGTCAAATTAATTTGTCGTTTAATTTAAAGTTAATTTGTTAACTGACAGCAGCATTAAAGTGCCCCTATTATGCTTTTTCATATTACCTTTCATATAGTGTGTAATATAGCTGTTTGAATGTAAAGGGTCTGCAAAGTTTTAAAGATCAAAGTGTAGGATAAATGGAGTTATTGTCTGCCAAAAGAAATAACCGATTCTGAACTGCCTAAAACGAGTCGTCAGTAATTACAGGCTGTTACACACGCTGTAGAGCAGAGTAGACCAATCACAACAGACCGGGTCATCTGACCAATCAGAGCAGAGTAGACCAATCACAACAGACCGAGTCACCTGACGAATCAGAGCAGAGTAGACCAATCACAACAGACTGAACCATCTGACCAATCAGAGCAGAGTAGATCAATCACAACAGACTGGGTCATCTGACCAATCAGAGCAGAGTAGACCAATCACAACAGACTGGTGGAAGCAAACCTCAGTACTCAAGAGGGCAATAAAGTTGAAATTTTAAGTTTAAACCTTGAAATGTTACTAACTTTAAACGTAAAGTGGATGTATTCATGCAGCTAGCTATAAACGTGCTAGTCCTTGTTATGAGACCTCAGTTGAATCTGTTTTCTGAGTTCGACTGGCTGCTTATGTAAAAAGCAAACATCCTGACTTATAAGTGGTTTATAAAGGTTTATAAAGTTAAAAGTAGGAGATGATGTGCTACTGTCCCAGCTCGGCTAAGCCAGGGGTTTGCTCTTATACCCGGCAGCCGCTGAGCTCTTAGCTGTGATTACAGGAGAGAAAGACAATTAAAAGCCTGTCGATGACTCTAGAGATTAAAGGAGACATGGATAATATGAAAGTTTGGCTTACGCATCTGTCATAATGAGAAATGTATATTTTCAGTGACTGTTTTGTCATGTGTTCATCTGTCTGCAGGAGTCTTCAGCAGCTGCTGGACTATGAGGGGGACGTGGAGGAGACCTTCTGTTTGAACTTTGCTGTAAGTTACTGGACACCAAATTGAACGTGACCCCTCAAATGAGGCCACACCAAGTCAAGAGCATTTGTCTGATTAGATGAATGTGACTGACAACTCATTCATATTATAGAGCAATTGACAATTCACTGTTTTGGTAAATCAACAAATTCAACTGAACCTATCCTTGATATCACACACATGCTGCCAAGACGGTTATTCGAATGTGTGCGCTTTTACATGTGGAAGATGAAGAGAGTTTGCTCACTTGCCATATGTCCCATCAACGTCTCCTGACGGATGATAGAACGATATTCAACAGATGTTTTCGTGATTTATGATTTAGAATTAGGGATGGGCGGTAGTAGAGATTAAACAATCTCAGTCGTTTCAAGCTTTTGACAATATTAGGTGTGAAATTGACTTTAGACTTGTCAGTAAATGAATATATAAATGTAACAACTGTGTCCACAGATTACAAGAGAGTATTATGGGATCACAGAGGTCAAGGAGCTGGTTCAGGGTGGGAAGAACGTCGCTGTGGACAAGACAAACAGGTGCGATTGTTAGGAATATAGTCTGCGGTGTGTCTCTTTAAATGAAGGTCTGAAAGAGGTCATGTTGTTCCTGCCTGTGCTCCATCTTTCAGTGTCTGTCAGAGAAAGAGAGACAGGGAGCGTGAGTGTGTGTGTAGGTGTGTTGTCAGCGGGGTCAAAATTGTACAGTTTCATCAACACAAATCCAATCCAACCCCCCCCCCCCCCAAAAAAACATGTAAATGCACACACATTTGTGATGTATGAAGAATTGTTGCCGCGATCAAGTGTGTATTTCAGGTAACACATTAAGTAGAGATTGTAAGAATAGAAAAAGGGTTTAAGAAAATGACGAAAGTGTTTGTTTGGATCATGCATGTGTGTTTTGTTTGCATATGTGCATGCGTCCTGCTGTCTGAGTGAGATTAGGCGGAGGGCCAATCATCTTGAGCTCAGATCAAGGCCCGTTCACACACACACACACACACACACACACACACACACAAGCTCAGATCACAATCTTCAGCAAACCTGACGCTGCTATATGACCTCCTGAAGATATTACAGGCCTTTAGCCCAGCTCAGATAATCAGTCTAAATTCACTCGGTCTGGGTCGTGAGTGCATGTAAATATGTGCATTGAATTACATTCGGCTATACTTTATTTTTATTTTTTCCTCACAATTTCCTGTGATTAGATTCTCATTAGTTAGTACAGATTTTTTTTTATATAAGCATTATCATTAAATAACAAGCATCATCTTTAGTAAAAAATTACTGTAATATCATCATTTAAAAAAAACTTAAATCAGCACAAAGACAATACTACATATAAATAATATTAATTATTTTAGAATTTTTGAACGAGTGAGGGTTTTTCTACAATACAGTGACAATAAGAATTAAAAAAAGTGCTTAATTTTCTTGAAAAGTAAAATAAAATACAAAATGCTAGATGCAACGTTAATGAAAAAAATGTATAGAAGATAATTTTTTTGTATGTTCCTCTCTCAGGAAGGAGTTTGTCCAGGCGTATCTGCAGTATGTATTCAGCGATGCTGTACAGGAGCTGTATTCGGCTTTCTCCAGCGGGTTCCTGAAGGTCTGCGGTGGGGAGATCCTCTCTCTCTTCCAGCCCTCTGAGCTCATGGCCATGGTGGTGGGCAACAACAACTACAACTGGGAGGAGATGGAGAAGGTGGGACACACAGCCGTGCTCCGACAATTTTAAGATTTCACATTAATGTTGAGTGTCCGCGCCCTATTAATGTTCATATTAAACTTGTGTTTTGTTTTGTCCCAGAATGCCTCCTACAAGGGCGAGTTCTCGGCATCTCACCCAACAGTTCAGATGTTTTGGGAGGTGTTTCATGAGTTTCCCTTGGAGAAAAAAAAGCAGTTCTTGTGTAAGTGAGAGACAACTGCGGTGCAGTTTGTGCTATTGAATATATATAATATATAAGCGGCTGAAATGTACACCAGAACTATATATTATGCACCTCCTCTCCATAAACTGCAGAGGAGAGACGCTTCGAGTTTTGCTGAACACTTCTTGGTTTGAAAGTAACTCCTCTGCAGTGTTGGGAACGTTACTTTAAAAAAGTAATTAGTTATAGTTACTCACTACTTGTTCCAAAAAGTAACTGAGTTAGTAACTCAATTACTCTATAATAAAAGTAACTCGTTACCAGGGAAAGTAACTATTTGCGTTACTGTTAAAAAAACAATATATATTATAAATATTATTTATCCTGCACTTTACTTCACTGCACTTATTAACCCACCTCCTCACTAGCTGTGTGAGCCAGGGGTGCGTTCGGATTACACAGTTTATTCAATCAATACATAGTAACGCACATATAGGCATCGATTTTGTCATGAGTCATTTTGTACCCACCACTTTTTGAAACAAATAAATAAAACATCTCCAGTTAACTAGCAGAGCATTCATTAAGTTCGCTATTAAATAAGAGATCTAATTTTAAATTGTTTTGGTTTTGAGCTCAAGCTGAGCGCTCGTTGCCGCTGCTATCAGTTGCATATACAGTTGCTCTTGTGGCTCGGACGCGCTCTTCAATCTATCGCCGTTGTGGAGACTCGATTCATTCCGGTGAAATCACAAAATAAAATACACACATACGTTTCCCTGCTTGATATAGACTGTAACCACTGATCAACATATTCAGTTTTGACGAGAGAAAAAAAAAAACTATACTAGCGTGGATTAGAACCCGTAACATCTGACACGCTTGGCAAAAGATCTACCACTGGACCATTGAAGAACTCAAACAACATTTTCGGATGGATGGATTATTTGTTTGTACCCCGCACTTCTGAAAATGCACTTGCGTCTCTGTCCCCAGCACATTTCAAACCAAACTGACGCCCGTGGTAACGCACCGCATTTAACGTCCAGTAACGTTAACGGCGTTGTAACAACGGGAAAAGTAATTATTTCGATTACCCCGTTACTGAAAAAATAACGTCGTTACCTAACGCCGTTATTTTAAACGGCGTTATTCCAAACACTGCTCCTGTGTGGGCGGTGCTTCAAGCGTCCCTTCACTCATGCACATCGGATCTTCTTTGCGCTGAAGTGACTGCGCCTTTAAAACGCAGACCAAACAAGTGTTGTTTTTGTCCTCCCAACAGTGTTCTTGACCGGCAGTGACCGCATCCCGATCCACGGCATGACCAGTCTACGCATCATCCTCCAGTCCACCGCTACGGAAGAGCACTACCTTCCTGTGGCTCACACCTGCTATAACATGCTGGACATGCCCTGCTACCAGACCAAAGAGACCCTGCGGCACCGGCTCACACAAGCCGTGGAGCAGTACGAGGGCTTCAGTCTGGTCTGAGCAGGAACTACAGAGGTGGCTTTCTGTATGCCGACACTGCACTTTAAACCTGTGGAGAAATGGAAACGAACGCTGCTCTCGCATTTATTTAACCACAGAAGAGCACATCCTGAATCTCATACGAGTAAATCTATTATTTTCCTATTTTTACAGACTTGCTTATTTGGTTCGCTTCTCCAGATGTGCACAAATCTTGTTTTTCTTCTAAAAATTTATATTTTTTAAAATGACGAAAGTAAATTATAAGACTGGGATGGAGTAGTTGGCTAAATAAATGAAAGACTTGACTTTCTTTATATCTTTTTTAAGTACAATTGTTTTTGAATCCGATAGGTTGCTCGTATCCAGACCATGTTGTTTTGCCCTTTTGACTTAAACAAATTTGGATCAAATTCACTAGTTTAAGCGTATGAAATGCCCACCAACAGCTCACTATAGAACAGAGCTCAATTCAGAAAGAGCCACCACAACCCTGTAAATTGGGGGCTCGTCCGGGTTCAAGATGGTAGAGATAACACAGCGCCATCAGCACGGTACACCAGACCGACAGTTACAGGCCCAATACGTTAAACGGTTTTAACTTGATCAACCCCTTTTCTTCACCCTTTCAGCCCATGCTCAAATCGGACGTTAAGCATTTACACACCTCCTGAATCCATTCCAGCGGTTTTCCCTTTTATGTACAGTAGCAAGTCATTAGCATAAAAATGTCTCTTATTAATAAAAGGCGTGCATGAGCATGCCATGCCCAGCTGCTTTTCAGAAATATTTATTAACATTGGGGGGTTGGATTTCGCTTAAAATGATATGGGGTTTCATTGAGGATGTGATCCAGCAATAACTACTGGGTGATGTATGACGTGTACTAGTTATGGGATTTTAATTGTTTAAATCCAGCAAATGTGAATATTCTAACAGCTGTGTTCTTCCGGTGAGTCCATTGCCGCTTTCAGTTTAATCCCTCGTTGATTCACAGGAAGGTCACATGCTGTAAAATTTTGTTTCCTACTCACCTTTTCTTTCTGACGTCGTCGGGTTGCTATTAAAAGCGGATCCGAGTGATTTACCTATGGTTCCTCTGTGGTTTTCTGAGATGGGGAACACGGTGATGTGTTTGCTGTGGCCTGTGATGTTTTGCATCTAGCTGCATGAGATGTGTTTGTTTGAACATGATGGAAGGTCATAGAAAGAAGTGTTTCTATCCAACGTATTCCTTTCTGTCAATGTATGCAAACAAGGGCTTCTTAGTGGCTACTGATGCGTTGTTATTTTAGTAAAGTATATTTACTTTTATAGCTTTCAAATGGAATATATTGTTTTATCTATTTTTTTCCAGAACAATAAAATTATTTCACCTCTGATTATCAAGCATTTTCTTGTATTTAATGACACTGAAATAAACACCCAACACCAGTATAGTCAGAAAAAATATTTTGGTTTTATATCGTATGTACAAAATACAAATACAATCATGTACTAAAATGTACACACAGTATTCATCTTTATCCATCATTCTTGTCACGTTCAGTAAAAACAAAGTTCACGCTACAATTTTTCCAATCTGGAGAATAAGAGAAGGGGGGGTGACGTGCTCACTCGGTTTGTATCCGCGTTCACCAGGCGCAAACGCTCAGTGAGACCCCACAGGTTCGCTTTCTATTGCTCGCTAACAATAGAGATGTGTTTGAGGGGATTTGATCCGCCCACATCACTGTTAAACAGTGAGTTTCATGTGATGACCAGTTCGACACTTGAGACTATTTAGTATAAAAATATACACAAAAAATGAACAATGAAAGCTGGTTTATAGAACCTTGTTTTGTGCGTTTCTACACCATTACAGCATAGCGAGAGAGTTTTTTCCTTTTGGTTGTTTTTTGCATTTTTATTTTTTATTTTTATTTTTTAAAGAAAATCGAGTCGATTCTAGCTTAGTCAATGGTCTTAAAGATTACAGCTTTAAAGTTGGAGGGGAGGGGAATTAGATTAACGATAAACAATGCAAATTATGCATTTCCTCAGAAGCATTAATATTTTAAATAAAGCCATTTGCATGAATTATGGCACCAGTAAATAACAAAAGAAAATTATATACAGAGAGCCTTCCTTCCAGTAATTGGTTACTTTCTTCAATTCATCAAATACTAAAAGTTCCTATAGTGATAAACTCTCCTCATCTCTATATACATACATACATAAAGACGCAATATCTCAATGTTCTTCAAAGCTTGTGCCTGATTGTGAAAACACAGTTGTTTCTATATTATAGTGATATTAATATAGAAAAAGAAAAAAGAAAAAAACGATCTAAATACCAATACGAACACAGAATATAACAGAAACATTCTTCTGGGCTTCAAAGTGAATCGGGATCAGAGATTCGCAATATGTGATTGTATTCTGAATCCACCGTCTCATAGCAGACAGCAAAATGATCAGAAGTCAAAAGCAGAACACGAGTCCTCTTCGCTGTAGTACAGTGGAACAGACGGCACTGTACATCTGCTATTGGTGAACCAGTCATGTCTCCGTGTCCTTCAAAAGCCAAATGTGCCTGTAAAGCATGTCTTTGTACCCACTGTATAGCTTTGGATAGCAGTGGCTGGTCCTTGCTTGGCTAGTAGAGTAAGTCTTGAGTAAGCTGAGCACTAAATGAACTTGGAGGAGTCTCTTTTACTGATGAGCACTTCCAACAGCCTTAGCTTGGCTTTAATATGCTTGTATTCATTGTATTCCCCTGCCAAGGGTGAGCGATCTTCCTTTTGCACGTTTCTATGGGAAAAGCACAAGTAGAACATTCAATAATACGATTTTTTTTCTTCTCTGTAGAGACATAGATTCCCCCATATGAATGTTTACAATTTTAAGAGCAAACGTGTTACCTTTGTATTTGTATTGTGAAAGGTTTCTTTACCTGCCATTCTGTTTGAAGAACTCATCCTCAAATTCACGGAGGTTTTGGCGGATTCTTTTCTTTTCCTCACGGGCTTCCTGGAGTTGCTCCACAAGTTCCTGCCTGTGTGTTTGGTTAAGAGGGAGTGGAAAGTTTTAACATTCTTTCGACCCACTGCAGCAACAATTCAATAATTTGCTGTTTCAATAGTTAGTAAATATTACCAAACAATTCGCTTTTTTAAATGTACAAAATTACTTTTAGCCATTTGTATATATTTGGCCTTGGGGCTCCACAAGATAAATCATGAATACAAGAAATGTAAAAGGTCTACAAGGGCGCTTACACGCTAGAGTTTACGTCAGAAAACACACACGTTCATTGACGTCAATGGGGATGATGCATAGCAAGGAAATCACTAGGCTTGCGCTACATCGCACAACCAGTAGTTGACAACATTTTAACTACGATTGACCAATGACAACTTTTCCAGTTGTGATTTTGGAAATCTGCCTTATTTTATTAATTATACCTTTAGTTTACCAGGGCTGCATTTTCCAAAAGCATCATAAGTGTAAGTAGGCTGTAAAAACCATTGGCACTAATGGTCTCTACGATATACTTGGGTTTACGCGGTCCAGGGCTGTGTTCCCAAAAGCATCATAACATAAGCCTAAGTATATTGTAGAACCATTGATACCAATGGTCTCTACAATCAACTTAGCTCACAATGCTTTTGAGAATAGCAGCCCTGGTTAGTCCCTTTCTTGTGAGAGAGAGAGAGACCTGACCATTTGAGTTCTGGTACGACTCTTTCCACAACTTTTAAAACGGATCTCAAAACACTCTGTCCAAGCATTATCTTGTGTGTCAGCGCCCTAAGATATACGTTTCTCCTCTAAACCTAATACTCACATGGTAGCAGCATGCAAATTGGACAATCTCATATCCATGGTGTTCTTGGAGGGTGATAGTTCATCAACAGGTGAGATGAAACCGTCCGTGTCCTCATCCAGCTGGTCGAGAAGTCCCAGCATGCTCAGCTCTGGCTTAACCGTGACCGTGAACTGTGTCCTGGTGTCGTCGTCATCCGAGCCATCCTCCTCCTCCTGGAAAAGAGCAGATGGCGCTGGTGAGTTATCTCCGAGGGTTTACACTACCATGACTGAGCAGCATCAAGCCTAACATTGATTTGAAAGGCGAATCTCAATGGGAATCATTTAGGAATCATTGTGCATCAAGCCTCTGTTGTGACAAGTGTTAGTACAAATGAAAAGCATCAGTGCTTTAACAGTGCAATACATTTTTTTCAGTTCAGTTGGAGTATTTAGTGCACTGCCTTACATTTGAGTCACCAATTCAAGTTTTCACATCCCTGGTGCCAAAACCCAACAGGGATGTGATCAAACGGCTTTGGAATCAGCAGGAGTCGAATCTCACAGCACTCCCAAGTATGTGCCCATGCATGTTACTGATTCATGATTAGGTTAATGAGGAAACTAGTGGGGGGAAGGAGGTGGGTCAGCCGAATCACTGGTTGATTGAGCAGTCACAGCTCTTCACCTTTGTGTCGCTGAAGAACAGGGCTGGTACACCCTCGATAATGGGCTGCAGCAGGGGGCCTCTGCGCTTGCTGGAAGGCGAGCCCTGTGGTGGGTGTTAATAGTGACATTACAACCCGGTTAACTGCCTTCACATAAGCCCACTTCAGGGCAGGTCTCACTCCACTAATGGACTAGAAGATTCACATTAAAATAAACCTTGAAATCTGAAGGTGGTACTTCAAGTAATTGGTTTAGGGCATATGAAGCATATTCACCAAATTGGAAACCCACGGTTTAACTGATGCTAAGAGAAAATGTAACTAGAAAACCATATCATTGACTAAAAAAATGGAGAAGCTAAAGCGTAAAGACAATTCAAACGTGCACATGAGTTTAAACATGTATAATCAGGCTTTAGAGTATTATATAATGGTAACATCCATTTTGTTTTACATAAGCCAGATGTTTTCGGAACATACCAATATAATATTTGCATGCCCTTAGGATGTTTTGTTGTTGTTGTATTTCACATGCATATCATTCTGAATTAAGTGTGGGAAAACACTTCCTGTGGTGTGGGGATATGCCCAGGGTTGCTGCTTAATGTTTTTAGAGCATGTATGTAAGAGAATTGGGTATTATAAGGAATACTGTTGCAAATATCCAGCAACAGGATATGACCTCAGTGAGCTACTCTTGAGGTCTTGCTAAAGACGGGCTTATAGGCGCTAAAAAGCCCCGGCACTGCCATTGCATCAATACAAAATCTAAATGCTTATATTGTGCTACTGCTAATGGTATTTTCTCTACTAATACCATGGAGATTTATCCATACGGTTTAGTTCATGAATAAAGTAGAAATAGCTGCTAGCTAGCCTTTAATACAACCATAGTAGCTTATGCATATCTTCTAGCGTGGCTCAGATAAGTATTAGCTTTATTCCCAAACCTAGCCTTGCTGCCAACTGCCTACATGGCCAGCAACCGAACTCTAATGAGCCTCACAAGTGGCTGATTTGGAACAGTCTACATAGGCAGCAACTTTGCACAGCTCAAATATGGCGCCCAATGTGGGGCACTCGACTCATAATGGTTTCAAAACAGTACAGCATACAGAAAAATTTGGCAAAACCACCAATTCATTTTTATTACTATGTTTTACTACTGAATTATATTTCTCTGGCTGAGTTAGCCATCTTGCTTCATTGCATCTGAGGCCCTGTTTACACCTGGTATTAAGATGCATTTTGGTCGATCGGATCACAAGTAGACGATGGAGACACATTCCCGTTTTCACCTGGTGTTTTCCTTCTCTTTTGTCCACCTTCAACCACTTCTGTCCTGATTTCTTCATGGGGAGGGTAAATGTATGCGTTTTCAGATCTTTCGATCTAATGGACAAAATAAGCTCGCGCCGTTTACATAAAAACGCTCCAAGAGACGACGGAAAAACACACGGAGGGCAGTAGCTTTCGTTTCTGCTCTGAGTCGCAAGACCAGCCGAACGCTGTGAGTGTGTGTTAGAAATCAGGAATGGAGAGAGAACGTTGTGCTTGGTACGTTGGTACGAAACTTGGGTCGCCAGCCGTCAGTCTAAGTCCCGTCTGGCAAGCGCGCTTGTTATAAGGTTTCCACACATTAGGTCAGTAGGCGGAGAGGAGGCGGTCTTTTGTGGCTGTTTGAACACATTCGACAACATGAGCGTCTACACTACGAAAGTAATCCGGTCGAATGTGTTTTCGACTACCTCTGGAAGTGGTCGAAAGTGGACAAGCTTAAAACATTTTAGACCCTGTTTACACCTGTATTTAGAGTCTTCCACTGGTGATCCGATGGACCAAAACACATCTTAATACCAGGTGTAAACAAGGCCTGTGAAGGAGAAAGTAAATTTGGCCTTAGTGAGGTCTCTTAGGAGGCAGAACAATGAAGTTGCAACAGCCAGGATAGTGGCCCTCCAGGAGCAGAATTGGACACTCTTGCTGTACACAAACTCCCAAGATGAGAGATTTCTCCAGTGAATGGAGAAACAGAGTTGGGACAGAAGCATGCAATGGTGAGGGAAAAGTGAAAAATGGTGGAAAAACAGAACTTACAATGACTGGAATGGAGGAAGCTCTACAGAGGATTTGTTTGACGAGTCGGTACCGGTCGTATAGAGGCTTCATGACCTGCCTCTCATTCTTGGTGATCTAGAATGAGTGACAAAAACACAGATATTAAAATCAACCTCAGCCTATGTAGATAAGTTCTTCAAATGTTCTGAAGGTTAAGAACTGCACACTCACTGGTCTCCCATGAATGTTCTCATAATATAGAAGAGCTTTCTGAAGGGCCACTTTTTCTGTTCCAATCTGTTCACGGGTCATGTCCTAATGGAGAACAGAGAATGACATTTTAAAGATTCGTGCATTTGTTTATAATAAAAAAGGGCAAAAGTAACCCTTAAAACCGCACCTTAATGTCTTCAGGTCGGCCAGCATCATTGCGTTTCTCCTGCAGTTTGTTCATGACTGCATCCAGTGTGCTTTCCACAGGGGGTTTGGGGGCTTTGGTCTCAGGAGCTTTCTTCTCCAGCTGAGACCCAAAGCTCCTGGGAAGCGTGTTGCTACGCTGGCGGGGGATGGGCGTCAAATCCTCTTCTGACTTTAGCAACTTGTGATCTGTGATGTAGAGCCAGAACATGAAGCCACTTGTTTATAAGAACTTTGCAAGCCATGAGTAGAGCAGATTAGATCAGATGTTGTTTTCCTGGCAGGCCCAACCCACAAAGGTTAGTAAGAAATTACACCCGAAACATTTTGCTTGAACAAAACATCATGAAGGTTGGATTATCATGGCTTACATTAGAGCTGCACGGTTCTGGATAAATTGAGAATCACGTTTTTGTTTTTTTCAAACATCACAATTCTCCCACGATTTTGACCAGACAACTAAACAAAATAACATGAGGTTCCAACAAACTGTTAATTGCTGCAGTTTATTTAAAATGTTTAATCTGAATGAATCATTTTAAAAAAAAATTGGTTTGACTGAATAATTCAATGACTCACTCAAAAATACTTCACTTGTTTCATTACTGGATGAATCAACACTTTTTGAACAAATCTCTTGACTGAATGATTCAATGCCAAATAAATTTTTTAACAGTCACTTGTTGTCACCTGGTGGCGTAATGATGTAATCGATATAATCATTATTTGTAGCGCCATGTTACGTTTAAAAAAGTGATCTGATCTATTTTGATCGCTACAGTAGACATTGTTTATATCCGAACTATAAACTTGTATCCCGGTACTTCTGCGATAGAATATTTGTGACATAAATAATGATACTGTGTGGTTGAAAATACTCTCTCTGGGTCAGCGGCAGCGTCAATGATTTTTGTCAAAGGTTTAATAGACATGTTTAATAGGCAAATCATTGCAATTAGGAATAAAATTGCTTGGGTGTTTGAATGGAGATTGCGATCTTTTAACGATTAATCATGCAGCTCTAGCTAACATGATACAAACCACTTTCATTCAATACCTTTTAAGTCTTTGCGCATCTTGGCCAGTTCATTCATCCAGCGCAGAACCTCTGGGTTGGCAGCTTTGTCGCCGTGTGAAGGCTGTAGAGAAAACACTAGACTCAACATTTGTAGCAAATAGAGCTAAATACATTTTGCACCGGTTCTTTTCATCATGAAAATGGTACATTGACAATGTTTTCCAGAATAGACTGCTTCATTGATTAGAATGGGATCGATTTATCAGTGTAGAAGTCATAGGATTTTTAGTTGTCGCAACATTTAAAAGGGACTCATCCAATCAGATATAATGTTTTACTGTTTAGATCTCGCTTTCGCTCACCCTGTATTTGCGCTCATCCTCGAACTTCTCCTCAAACCGCCGGATCTTCTTCTTGAGTACGTGGATCCGCTTTGAAAGCTGAGCAGAGGTCAACTCTTCCCGGTCATCGTCGCAGGAGCCTAACGACGAACTTCTTCGCCTACTAAATGGAGAACATCATTCATTTCACCCTCCGAAAAACATAGGATTTCCTCTTTCAGACCGCACAAGGGTTTGTTGTTTTACCTGACAAAGGAGTGGGCATTAGGTGGTGATGGAGGAACCTCTGTGTCGTCCAGATACTGCCGACCGTCTCCATAAGCGTAGAACCGTGGCGAGACCATTGGGTCGCTGTCCTCCTCCAGGAGCTGGCGAATCGGCTTGCCACCGGCATGGGGAGACAGACGAGCTTCCTCGCGGTCCATACTCTCCCTTTGCCACGACGAATAGGCTGGCACTGGTTCTGTCAACACACAAGCGTTAAAATTGAGGGAAATGACAAAGCAGCGTGCCTAGATTTCACAAGTCCCTTAGTAAATAGCAAGCCAAACAGGAAAACAAGTGGTAGATTTTGTCTGTGTTGATATAAAGTCAGGGCCAAACGAACGTGGAGAACATATTACATTTTAACTAGGCTGATATTCTATCGACCTTGTAGCTATTTCGGGCATCCTGAGGACAATATTGTTATAGTCAAACCCACTAGAATGTGAGTTATTCAGCTCAACAGACAGTTGTTTTTTTCTTTGAGAAAGATAAGTACACTATCACCTTTGTTAAATACACAATACACGTGTGATTTTTCATTGCAGACTATTAAATGTAAGTTAACCATGACAAACTGTTCTGAGGAGTATCATGCACTACAGATTATTAATCAAACATAGTGAGCACATGCTGTGATATCGGAATGTTGTGTTTATTTACTATGCAGATACCGGGATCATAAAGTAAGATCACAAGAGCAATTTAATGATGCAGCGAGAAGAATGTGGCGATAAACGCTGACTGCAATGTGACCTGTGGAACTCCCATGCATGATGGATCAAAGTTGATCTTATCTGCTGTTATAAAGTTGATATCAGCATATTTACAGTGTTGAAGTGAAGGTAAAACCCCTTGCACAAGGCAACGTTCATTAGGAAAAACAATAAAACAATGTGTTTTGTGTCCACGTTTGGGACTGTAACTTTTTTTAATAGATGTACCTACTAAACTCTAAAAGAACATTAAAATACACATCAATATAGTTTATGGGACTATTAAAGTGGTTTTTACCATGTGTTGTGGGTGTTGCTATGTGGTTTTAAAAGAGTTCAGTGTTTTTCGGCACACAGCTATGCAGTTGCTAATCGTTATCAATGTTTAACATTCACAGTATTAGCAGGGATGCCATTGCCTTTATTTCAATACATGCACACACAATCATACACACGAACAAACAGCTCAACATGCTTCTCAAAATGCTGTGCAACCAAACTGGTACAGCTTAAATTCCTACAGGTTCTTTGCACTTTTTTGTGTCATGTGCTTACAGGTCATGCTTGAGGAGCTAATGGGTCAGGTGGATCTCTCCCTCATGCAGCGCATTTGGAGCCATTTTGTTGAGCCGGCATAATGCATCCAAGCATGTGCTACAAGATGGCCTTTCACTGAAAGGCTCACAAAGTCTCAGTAGGCTATTGAGAACATAAATAAAGCCACATATTATTGTGCCTGTCCTCAAAGGCTGCAGTATGTTAGATGTTAGTAGCTACATGCCAGTTTGGGCAGCTTTTAAAGGTCACTGGTGAGAGACGGGGCTCGGGGATATCAAGTTGTTAACCAAAGCAGATCTCAGCCCTTACCCTCATTGTGACTTGATTTTAAAAGGCTTTTGAAATCAAGGAAAGAAGCACTAAAGAAATGAGAATCTGAAAGACAAAAGGAAAGAAAGGTAACCAATGACGCAACTGTTATAACGACCCAAGGAAATGATGAGACAGGCAGAAAAGCAGGCAGTGATATAGAAGATTGTGAACATCACAGCTGACAAACATTTGGGCAAACCGCTGCCTCTTGGCACTGCAGTGGGTCACCGCAATGTGCTTTGGCACCGGCTGCAGTGGGACAAAGGTCTGGCAGCTCAATGTTACATACAGTCCTGAACACTCATTTGACCACTCCCATGAGCTGGAGCAACAGCTTGTTTTTACTGCCGCTGTATATTTACAGTCACGTGAACCTGATTCCAGAAACCATACGCTTCCAAAGATGTTAAAAAAACACTTTTAGCTTGTATGATCATTTACCCTTTTCATCTGCGGTTTTGTTCCACTTAGCATAATTGCTACAATTTATAGAATATTACCATGCATGCACAACAAAATGCACCAAGCATTACATTTGTTTTGTTACATTTCAACAAAGTATTTTAACACACATAAAACTGATTCTTTTTCATCATGTTATCAGTGCTCAAGTTGTTCCAACTCATCATAACAAACTAGGTAAAAAGCACTATGAACTACTCAAAATAGAAGTTCATTTCAAAATAAATTTTGTTTTAAATAATCATGTTATCCGTGGCATAACTAACTAAATTGCTACGATTTGTTATGCATAAATAGGTAATAATGCACAACCGGACATTGACTACCCAAAAAACTAGAGAATTCATTTATTTGAATTTTACAATAAATCTTGTCCCAAAACTATTATCATGTTATGTGTGATTAAGTTGTTCTGATCAGCACAACAAACATGATTACAAGGATGTGTAGAATATAACTAGGTAAAGTACACAAAATTCAAATGAAAAGCTATTTTCAATAATAAATATTCTGAAATCTTTTTCATGTTTTTTCTAAATTTAGCATAAACAGCTAGGGTTTGCAGAATAAATCTAGGAAACTTGCACCCCAAAAATAGTGAGTTTATTTATAATAAATATTTGTTTATTTACAATAAAATCTTTTGAATCTTTTTCATTATGATTTCTGCAATTTTATTGGTCAAATTAATTGCAAGGATCTGTGTATAAGAAGTCAAATGCCAAATTAAATTTCTGAATGGCCTTAAAATGATTTAATTGAATTTCAAATTCTACTTATTAACTAGTAATAACACTTTTCACAATACATATTTAACCTTCGAAAACATTTCTGTCTAAACAAAAGACAGCATATGGGGGAAACATCTCATGTTGCACTCCCAGGAATGTCTCTCTCTACCTTGCAAAACTACAGGGCGATTTTTTTTTTGGACCATTTTAGTCGAGATGTGTCATTATGTAAGCAGCCGTTTGAAGCTCTCGCTAGAGGGTGCCACAGAACAAGTACATTATACAGAATAGACATCCTGCCAAGCCTGTGACCACAATATTAAGCACTATATTAAAGTAAAGGGCAACTGTGAATCAACATGGCAAACCTGTCAGCAGCGCAGCTCCATATATGTGCACTGCCTAGGGCGCATCTGTGCCAGGCCTCGGATTGAGATCTCTAGAAATCGTAAACTACAACATTTCCAAGGTCAATGCGAAAAGGGGTGTGTTTGCGCATTGTTGGAACAAGTCTACAACTGGCACGTGCTGCACGAACAGGAGAGGAAACAGGAAAGGAGACTGTGAATAGCCATGACCAGTTTAAAAGGCTGAGACGTGACGTGCACATAGCAACAGCTCTCAGACTCCAGGATTCAATCCTCCTCCTGTTTCACTTCTCGGTTGCCATGACTATACGGTCCTCTGCTTGTAGAGCCGAACGTCTGCTTGTTGCTAGGCTCCCCCTTCTACACCCCAAACAAATTTAAACACTGAAGATGACAAATGCGGTTCGTCGTCGTAAACTTGACTGAAACGCAGCAGCTGTGAAAATGCACCAAACCACCGTGGCTGATAAAACTCATTTAAGTGTAATGCATCTGATCAGTGAAGTTCATTTCGATTTCATAGACTGCTTGTATAAAACATGGCCTTATATACAACGTTAAATATTATTGTGAAAAAAATAAAGACAAAAACAAAAAAGTGCAATAATCTAACTATCTATCTATCTATCTATCTATCTATCTATCTATCTATCTATCTATCTATCTATTTATCTATCAAAGATTTGATGAAAAAAAGTGCTATGATCATATTTATAAATCAATCTATACATTAAAATTAACTAAAAAAAATAAAAACACTCATACATACATTAAATATACATATTACATACATATTTAATATATAGTATTTATATAGTCTATAATCTATATTTATAAAATAAATCTAAACACTCAAATTATATGTAAAAAAAAATAAAAACAAAAGAATATTTCATTTTATCTCAAATAATATGATGAATGAACAAGAAAGTGCTATAATCCATATTCATTAATACACATTACAATTAAATAAAAAATTAAATAAAACCTATATAATTTTAAAAAAAAAAATTTTTATCTGAACAAATATGATATATAAACAAAGAAGCAGAAATATGCAATCAACAGCCTTTTGACTGTTTACAAAACAGAGAATTATGGCCAAAGGGGAAGTGTGGGAAGAGAGAAAAAACATGCAACTGCAAGAACCGCAGCTGAATCCAGTGCAAACTCAATAAATCCCAGAGGCATCCGAGGCAAAATTCTCAAGGGACATCGCAGGGCTTTGAAGTAGCTGTGGCTACAATCTCAGTATTTGCAACAACAATGCACAAAAAAAGCATAGCTAGCACGCCGTTTCAATGCAAAATAAGCCTCTCTAGACTAAACGCAACACATTATGCATGAGGAGGAAAACAGATTGCAGACTACTTGTAATCTTCTTCCTCTATTAAGTGACTTAATAATACCCAGTGCATGAGGACACAATGTGGGCAAGGCAGACTTGCAGCTGCCGCCCATGTGCAGTGAGAGAGACAGCAACAAAGTGAGACACAAATAAAAATAAAAAAACACTG
Source organism: Tiaroga cobitis (assembly GCA_030578255.1). Taxonomy (NCBI): domain Eukaryota; kingdom Metazoa; phylum Chordata; class Actinopteri; order Cypriniformes; family Leuciscidae; genus Tiaroga; species Tiaroga cobitis. The sequence continues at coordinate 50,441,229 of CM060591.1, forward strand.
ACCTGCCCAGTTGCTGTCGTCTGTCAGAGTAGAAAGGTCCAGTCGAGGGACATCATCGCACGGCTCTGTGCCACTAAGAGCCTCCTGGATCTTCATGGCAGGCGTCTAGCAGAGAAAAGAGAGAAGGATAAACACCAACTACAGAAGAGTGGGGGTAGTGCGCTTCTTAGGTTGAGCAATACCCTGCCTGCGTCTGCCCTTGTCTAGTTACAGGCTGGGAGGAGGCAGGGGGCGGCACTGCAGGACAAACCCCTGCCTGCTGATTGGCTGTCTGCCCTGCTCAAGCCCCACCCATGTTCCTTGCAGGGTAGGTGTGGCTAATTTTATGTTATTTTCTATCTCTCTACCCCTCCCTTTCTCTCTGAGCTGCTGTGTGTCCCATAGAGAGAGAGAGAGAGAGAGAGAGAGAGAGAGAGAGAGAGAGAGAGAGAGAGACGGGTGGGGGGGGGGGGGGGGGGGGGGGGGGTAGCATGCCGAGCACGCAAAGCACGCAGGCAGAAATGCCTTCCCAATCTTTTCACTTCATCATTGACGGGACTCTTCCCTCGTTTCGGCGATGATCAAATCACGCAAGGAGGGGTCGTGAAGGGTGCAGACAAATCATGCAATTCGGTCACTCGCACAAACACACACTTCCGCCACAGGGGCGTGGGATGGGGTCTATTTTTGGAGCAAAGGGGGACTTTTCGAAGTTGCAAATTAAACAAAAATGATTGGAAATTCCATTTCAGATTTTTTACATTAAAATTTCACATTTAATTCAGTGTCTTAATTGCAATTTTGTTCGATTTACTAACAACTTCTGAGTGAAAATTGGTTCTACACCAAAAAAAAAGAAATTCAGTGTGCCCTGCATTACCGACAGCATGACAAACGGTCCTGTTTTCTGTTATTACGGCACACAGGGCTTACTCATGCTAATGCTACTGGATTTGAAACGCACTTGTGCCATTGCAGACGTGCTATTTTTGTCGATGTGATTTTCATTACGTGCCCATAATTGCAACACTCCTGATTATGTGTCAATCCAAACTTGGAATGAGGACTTTGTGCTGTTTAAAGTTCTGTACATGACTCTGTAAAATGCCCCTGCCCACATGCCAAGAGACGTGATGTTAATTACCACCAGAGGAGATAAGGAACAGAATGGGAAACAGACTGTCCAGACATCCTGAATGTGAAAACTCTGGCACTTCAATGTAAGGAGACAAAAAGTAAACATTTAACCTGAAATGTGCCTCATTGCACAAATACAACACTCATCAAAACTGAAAATAAAATAAACACCAGTTCACGTGCAGGCCTACTGCTCATTTATAACAAGAATGTGTTATCAGTATGAACGTAAACCTAAAGTATATACAACATCTACATGCTTTTGCTCAAACCATGACGAAAACGACTTTAAGACCCGAGCGGTGGAAGTCAGTTGACTTAGATCAACAGGCTTTCGACAGATTTGGAGCCTTCACATGATGTTTGTCCCAGAGAAATCTCCCCAATCAAGGGCAATCAACAGTAAACAATTCATCTGATAATCTTGTCATCACCTGTTCACGTCGTGATTAAAGAGGTGACCTCTATAATGAGATTATATGGCTGATGATGAGATTGGAGTTGTTATGGGTATAACTATTTCAATCTACACATCTCATCATATCCAGAGATGCCAAAACACTAGTAATCTGGTCTAGAAACTCAAGCGGTGGCCTAAAAGCTCTGAAGCAAAGGTGTTGTTGAAAAGTTAGGGGGGAAATTAAGCGTTTAAAATAAAAGGTGAATAAAATGAAATAAAAAAATTAAAAATAAAAAAATGCCATGCATTATGAACATATTATTTGAAAATGCCCTATATTCAACAAAAAAAAAGTAGTACGGAGTCAGTCAGCCCAGATTAAAGGGTTAGTTCACCCAAAAATGAAAATTAAGTCATTAATTACTCACCCCCATGCTGTACCAACCCTGTAAGACCTTCGTTCGTCTTCGGAACACAAATGAAGATATTTTTGATTAAATGTGACAGCTGGATCACTCCTCCATAGGCTTCCTAAGGGAATGAATCCTGACGGCCCAGAAAGTCAATGAAGAAAATGTTTAAATATTCCATGTCACAACAGTGGCTCAACTATAAGTTTATCAAGCGACGAGAACACTTTTTGTGCGGAAATAAAACACGACGCATGCGCGAGAATTGCGATCTCCTTCAACTACTTCAGTTAAGTTCTCGCGCGTGCGCGTCGTGGAAATCTCTCAAAGTCTCGTTTCAGGGCTACAAGGAAGAAAAGGAATAGTCGAATAAAGTCGTTATTTTTGTTTTATTTCCGCACAAAAAGTATTCTCGTCGCTTGATAAACTTATAGTTGAGCCACTGTTGCGACATGGAATATTTAAACATTTTCTTCATTGACTTTCTGGGCCGTCAGGATTCATTCCCTTAGGGAGCCTATGGAGGAGTGATCCAGCTCTCACATTTAATAAAAAAATATCTTCATTTGTGTTCCGAAGACGAACGAAGGTCTTACAGGGTTGGTACAGCATGGGGGTGAGTAATTAATGACTTCATTTTCATTTTTGGGTGAACTAACCCTTTAATTGATTCCACGAGAGTCCAATAACGATTACAGAGAGTTACCGAGATTAAGTGAGTAGTATTCGGCTGGTCATGTGATCTCAAAATTACAGACCCCACAGGGCAAAGCTCTTGATGTGTCAGTCTTCAATAACTCTTTTTCTAAAAATACTATTAATATCTTTATGTACGGATTAAAACTTTTAATAAGGACAAAGGTAGAGGGTGCACATTAAAAGCAGTCATTAAATGTGAAACTAAGATAAAATTATGAATTTACCATAAATGAAAAAAAAAAATATATATTCATTACTGAATTGACATGCTCAATGTAGAAACCAAACGTTCAAAGAAAAAGTTCTCTAATCAGCTGCCAGAATCAACGAGATGGCAAACTCTTATACCACAATGCATTGCGTACAACATGTTCTAACTGTTAGTGCGCATGAAGGAGTAAGATCTCACGCATCACATGCAGTGACACCGATTCAACATGCATGTGACATCCCAATGACAGCCATTGTGATGTAAGCCAATCATGTTTGGGCTTAAAACCAATATTCATAGTTAAAAAAGTATCAAAGTAGTCTTTAATTTTAAAAGGGAACATTACAAACATCTTTGAAGGACAAAGAGAAAGGAAACTTGTTTTCTATATTTAGTCTTATTATATAGTCTTATTTAGACTAGACAGACTGAACCGTCGATACAGAAATATTTCAACACAGGATGTCTGTGACTATATCAACTCTTTCATTGACCCTCAAAGTATTTGAACGCTTGAATCACTCTTAAAAGTGTATGAATGTCATTGCATCAGTTAAATAAACAAACCGAGTGACCTTCTTTTGAAACAATAACAGCACAAGCACTACATCTAATTTCAAGGAGTTTGTTTTAAGTTAATACACTTAAAAATAAAGGTTCTAAAAAGAAATGCCAGAGAAGAACCAGTCCGGGTTCCTGAAAGACCCTTTCAGTGAACAGTTGTTGAAAGAACCATTTTTCTTTCTTAGTTTGAAGAATTTGAATCATCTCAAGGGTAACACTCCACAATAACGTACATTGGTTAACTACATTAATTAGCATGAACTAATAATGAACTGCACTTCTACAGCATTTATTAATCTTTGTTAATGTTAATTTCAACATTTACTAATACATTACATTAGTTAATGCACTGTGAACAAACATGAACAAACAATAAATTACTGTGTTTTTATTAACAAACGTTAACAAAGTAACGTACAGTACAAAGTACAGTAACAAATGTATTGCTCATGGTTAGTTCACGATAGTTAATACATTAACTAATGTTAACTAATGAACCTTATTGTAAAGTGTCTCAATAACCTTTTGCTACTATAAAGAACCTTCCGTGGAATGGAAAGATTCCATAGATGTTAAAGGTTCTTTATAGAACCATAGATGCCAAAAAAGAACCTTTATTTTTAAGAGTGTTCAAATACTATGGGTCCACTGTGTATCAGTACTTAGATGACAACCAACGACGATAAACCGATTGGTCTGAACATGCAGGGAGACAACTAAACCCAAGGGTTTTGGTCAATTGGCACATTGGCATTAGACGGTGCCAGAGCCCAGATGGCACGACGGCAGGGCAAAGGTAGGTGGTGGTTCAACAAATCCAGGATGTTCTCACAGTAACACCAACAGATACAATTGTTTTCGATGCAATTCAGATGCTTTACTAATCCCTTTATCCAAAGATCTGATAATATATATCAATGTTGACATGCACCAAACAGTCTTAACGCCACCGTGACAGACGATCAAAAGACATTGTGAAAGCCTAAAGATTTAGCACAGCTGTCTATTTGGTGTCCTTTCTGCGATAATTCACTCACTCAAGTATGTTGTTCATCTACATTTTTCTTTTAAAAAACGAGGCTGTGATTACAGGAACTTGTCGCAATAAAAAAATAATGATAAGTGAACTGTGTAGGGTGCTCAAACGTAAAAAAGAAAAAAGTATATACAAAGCAGGGAAGAAAAATAGATAAATGGCAGGAAATATGATACAGGAAAAAAAAAACTACACTCACCTGAATAAAATTTAACCCATGTTCCTTTTGATGGTTCCCCCTAAAAAATATATTTCATTAGTGATATTGTAACAGCATAACATTGCTATTTGCTAAAATGATCAATTAACTGCTCAATCTGTAAAGAGCAGGGATATTGTTTTGAAAAAAATGATTGTTTCACATGCTGGGATCCAGTGTGCAGAGTGGTAGGTGCTACACACGGTCAGAAACGGCACACGATTTGACCTTCAGTGATTTTACTCGTACTGTTAAATCAGAGTGTTTACAAATCCATCATTTATGACCACTAAATAAGCAACATTGCACTGTAAATGTGGGCTACATGGTAATGTTTTCAGGTTTCTGATCTCAGAAACCCAAGGGGCACAGTTATCCAAGATTAGTTTCAGTAGATGGGGTTTTGGGAACAGAAGATCTCGTGATGTGAGCCATTTCAATTAATTCTACTGCCCAACATACATAGAACTGCACATAATGCATTTAGAGGGGTTTAAATTACCTGTTATCCGTAGCATTTCTATCGTAAGCCCCAGGTGGCTCTTGCCATTCCATTGGCTAGATTTAAAAGAAAACCAACACATGGATCTTAATATGTTAAGACAACAAAGAAAACATAAACCAACATTAAATAAACAACTAATGTGACAGTAAGGTGTGCTAAAAGTGTGCTAATATCCGATGCTATTACCTAGGGTGCATATAGAAGTTTTTGCAGCAGTCAAATCCAGGGTTATTATCATGTTTAACAGTTGTAAAAGTGATATGCACTGGACAGTATCCACCTAGTGTAACTTCAAATATATAAAGTCTAAAAAAATGTTTTTATATAAATTCTGTGTACAACAATTTGGTTGAAAAGTATAATTAAAAACAAACATGAACTTTGTAATTTCTGTAATAAGTCCTTCATATTTAACGCATTTGCTTTAATTCTAGCTTTACTATAAGTTATGTTTTGATTTTTATGTGGTGTCAGACTTTTGTCTACATTACAAACCGAACGTCTAATTATATTGGTTATCTGCCAATAAAATGCCCATATTGGTCAACCACAAGTTGACCAAGAGATGTTTTTGTATAACCAAGACATTACTAAAACATCTTTAATGGTGTCTAATGCACGTCACTGTGGTGTGCCGACAAATGCTTTGAACACTGTGGTCTGATCTGCTGAGGTAAATACAAAATACAAATCACACACCTAGCATAAACATGAGTCAGTGTTCGTCAAAACACTATTAAGACAAAAGCGAGCCCTGCAATTTACCTCTGATTTTCCACAGAGACACATTGTGTGTTGTCTGTCTCCCGTGAACAAGGACAAGAAGGATTTTAAGATAATTAGCTGTTCCTGTCACTGTTTCGTACCACACTACATTTTGATGTGTAGTGGGGGTTTTTTGGGACGTCATTTAAATGGATAGTTCACCCAAACATGACAATTCAAGAAACATTCATGCCATTTCAGGGCTCCAGACTACAACCTTATTTCCTTCCAGTGCGACAGAATTTTGTTAGAGGTCGCGTCCACCACGTTGCCCAATCGACAAGAGCTGCCATTTCTGTTGCTTCATGAGAAACGGCTCTCGCTTAAAGGGATACTTCACCTCTGGAAAGATGAATGTGTATTTAAACTGGGTCATTTATGTAGAAGAAATGTGAAATAATTTTTGAGTTTTCTAGACTGAGAAAAGCCAGAAAATGTATTTTTGGCTTATGTGGATGAAAGACAATAACTCCCAGAATGCACTTGCTTCGCTGCCCTAGGAGGCCACGCCTACCGGTAACAGAGCGCAGTAGTTAAACAACAAGTCTAGGCTACTAGTGAGTCTCCGTGATGAGTCTGCCTGAAAATGTGTTTCGAGATCGCCCAAAATGTCCGGGATTCGGCTTTTGCGTTCTACAGTCGCCATTCATCATGTTTACTGTGGCGAGCAGGACGAGGCTAGGGCCGGGGGAGAACGGCGCGAGACCGGTGGGGTGATTACTGATGAGTGACACCTGTGAGACGCACCGGTCTCGTATCTCTCACGGAGGAGCGGGAATTTCCTTAGCAATGTTAAAACGCACATCAACCGATCACTTTAGCGTTCATGTAAACACTGAATTCATTCCGATTGGTGAATCTGAATGTAGTTAGATTGAAACAAAAGGTGTGCATGTAAACAATGAATGGCGACTGCAGAAAGCAAAAGCTGAATCCCGGACATCGACGGCCGGACATGTCCGGGAAAAAGAGGATGGTAACCCCTACTACTCAGCTTTCTCCACAGAGCAAGAGCCTGCTAGCTTAGCTTCCAAAACAAGATGGCTGACACTGTGTGTACATTCTGTGAGTGAGATCCCACCCTCTATGGGCGGGTTGAGAGCATGCGGGACAGCTCCTTTTACTGGCTGTAGTCTTTAAGCCTCTGGCCAAAAAAATCCTCCGATGACACAAAATGACGATTTTTGCATCATCGGAGGATTTTTTCCAGACAAAAAATACATATATCTCTCGTCTCAGGGGGATATGAGCGTGGAAAGCGTGGTAATTCGAAAATACTACAGGTTTTCTACTAATACAAAGCTTAATGCTAAATCCTGAAGTATCCCTTTAAGCTGCGCAGCGCGGACCGTTTATCAGCTCAGAGCAATGATAGACAGCGCAACGCAAGCTCAGAACAGGTTTACTCACAAGCAGATCTCGAGCACGCGACACCATTACGACACAGTGCTGGAGATCCAGTGAGAAAGCGTTTGAATTCGCCGAGGGCGAATAAACCAGATCAAAACAGGAGAAACATTGTACCATGAACAAACTAGTTAGGAGGCTTTTCAGTCCACATATCACCAATATTCAATCCTGACTGTAACCACGGTATTGTGGCAAAAATAGTTGGAATTTTTTTTTTTTACATTATTCATCTCAGGGTTCGTACAACCTTTTGAGAGTGAAATTCAAGCACTTTTCAAGGGTTTTCAAGTGCTTCACACTTTTTCAAGCACGTCCAACCTCTAAATATTATCCAATTTAAATGTGATGATTTGTAAAACTAAAAGTTTAAAGGTATAGGAAAACTAAAACTTTGCTGCAAACACGCACTTTTATTTTTAAAAAGATATAAAATTGCCACTATAACCAGTAGATGGTGGCAGAGGAGCACTTATTGGCTTATTAGCCACTTCCATTCCCTCATATATGGAAAAAGTAGTAAGTCACAAGTTATCATGAAAAACTAAAAAATGTCTTCAAATTGTGACTGAATTACACAGAAAGCAAGTAAAGAGTGCTTTTATAATCACTGAAGCTGCCAGTCTGTTCAGGATGATAATATAGAAGAACAATAGTGCATTTAGCAAAAGTAGATTTTTTTCCCTATAAAAATTTGGTTTTTGCACGTTACTTATGTTAATAAAAGTTCATTTTATTATAATCGGCACCCATTGACTTCCATAGTAGGAAAAAAAATACTAATGAAGCCAATGGCTGCTGTCTCTACTGTCTGGTTACCAACATTCTTCAAAGCATCGTCTTTTGTGTTCGACAGAAGAAAGAAACTCATACAGGTTTGGAACAGCTGATGACAACATTTTTATTTTTGGGTGAACTATCCTTTTAAGTGGTTGCACAGCTGTTGCCAATTGGTTGCTTACTGGCCCAAGTAAAAAAAAAAAAAAAAAACTATTTCATTGTCCGGCAAGTGAAAATTGTAAGTCTTATTGCATGAACACTGTGGGACAAGTTACTCTCCTAAATTGAATACTTTAGGTTAGTGGTTGTTGAAATCACTAACCCTAAGTAAGAGCAATTGTAATAGTGATGCTTGCCTTGCTTTCAGAAAAACATAGAGAAGGCCATGGAGATAAGACTAAAAATCAGACTTACAGTGGGGGCGTCCTGGTTGTCAGAGAGCTCAGTCAGTGTGGGACTGTGTTTGGGCTTCCTGTTTCTCTGAGCCTCGTGTGGCAGCAGCAGACGCCTGTCACACTCCTCTGTGACCCTCACACCCGGAGACGGGATGTTCTCTTTATCACCCTCGACCCTGAGAAAGACACTGTTCGCTTTCAGACAATACAGAATTATGAGAGATGAGACTAGGACTTCCTGTGCTTGTCCTTTAGTCAAGGGATCGAATCCTAAGACCACAGCAGAAATGAACCCTTAGCTGTGATACCTCAACTACTTAAAGCAGACGTGACTGTTTATTTACATCTATGTAACAGCACAACTGTTGAGCCACTAATCTAATGTTTTCAGTGTGTCTGTAGATAGTTTGCTTTAGAGTTCGTGTCAACAGGATTAGTTTGATCGCTCTGAGATCCAGGCATCAACAACCCAAGCTGGAATGGAAATCAGATTCATTAAAATTTGCATCAACATGTTTTTCCTTGATTCACTGTGATTATATGGGATTAACTAAACACTTTTGTAAAGTTAAAATTAGCTATAGGCCGATTGAGTTGCTGATAATCTTAAAATAGCCAAGTATCTACTATCATATCTAGTATTATCAACTAATATTTATATTCAGTGTCGGGCTGTCGGAAGCTGAACATCCTTGTTAATGGATAAAGTGCATTTAAAAAATGTGTTTTATTTATTAAAAAAATATTTGTTTTAATACTGTCTTAATATTAAACCTAGTTTTAATATTAAAATATTTGTAATAAAATGAAGTGTTAAATGTAAGTTTTCTGTGCATCTTATGCGCATATCATTACATATCAATTACATATACAATATAAATTATATATATAACTGTAATATATAGTGTAGCGGATGCCAAAAGACTGAGACCATTCGGTATCAAATTTCTGAATTTGGCATTATTTCCAGGTTTCCAAAATAAATAAATAAAATACCGGTATACAAGACTGCAATTATTTAATCAAAAATACAGTAAAAATGATCAAAGCTGAATTTTCAGCATCATTACTCCAGTCTTCAGTGTCATATGATCCTTCAGAATCATTCCAATAGGCTGATTATTTAATTAATTATCAATGTTGAAAACAGTTGTGATGCTTAATATTTTTGTGAAAAAAAAAATGATCATTTTTTTTCAGGATTCTTTGATGAATAGAAAGTTCAAAAGAACAGCATTTGAAACAGAATTACTTTGTAACCTTATAAATGTCTTGTCTGTCATTTTCTATTAATTTAATGCATCCTTGTTGAATATAAGTAATTTCATTCAACTAAAATGAAAAATGCTAGGCCTAATTGTTGTGGAGTGGCTGTAAAGATTGATATCACAGATGTGAATTGCAGAATCGAAGTTGATTTAGCAGTTTTGTGTTTGGCTGCAGCCGCACCAGAGTCAATAGAACCCAAGAAAAGCTGTATTTCAGGAGTAACCTGCTCCTACTACCTGAAGTTCTGCTCCTGTTCTCGTAGATGTCTCCTCCTCTCTCGGGCCGTCGTCACAGGAGATGAAGAGTAGCCAGTCGTATCCAAGCCCTCTGAACTCTGACCTGTGTGTATGCGTGTGTTGAAGAGGTGCTGCTCGACCGCTGAGCGAATGGTGTTCTCCAGAAAACTGGGTAGAGAGAGAGAGAGAGAGAGAGAGAGAGAGAGAGAGAGAGAGAGAGAGAGAGAGAGAGAGAGAGATGTAAATGTTCAAACCATGATTGCTTTAATTACATGAACAATGGAACTCTTCTGTCTATCTAGAAGACTGACTAATCATTGATTCAAATAATTGAATTGTCATATTTTGGCATTGCATAATCACTTACTTTGTTAAGTCAGGTCTGCAGTGTCCAGGAGAGATTTGTGAGCTAAAGATAAGAACACGTGAAAGAAGGGACAAAATACTGAATTATTAAGCTTTAATAAAAGTCAATGGGGCCCAAAACAACAGTGGACCCATTGACTTGAAAGAATATATATATATATATATATATATATATATATATATATATATATATATATATATATATATATATATATATATATATATATATATATTAATGCAGTTTTCCAAATATTTAAATATAATTTGTATTCCACAGAAGGAAAGTCATACATTTTTGGAACGACTTGATGGTGAGTAAAAACTTTCTGTTTTGCATCAGTTTTATACAATTAATCTTTATGATGTTGTGGGTGGTTGAAAGGGTGTAACTATGGGGTTGCTAAGGTGTTCCGAGTAGTTTTAGGGCATTGCTAGGGTGTTCTGGGTGGTGTGCTGCTTAATATTTTTGTGCACATCATGCTACACATTTTTCTTTTTTTCAGAAAAACTACAGCATTTATTTTAAATAGTTTTTTTTGCAACAATGTAAAAATCTTTACTTTCACTTTTGATCATTTTAACAGATTCTTGCCAAATAAAAGTTTTGTTTTAATTCTTACTGATCCAAACTTTTGAACGGTAATACACATTTATATATAGTTACTCTTGTCAACTCCATTACCTTGTCAACTTTTTGTTAGGTCAGTGTCGTTGCGGGTTTTTGTTCTTTTGCTGTTGTAGTCTGTAAGAACCTTTGAAATAACTGAAATCATTTGGCGAGCTGATATGGAACTGTAATGCGGTCAAGACCTGGAACTACTTTAGCCGTGTGTTTCCCTGAAAATAATAGCACACCTTAGAAACGTTCATCAACCAATCGGATTCAACAGGCCCGTAGTATAAGCGTTGAATTGAACACTGCATTGTTTTGAAGCTGGGAAATCTCCTATTGGTTTACTAACCTCATTCGACCATCCAATAAATAAATAAATAAATAAATAGTATTTAGATTTGGGGTTTTTTTGTGGTAAATCCTCTTACATTGTAAAAATAGCAGCATTATCTTTTGGATCTGGAAATACTGCAGACACAACTGTTATGTCTTTACCAGCAGCGCTCTCATGGTCAGAGCCAGTTGACCACTCACAGCTGACTACTCGCTATTTAAACACCATGAGTGATAAACAATTTTCTCAGTATTGAGCAGTGTCAAAAGGAATGCAAACGTAGATGCTGTTAAAGACGGGCAAGAATATGGCAGTGAGAACAGATAAGCGATGAGACAGAGGACTAAAGATGATTTGATGAGGTCTGTCGGTCTTGCATAACACAGCGGTCATAGGGTTCACTCCAAGGGCGAGGACTGAGTCGAAGCTGGCACGAAAACTAGTCTGATACCCTAGTCATTTCTTCCATACAGTCATCTCCCAAATCTAGTTAACAGCTGTGGGCAAAACAGGAGGGAACCAAACTAGCAATGCTAACCGAAAACAGGTCCAAAATATGGAAGTCAACTGTTTCGTCATTCATATTCTTCAGAATTCTTCTTTTGTGTTCAGCAGAAGAAAAAAATTAATACAGGTTTATAACGACTTTAGGGTAAGTAAATGATGACAGAATTTTTGGGTTGGGTGAACTATCCCTTTAAAGATCATAATGCAAGTATTATGTCATCAATAAAAGCTTGGGAGGGTAGATATGGAAAGTGCCTTTTGCCATTTTGATTTTAAAAATTGGATTTTTAAAAGTTCTTACTGTATTGTTGATCAAATAAATGCAGTCTTGTTGAGCAGCTTTCAAAAACATAAAAATAAATCTTGCCGATCAACATAATTGTATATATCTCTCTCAATAGATATAACTTTTTGTTGCAGTAGAAAACCCAATAACTATAAAACAACAAAGCTAATAAGAGCTTTATTTGGCAAGCTAAAATGATTTATTCAATGACTGACATCTTTTCAAACACACCTCAACCATGTACGCACCCGAACAAGAGGTTAAAGATTACAGAAAACACACTAGTATATTATATTTACTTGCTTGCATTCCTTAATGACATTAGCAAAGTGGTTGGCTGAAGCCTCAACACTGTGTAACAACACGACCCAAGATCAATTAAGATTTCTCCTTTTGTGTCAAAGTCGTAAGCGTTGGTAATGATATGAGGATAAGTACACAATAAAGAGAATTTACATTTTCGTGTGAACTATTCCTTAAGGCTCTCTGCTCATGTTCACAGCACTAGTGCCCGAGAGAGTGTGAGCGTCTGCAGCGCGAGGGCTGGGTTGGGTAAACTATGTGATGGGAAATGTGTGAAGGGTCAGTTGCTATGGTACGAGAGAGGACCTGAGCTGATGCAATGAGTCAACACATGAAGGAACTGAGAAAACAACCACAGGAGAGGTTTGTTTTGACCTGTCCGCTCCCAGATTCATCCCGCTCAGACCGTACTCAACCGGAAAACCATTAGCAGCTGTCCCTGACATGACGCTAAGAGGATTTCAGTTGTTTCATTTGTTCATGTTGTGTTACGTAAAAGATTTGTGACACTTACTTTACTACCGCAATTCACCTAGCAGCTGAAGCTTAAAGGGTTAGTTCACCCAAAAATGAAAATTAAGTCATTAATTAGTTACTCACCCCCATGCTGTACCAACCCCGTAAGACCTTTGTTCGTCTTCGGAACACAAATGAAGATATTTTTGATTAAATGTGACAGCTTGATCACTCCTCCATAGGCTCCCTAAGGGAACGAAACTTGACGGCCCAGAAAGTCATTAAAGAAAATGTTTAAATATTCCGTGTCACAACAGTGGCTCAACTATAAGTTTATCAAGCGACGAGAATACTTTTTGTGCGAAAAAACAAACAACAATAACGACTTTATTCGACTATTCCTTTTCTTCCTTGTAGGCCTGAAACGAGACTTCAAGAGATTTCCACGACTAACCCTTTAATGTACAAAATGAACACAAAGTTGCTGTGTCGAATCTGAGGGCGTAAATTGAGACCTTGTTCCCTGGTTTGCACAATAAAACAACTCATATGTAGATCATTTCCATTTTGAGAGATTATAAAAAGTTCATTCACACCACCAAAATAACATGTTTTTCAGCAGCAGGGAGAACAGAAGGAAAGAAAGAGTGAGAGAAACTGTGACTGGTCCTACCTAATGTAAAAAGGAGATATTGGTCTTTCATCTTCTTGGAAGCTGGAATGGAGAAGAAACGGGTCAGAATCACTGAACAGCACAATCTACACATATCTGGTATTTGCCAGAGTAAACAAAACCGTTTTTTTGGAGCACATGGTCTGAGTGTCTAAGAGTGCCTATTGTCTGGTGAACAATGAACACGTAGTGCTGCAGTTCAGGGCTTTTGTTTGACTTGTCTCCAATAATTACTACAGCTGGAAAGAACCGTATCCACTCCACATGCTGGAGTCCGGCCAAAAAAACACGATGAGCTCAGGAGTGGATGTTCCACAGATTCAGATTTGTTGGGAAACAATATTGTTATGGAGAACAAAACAATCCACATCTCCAAGAAACCTGTGGTACTGCATTATAATCAATAAACAATAGCTAATATAGTCATGATATAGTAGCTGAATGGCCCATAAAAAAAAGAAAACAAAACAACACTTTGCTTTTTGAGATGAATATCTGTGGAGATGGATTAAAAACAGTAAAACGTGTTAAATGGAGCAGAGTAATACACACCCAAAAATAAATACATTAAACATAATTTTTGTAAAACATATTTATCAGATTTTTATTTATATATATATATATATATATATATAAATAAACACCTGCAAACACGCCACATGCGAGTGGATTTCAGTGGCGGTGTGTAATGCAGTCACTCCTACGGGTTGAATTTCATATATAGTATATACATTTTTCAATTGTAGTCTTTTAAAAAGGTATCTGAAATGATAAACTAAGTGCATTTTAAAACCAAGTAAAAAAGTAACACATTTTAGTGTTAAAACGTCAAAAATATAGATTTTTCGATGCATATCGTTACTGCAATATCTGAAAATGCTCATTTTCCGCAGAATAGATACACTATACTAGCTGCGCCTTCTCTCGCTCTCATCTCTCCGACAGCGAGCTACACACAAACCCGCCTCTCCTCACTCACTCCTTTCATTTGCAGCGTGTGATTGCACTTATTGCGCATAATTTTACTCATTCCCGCAGATGTTGTGCTCTCACCCAAAGTGCACACACATAAAGCCGCCTCTCAGCACTAAATCGAGTTATTTTTCGCTGCTTATTGCGCTTAAACAGTCAAATACACACAAAATAATGTCAAAATGCCGGTCTTGGCGAGTAGTCATGTAAACACAGTCAGTTATGTTTTAAGTGAATGTAATCAGTTCAGAAAGAAAACGCATGTGTAACAGTATAATGGATCTGTGCGTCAGGTCTTAAAGTGACAGCAGCCTAATAAACCTTCTGCCACATTATGAGATATTATTTTATAAAATAAATAAATCAATTAATTATATATATATATATATATATATATATATATATATATATATATATATATATATATATATATATATATATATATATATATATATATATATATATTTATAATACAGCTTTTCCCCGTGGTATCGATGTCAAAATTGTGGTCAGTGAAAATTCTGAGTGGCAAATAACTTTGGAAAACTACTAGCCACAGTGGCTGGTGAGGGGGAGTATATAAATGTTGCTTTATTGTTTGTTCTTGTTTTAAGCACAAGTGAGGAACAACTTTTCTTTAAAAACGTCTCATCTTGTTCAGTTTTGTTTCTCAAGTAAATTACCTTATGTATCTTGGATGTTTAGATATTTCATTGTAAATTAAGGGGGACCTATTATGCAAATTAACGTTTGAGAATAAATACTCACCTGCCAGTTTTTAAGCCCCAGAAAAGACATCATAAAAGTAATCCATGTGACTCCAGTGCTTTGTTTGCGCTAACTAACCATTTAAAGATACACACACAAAACAGCGTGTTTTTGCTTCCACCCAAAAAGGGGCATTTTGGGCATGGTATAATCAATGATCTGGGTGGTATTTTGAGCTGAAACGTCACAGTCCCATTCTGGGGACACCTGAGACTTACATTACACCTGGTAAAAAAGGGGCATAATAGGTCCCCTATTAGACACATCTTTCCAGTACAGCTGAAAGCGTAATCAAATAATCCATAATATTAATAAACAAACATGAAAGGGGCCTTAAATTTGAATAACTTGACAATGATACATATTCAAATTGTGTAGAAATCTGTGTAACTTTTTGTGGGCCCAAATTCTTGTTATAATCCATATAATTACTACGTTTGGATTGTGTTAAAAAAACAGTACTAGAAATGTTGGGATCATTGAAAGGTCCATTCATTGAGCGACTTGGCATGCACTGTTCATGAGTACGTGCGACATTACCATGAACGCTGTTCTAAGTGCGTGTGTGTGTGTGTGTCAAAAGGGAATTAAATAATCAGAGAGTTGACCACACTAAATCATAACCATCCAATACAAAGGATTTAGGTCCCGTTTACACAGGAATTTAAAATAATAAATAAAACCAAGCCAATTTGGCTCCAAAAAGCTCATAAATCACATGATTACCAAACAAAGTTCAGCAAAAAAGTATGCATAATTGTATGTTTATCGGGGTGCTTCCCTTTTGTTGTAAAATGTGAAATGACCCTTGCCACCTCACCGTAAAGCCTACTAAGAATTAGGGTACCGCACGTACCTGAAAAGACATTTCGCAAGATTTCTTGGAGAATTTGAATAAAAGGGAAATATTTGTCCACTTCACTGGAGCTCTTAAGGGGTGTTACACAGTCTGACAAGGGTATTAAAATAATGACTGTCGTCACGAATTACAAAACGGAAATCCTGCTAAGCCACCATCTCCCTGAGTAAACAACAAGGGCCTTTTACTGAGCTTTTGTTCTGTGAGAAATTATGGAAAATTACTTTACATCATGGACCATGTTTATGATCATTACTGACCACAGTTAAATCAATGCATTCATCTACACATTCCTTATTGCACAAGAACCACAAGAACGTTTTACTAAATGCATTCTTGAGGTGTATATGCTGATAAGTCTACAGCAGTCACAAAAGTATGCTGTCGTCTAATATTTGGCACAAAGGCGAGATTGCGGGATTGCTATTCCCTTCAAAGACCCACAGGAAGATGCAAGGTCCGCATATACGTACTGAAAGTGACAGCAAGCTGACAAGACAGCTGGATCAACTGAAAAACTGTTTTCTGAATTCAAGGGTTAATTATTGGAAGGCTGACTTGTTGGATGAAATATTACAATGGGGAATTGTGGATATACATATATTCCCCCAATACCATGGGGAACTGATTGGATGGTTGTGGTTTGCTATTGGTTGATCTCATGTGATTGACAGGTTGCTCCGCCCTCACGCCAGTAAACACGTCATCAGAGAAGAGAATGAGAAGAGATGTCAGTGCAAAGGGGAAGTTGTTTTGATTAAAGGATTACGAGGGGATGTGATTTAAAAAAAAAAAATATGATGTGCACGGATAAATCATTTTAAATAAATACTGTAATGATCTTTTTTTCTTTCTTTTTTTGAATTGTTCATTTTGATTTCATGGTGACTTTAATGTTGTTCCTAAATGGTAGAATAGAACCAGGTTTGATAACATCAGCTGAAAAGTAAAGTTGTTTCAGAGTTGGAGCATGTTATTATATTTTGTTGAAATATTATGAAGACCATAACACCAATTGAATATTAGTTAGCCTGTCTGAGAAGACATTTACCCCAGACAGTGTTACATAAGCGTGTCAGGTACAGAAACTCTCAAATCAATTGTACTTATTGACATAGCCATGTACCTATCTATAGTGGTGTTTGTAAACAAAAATCTATTTTTGGAAAGGACAGGGGTGAAAGGGAAAAGGGGTAAGTTAATAAAATAAAAGATTTCAGTGGGATTATTGTCTGGTTTGAATCTTTCTTTGGCATTTCTAAAGCCCTGTAGAAAAGGTAAAGATAATGAAACACAAAGCAGGTAATTGACCTGCATGCACTGGTATAGTTTAACTTAATGACAAGCTCATATTTTGCATGGTTATATTTTCATTAGTACGTACTGTTTTGCTGTACACATTACATTGATCAAAAGTGAAATTGTTACAAAAAATGCATAAAAAATGCTGTTCTTTTGACAAAAATTTCAGTCAAAAATCTTTGGGAAAATGTATCAGGGTTTCCACCAAAAAAATAAGCAACACAACTGTTTTCAATATTGATAACAATCAGAAATGTCTCTTGACAGGGTTCCTGCACACTTTTTAAAGTCAAATTTAAGGCTTTTTAAGACCTGAAGAAATCAAAATTAATACCGTACATTAGGGGTGTGCAATATTGACAAAAATATATCTCGATATTTTAAACGTTTTGTTGATAATAATTAGATGATATTTTACTGATTGTGTTTTTGTGCTGGTGCATTGGCTGGTTTAGGCCTGTTGTTGACAGCAGACTCACGAAGATATTCATATTTTTCATATTCTATGCAGTGGTCAGTTCACGGTAGTGACAGAAATGATTAATTAATGTGCAATATAAGCGGCATCAGAAGTGGCATTAAGATTTACACTCCATTTACAATTGCATAAATAAAGCTATGAGATATTGAATATTGATTTAAATAAAACTATTTAAATATGAAATGATTTCTAATTTTAACGTTTTAATTAAAGGGTACTTTAAATATGAAACTAAAACCGCCAGTATGCGGCAGCAAGTCACTGTCCTAATACCGTAAGCGAGTTGAGCATACTGTCTATGGAGTTGAGGGATTCATTCATTCAACCGATTTGTTCAAACGGCTGATTCATTCGGGAAAGAAACAAGTGATTGTTCATTGAGTCGTTAAAATGACTCGTTCAAAACGTGGATTTCAGTCAAGAAATCATCGCTGTCTGTTGCATTAAGACTCTGCTACGGTTTCATTTTGAAATTCTAGTCGGCGAAATAAAGGGAAAACAAACAATATTGACAATATGGTGTCTAATAAGTAACTCACAATGTTAATTTATTTTTAATTTAACTATTGTATAACAAATATATCACACTTGTGCACGGGGAAACGGCACTCTTACTGATGTGATATTCTAATATAAGAACAGAATATGATGTATAAGACAAAAACTAATTTGGGGACATAGGCCTACAACTGCACTGACACATCACGCAGTGAAAGTACGAGAGACAAATGCGATGTCAGCTCACAGTGCCTCATACATCGTTAAAACAATGATTACAATATCATTATAGACAGTACACGTCGCACACCCCTAAGGACATAATGAACTTACGACTGAACTGACATTTGCCAACTTTCTTCTTCTCTCCTCTCTCGCGTGCAGGAGACAGACGTTATTCTGCCGCGAATGTGATGCGAACTGTCACGTGAACAAGCAAATCCATAAAGATAGAATAATAAAAAATAATACTACGCTAATTAGATAGTTTTAATTTGGAAAACATTTAGATATGTCTAAGTCGAAGTGTCATCTAAAATGTAAGACCTTTCATAAGTAAAAATAAGACTTTAAGACTTTTTATGGCCTTACATTTTAAAAATCTAATTTAAGACTTTGTAAGACTTTAAGGAATCGCGGGAACCCTGCTTGAGCAGAAAATCATCATATTAGAGTGATTTCTGAAGGATCATGTGACACTGAAGACTGGAGTAATGATGCTGAAAATTCAGCTTTGATCACAGGAATAAACGACATTTTGCAATACGTATATACAAATAGAAACAGTTATTTTAAATCGTTATTATTTCACAAAATTACTCTTTTTACGGCATTTTTTTGTGAGCATAAGAGACTTCTTTCAAAAACAGGAAAAATTGTACCGACACCAATCTTTTGAAAGCTATAAACTGACCTGTTGAAGGTCTCGGTGGATGTGGCGGATCTAACGGTCCGAGGGGTCAGATACATGCCGTCAGGACTGTGCAGAGGAAACTGATCTCTAGCCCCTAAGGTTTTGTCTGGACGATGGGACAAAAGCCTGGATTCGGGATCACCAGAGGAGACCGGTTGAGGAAAAGATCTAGGCATTTCCTCCGTCTTTATCTTCTTCACCTGAAGGATACAATTCAAAGGAAAGATAGAGATAGAGGAACAGAGGGTGAAGCTGTGGTTTTGTTTGATTACTGAAGGAAACACCCTTTGACTGACATAAAGATAGTAATATAAAGCACAATAACAAGTAAAAGGGATTCATAAATAAGCTTAGCTCACATGTCTTACCTTGCTAAACGATAAAGGCTGTACACGCCGAAAACCGGTTGAATAAGTGTAAGAGGTAAAAAAACGGACCCGCACAAGAGCCATGTCAAATTCAGATCGATTCATTGTCACTTAATGATGCCGAACAGCTAATTGACCTTTAAAAGAATAATACCCATGTATCATTGGTAAACAGACCTTAAACTATACTAAACCACTTGTTTTAGCAGGACCGGAGATAACAATGGCACCATCATCCTGGGACAGCAGCTGCAAAACTGTGTTTGGCCAGAAGAGACTCTGAAATCTAAACTTTTGCACATTGATTTTTGAATAACAACCCAATCTCTCACAGCGAAGCAGAAGAGATGACCAGATTTAGCTCACAAAGCAAATGTGATCGTGCAACAAATTCACGTAACACAAAGACTACAATAGGATTAGATTGATCTTCAACCCACTAAGTCCCGAAGGCACAGGCGGTCAGTAGGAAATGGCTTTGACTACGGTAAAGAGGACACTATCGATCGAGCCCATGTGGGACCCATTTAAGGCACAGTAACTGGGTGAGATCTGGACATCGATATGCTAATGTGTTGATGATGCAAACCGCACCGGAAAATCATTGTTTTATTGAATTCTGCATTAAACGACTGACTGTTTATAGAAGGGTCGAAGCACTAAGGTCACACAAAGGCATTGGGTTGTGGTCTGATCTTTTAAGATAGTAGACGACGTAAATGAAAAGGTCACCCAATTACACTACCGTTCACAACTTCAACAGGTCAGTGTGCTTCGCACGGACATTAACTGCTGTGTGTGTGTGATTTTTTTTATGTTTTTGAAAGAAGTCTCTTCTGCTCACCAAGGCTGCATTTATTTGATCAGAAATACAATAAAGAGCAATATTGTAAATATTATTACAATTAAAATAACTTTCTTCTATTTTATTATATTTTCATCACATGATCCTTCAGAAACCTAATTTGCTGCTCAAGAAACATTTCTTATTATCAATATTTAGGTTTCTTTGAGGAGTAAAAAGTTCAACTGAACAGCATTTACTTGAAATATAAACTTGATGTAATATGATAAATGTCTAAACTGTCACTTTAGATCAATTTAATGTGTCCTTGCTGAATAAAAGTTAATTTCTTTAAAATATATATATATATGTTTTGTTGAAAAGGGTGATCATTTTCTTTAAAAACTGACCTTTTGTGCTCCACAGAAGACAGAAAATCGTACGGTTTTTGAACGGAATAATAATTTTCATTATTTTCAGGGAACTATTTCTTTAAGGTACACAAAATAAATGTTTCTCTGCTCTTTGCAGAGTCTTGCTGTGATTCTTACCTTCTTTTTTCTTGGCGTAGGTATAGGGTTGTCGGGACTTGACTCGCTTTCTCTTGACGAGCCTGTATTGTCAGCTGAAGTGCATGGGGTGACCTAACGAAAAGACCTAGTGATCAGTCACCAATCTTTCATTTATAGTTTTCATAAAACAATAAATTCTATTTAACGGTAAACTGTAAAACTTAAAAAAAATAAAAAAATTCTCCGTCCTCATCTCTCACTGGTAGAAAGTCTTCCAATAACAAACTGACAAGTTACATTTCAACTTGTGACTTATGACAGGTGATGATAATCAATCACCTTGGCTGAACAGTAAACAGAACACCCAAATTATGCAAACATATATATATAGATGAATTCATCATTGTTTATGCAATTTATGAAAAAAATATTAGATTTATAAACGTTCGTTTAAAAGAAATGCACTCTTTTTTTTCCAGACAGTCATGTTATTTCATTGCTTTGAATAAACTTAATGCAGTGCATTCATATTTTTTGCCTAACCCTCAGAAGACAAGCCAAAAGCTTTTTTCCCCTAACTGAAATTATGCCTTTTAAAGTTAAATATTAGTTTTTCAGCCATTTTGACAGCCCTAAATTACCTGTGCACTCAAATATGCTGTACATTTAGATTCTAGACACCCAATGCCATCCCAATGCAAAGTTCAAGTAAAGGACAAATAAAGCCTCTGTAACCTTTGACCCTTGTTTAGTGAAATTTAATGATAAACAAACCATGTCCTTCATGTTTCTGTGACTACGTGTCAGCTTCTGATCAGAACAACAGAAAAATCAAATCATAAAACGTAGACAGGTACAATGAAATTCTCCAACACAAGGAAATGTTCACGTTTTGAGAGATAAGTTCCACTCAAAGTCATAATGCTATAAAATAAGTCAAGAAATAAAAGAAATATGCATATCCTTCATCCACTTAGCACTTGGTAAACAAACTCGTAAAACTATAACTTGAAAATAATCGGCCAAGAAATGTCCGGTGTATAAAGTTCTGTTTGTTTATGCTGGCTTTCCCAAAACAAAAATGAGGTAATCCGAGCAAGCCAGTCCGTCTAGTGCTACGTGTTAAGCTGAATGATTTCATTGACCCCTTATGTAAATGGAAACGTCTCCGCTGTAGGAAGTGGTCTTATTTTTCATGAAAGTCACATCATGTATTTTTTTCCATCAGCAATTCTGAATCTGTTTACAACATCATTTTGCCGATTACACGGTTCTCCCACAGGCCTTATCTGGTCAAACTCGGTTTGATCAGCACCACATGTCTATGTAAACAGAGGACTTTCAATAGCTTTGGATTTCAAATATAACACAGAAACACAGCATAAGCCGGAACGTGTTAGGACCTTCCTCGGCTGAGATATTTCAGGAAGGTGGAAGATGGCGAAATATTTCAGATTACGAACGCAAAGACTCTTCCTGACAGGAAGCCACAATGAGTATCTGAAGATCTTCTGGTTTACAGAAGAAAGTTTGAAATACATATAAAGGGCAAAGAAAATTCACTTTAGTAAATACAACGAGCACTTAATTCTTCTGTGGAAGTAATTGTATATTATGTTATTGAAGTCTAACTTGTGACTGGAGGTTGTAATTTACAACAGTTCTAGAAGCAGGAAGTGATCAGTTTTATATATCATAAGAAGTTGCTTAACAATCAGATTTTGTGTAAAATTTTAAAATGAATACTGTAGCTAGCAAACTCAAATGAATCACACTTTATATATAAATACACACACATGCATGTATATATTTAAGACATATTTGCATGTATATACTGTATTTATACATAATTTATATTATATATAAATAACACATTTTTCTTAAATATATACATGCATGTGTGTGTATTTATATATACAAAATAATTATACACAGTACACACACACATATTATGTAAACACAAACTTTTATTTTGAATGCGATTAATCATTGCCCAACACTAAAATATATATATATAATGAATATCTAATGTTGGTGACTCTTACCTTCTTTTTTCTTGGTGTCGGAATAGGGTTGTCTGAACTTGATTCCTTTTCTCTCGAAGAATCTGTTATTTCAACTGGAGTGCATTGAGTGACCTGGCAAAAAGACAGTGGTTTGTCAAATGATCTCAACATAGAGCAGGGGTGTCCAATCCTGCTCCTCGAGGGCCAGTGTCCTGCTCCAACCCCAGTTAAACACACCCGAACCAGCTCCTCAAGGTCTTACCAGAAGCTTCCAGCCCGGTGTGTTGAGGTTGGAGCTAAACTCTGCCCGACAGTGGCCCTCCAGGAGATATAATCTATTATATAATCTATATAATCTATTATTGATTTTTTTATTGCCTGTTTTTATATGTTTTAATGTTTTGTGTGTTGTATGTCATGTTGTGGTCAACAATGTTCTACGGATGTCATGCCTCTTAGACTGTAAAACCAGTTTACCTACAGTAACCAAAAAATACATCTAAAGGGCTTGAAAAACACTTGAAAAAGTTAACCCTGGGTCATCTTGCTTCACGTTTCACACTGCTCATAATTTAGCCGGGGTTAACAATTAATCCTGGGTATTCATAAGCTGAAGTTTCACACTGTACATTACTAAACCCTGGGTTAACGTTCTTATTTGTTGTCTCAGTTTCATTAAATGGATGGACGCTTCAGAAATGAATGGACATTTCAGACTATAAAAGGTAAGAATGAAACGGTCTCTTCATCACTCAAATTGTCGTGTTTTCGTTCAGCATTTGAGATTTTTCCCAGTGTAAAAAGCCATTAAAGTTAATAAAAACACGGGCATTTCAAAATCAGTAAAACTGTATAAAATACGAGGCAGTTTAAGAACTACATTATCGCTCAAAAGGTCAGTAAGACTTTTTTTTTTTTTGGAAGAAATTAATACTTTTATTCTAAGGATGCATTTAATTGATCAAAAGTGACATTTATAATGTAACAAAAAAATTATATTTCACATAAATGCTGTTTTTTTTTTACTTTCTATTCAAATCATCCTGAAAAAAAATGCATCTCGGTTTCCACAAAAATATTAAGCAGCACAACTGTTTTCAAAATTGATAATAAGAAATGTTTAATGAGCAGCAAATCAGCATATTAGAAAGATTTCTGAAGGATCATGTGAAAAACTGTAGTGAAAATTCAGTTTTGATCGCAGGGATAAATTACATTTCAAAATATAACAATTTTTTTATTTGTAATAATAATAATAATAATTCACAAATTACACTTTTTACTGTATTTTTGATCAAATAAATGCAGCCTTGGTGAGCAAAAGAGATTTTTAAATGATAGTGTACTGATGGTAAGGTTTTATCTTTTACAAGTACCACCTCAATATAAGCTTTTTCAATATACAGAAACAATATTATTGTTTTCAGAACATCATGCCAGTCATTTAAGAGGGTCATGGTTCACACTGCTTCATAGAGAGAACACACACAAACACGAGATCCAGCCCGTCTCCAGCAGACACACAAACACTACACAGTGCGTCTCTGAGCACGTACGCATGGCCGCAGGCATATGCAACTGACATAATTCAATTGAGAGGGAAATTAAATTCACAGAAAACAGAACTCTCATTCTGTGTACATATTGTGAAAACCTAGCATGGGGAGGGGGGACTCAATTACAAGATGCCTGTTTGTGCAGTTTTATCAAGAGAGCAAATACACATCTGACTAAATGACTTTATATATTTATTGATTTAGTGTTTTAGATGTGAACTTGGCACAAGCTACTGTAGATCTATTCCTCATCTTTCATTCAATGTTGTTCCTCAGGGCATAAGCAAACATCCTGTAGTCCACAAAAACACATTTTGTGTTATACTCAGGGGTGTAACTTTAATACCAATCGGAAAGACAAATAAGTGTAACGTCGGGGCCTTTAACGGGAATAAAGGTCACAAGAATTCCATCCAAAGTCAACATGATATGAATATCAAGTGTTTTGGTATCCCGGACGAGCCCCCAATTGTATGCCCCATCCGCTTCTACGGTAATCATCTTGATGTGCTGTTAAAGAAAAAGTAACCCAAATGACTGCATTACTGGGCTTAAAAAAATAGCCTTTGACTGACTTAAGATCTGCATCATTTGGATTAAACTGAAAGCCGAGTCTTGTGATTGCACCTTTCACCTCAGGGTGAGTAGTGTTATTGGATTGCTGGTGTTTCTGAGTTGCTACGTCACTGGAATTTAACAGGGTTTGACACTATAAGTGCATATGACTATGGAAACATACCCACACTGACTCAGTGTACCGTAGCAGGTTGCATACAGGCATACACTCTCTCCGAACACACACACATACGATCAGCCGTACCTTCATCTTCTTGACACGTGGAGTGTGTGCCTTCGGAGCAGGATTGTAAGGCGGCATCTCTGTGTTTTCAGTGTTTGTGTTGGCCTCCTGGGAACAAAACAATACACAGGGATTCACGTGAGTCCACATGTACCCACTGACCACAGCAATGAAGCATCAGTGCACATGACTGCTCTGCACTTCAGAAGAAATTGCTTTCACGTGACAATTGAAACTGAAGTGCAAATGCAGAAAAGCCAACATTGTTGATGGTGGCAGAAGAGAGATAAGAGAGTGCGATGACATCTGGAAGTTTCGGAGAGTCAGTGCAGCCGGCAACAAAGCAAGCTCAGGGAGACACACGTGCCGTGCATGTGACAACCAGGATAAAGCAGGAGAGAGCGGCATGTTTAGGGGTGTGCGAGTGTGGTGATCTCAGTTGGTCTGCACTACTGAAGGCATTTGACATACTGAGCCACGTCTTAACAAAATCCAGATGTTAGTTTAACAACTACCTAAATGAAGAGGGGAGAATGAATGGGATGGGGAAATGTTGCAAGCCAAATTCAAACTTGTATCGCAAGTATTATGACTTAATGTTTAGAAACAGTGTTGTTATTCTTAACTAAAACTAAAAATACACCAAAAAAAAATAATTTTAATTAAATCAATTAAAATGTTAACAGAAATAAAATAGAATATAAAATTATTAAAATTATGATCAGTTATTTAGGAAGGCAAAATTTCTAAATGTTTAATGTACTACAATTAATAAAACTGAAATAAAATTATACAGAAAAAGAAAATAGGACTAAAACACAACAAAAGGCAACATTTCTAACTTTCGTTTGAAGTGTAAGTACTAAAACTGAAAGTGATATTAATTATACGGACAAAAAAATTTCAAAAGGAAAATATAAAAAGAATGAATTCAAAATATTAATAAATATTAAGATAGTATAGTTATGATACGACAAGAACACTGATTTCGACCCCAATTTTAGTTTAGTTCTAATATTATATGCATAAAAGAGTATTCTGTTCCCATGCACTGCACATTTATAATTATTTCTCTTAAAAAAAATTCTAACACATATTAGATGATTGCCAACCAAAGGCAAGTGAAGTGTCAGTTTACTGGGAGTTAATGCGTTGTGTCAACACTCACTTTGACCATGAGGATGTTTGAAGGCCCCTTTTCAATCTGTCTTCTCTCCACCACAGACTCAAAGATGGCGCTGTACTTCTGGATCAGCTTGGCCATAATGCTATTACAGATATTCTGTTCCCGTATACCATCCAAACCAGTTGACACACTGCAGAATAAAAAGCACATACACGTGTGAAAACTACAGTGCATGTGTAAATAAATGCTGCCAAATGAAAAGATAAAACCAGGAACAACATTATCCCTTTTTCCCTGGTCAGAAATAAATCATAAATAATGAATATATAAAACAGTCAATCAAGCAATGTAAATTTGTAAATTCTACAATTATATATACAGTATATATATATATATATATATATATATATATATATATATATATATATATATATATATATATATATATATATACATACACACACACAATAATTACTTTAAATATATATATTAAAATCAAGCAAAAAATGCAATAAAATTAAATCTGATTATATATATTTTTTTAAATGTCCTCATGGGATCTAGGTTACACTTCAGTCAAATTCAATTTATTGTTATTTAGGTATAAGGTAAAAAAAAAAAAAGATTATTAAGATTAAAGGCTGTTGCATTTTCGTATACGTTTTTTCGTATTCGTGATTCGGTGGCTCTGAATTGTCAAAACACCATTCAAACTGCTTGCTACGGATGCGAAAAACGCAGAAAATCGAACCCGATCCGATTTTTTTTTTAACGTGCGAAAATTTCGGACACGAATTTCGGACTCAGTGTGCAAGGGCCTTAAGAGTAAACAAATAAATAATAGTATTCCTCTCAGTGTGTGGAGTGAGATTGAGATACTACCCCATGATAGGGAATCATAAATCTTTAAATGCTGCTTCTGTATGGGGTCGCCGAGTGCTCGACTGACAGCTGTATTTGTGGTTTCATTATTCCTGACAAAAAGAACATGTCGTACTAGGGTACAAGCCGGAGAGGTATGTGGCTAAAACAGGCAACAGTTTTGTCACTTCCACCTCACTGAGCCATGGCTACACACATCACATATCCACAAACGCTGAGGTGTCAAACACACACGCTGTGGTGACAGGGATTCCCTGAAACTGAGCGGCTGATATATTATTAGGGGTTGCGCTCATATTGCATCAGCTGGGAACTTACTTGGGGTTAGTCACTATACTGTAAAAGGTACCATATAAAACCATATTTAATCAATTTATCAATTATTTCATGTAATTTCTTTAAAATTGCATTACTTTATGTCCAGCTTACTTGAGAAAAACTACATTGAAAATATTGAACAGTGTTTGCTTAAAACTGAATATATAGTTAGTTGCGTACAACTTTGTAGGGGCAGATGGTCTCTCAAATAATCTTGGGCTGTTATTTGTCGGAGCAATTCACTTGTGAATAATCAGCCTAAATGTTTCTGTGGCTGAAAATAACAACCAAAGAATTTATGACCATAGAAAGTATGCAAGTGCTATTTGTGTTAGCGCTGACATTGAGTAAAGAATTCCACCTGGACTTTGGCCCCCTCTGTTGGAGTCGAAAGCCAGGATATAGCTAGACATAAGATTTGCATAAAACATGCTTTATTACGGATACAATGATAATTACATCAAGATTTTAGGTTAAAATGTATAGGAATGTTCCCATCACATTAGGAAAAAAATTATCATGGTTTGGTAAATCACAATTATGGCATGAAACGTTTCAATTATGTGAAAGTCATGAAAGAAAAGTCATAATTATGACATAAGCGAATTTTTTTGTCATAATTTTAACTTATTATCGTAAGAAAAAAATCATGCTTTGGTAAATCATAATTATGTTGCAAAAATGGGCTGCTATATTTCTTTATACACACACGCATACATTTATGCTATATATATTTATTAGTGTGGTCAATTGGTTTAAAAAAAAAAAAAAAATCGCACATTTCATATATTTATTGTGGCCGGAATTAATGGCACCCCTGGTCAAATATGATCAAGAATGGCTGTAAAAAATAAATCTGCATTGTTTATCCTTTTGATCTTTCATTCAAAAAAATTGCAAAAACCTAACCTTTCATTTAAGTAAAGAATTGAACAACAATGCAGATTTATTTTTTACAGCCATTTTTAATCATATTTACCAGGGGTGCCATTAATTTTGACCACAACTGTATATATAAAAGTTTTTCATATATTTTTAGATTGTAATACTTTGACATTGCATCTCCAAAATAATGTAGAAACAACAGCCATTCAACATCACAGTTTAATTGAAAGCTATAATTTTTAACATGTAATAGGCTTAAACAATATAACGACTTTTAATTTAAGTGAACTTAAAGCAATCTTCACATAAACGGGTCAGGGCTCAACACTAAGAGTTGTTTTTTCTCCTGGCCCAGTCAGACCGGTTTAGAGTTTTACCTGCCCTGCTAAAATGCACAAAAATATTGTTTTCGTTGTTTTTGACCCATGTAAACAAAACTTTAAGATTTTCAGGTAGGGCTAACGGGTAAATATAGAGATATCGATCATTTCTTGAATCATTTCTGTATCTGTGCAGTCTTCACTGCATAAACTATAAATTGAATATAGATGAATCCTTATTAAATTAACAAAAGTTATTCAGTCAAGAGCAGTGAGTGATGCCTCTTTCTTTTGTTCTTTGATTATCCTTAATGACAGCGGGTTTAATTCGGCTGCTGTCACTTTAAGACCTGACGAACATGACGCGGATCTGACACGCGTCCTATTTTCTCACAATGCTTTCTTTGCACGTTTTGGCTGTTTGTTCACAGAGAGCCGCTTGACAGGCAGCATGCCAGTTCTTTTTAGTGTCTAATCGTGCTTGAATAGTTTAACAGCACTTGAATGAATGTTAGTGTCATCATATAATGAAACATTAGCCAAAGGATCCCAGGAAAAAACGGATGCTATGCTAATTGCATTAAATATTTTAATTGCATGTGTTAACACATTCATTTTGACAGCCCTAATATATATGTGAACAAAATCATTCATCACAGCAGAGCATTTAAACTATGCACTGGTATGTGGGGTTGGTCAGGGTTTGTGTGCAGTGTAAGTGCTGATCACTCCACAATACAGCCAATGAGAAGCAAGACTGAGAACATGACACCCATATTACATAACATGCAGCTATTGACATTGGGCAGTCGAGACATGATTCACATAGCTTGCGGATACATGCACTAAGAGCTAAAATTATTCTGATTATTTCAGGGAAAAGCATTTACAGCTTTCAGAAATGAACCTGTGCTACAAAACTTAAATGTAAAGTTAAAAATTTGACTTGATCAGTTGATGTAATTGATGAAAGTGAAATATATTTCATTGGTTTGCTTGTGTTGCACTGTGCGACTGTGACTTACTTGAAGACGTTGGGCCCAAACACTGTGGCCAGGTTGGTCGCAGTCATGCGGTTATGAGCGTGTTCCTGTTCCACCCGGGACAGGAAGTGACATAGGTAATGCAGGAGACTGTAGTGGATATCTGGCAGCTGATGTAGGAGCTCACACAGGTCCTTACAGAAGTAATCCTCATCAGATTCTGACAGAAATATAATGAAGGGTTTCATATTTTACAAAGGAAGACATTCATATAATTCAGATAAAAGAGATGTGTCCAGTAAAGCTAAAATCTGAATCTTCTGAGCATATATTGTAAATAATAATATTGCAAATGTTATACATGTTCTATTTTAGATGATTCTCAAATAGAAGCAGAGCTCCGGAACAGTGGTTGGGAAAAAGCTGGAAAACAGGAAGTGGCGACAAGCATTATTTGTGGTGCTTTTAAGGCGAGTAGTAAATGTGGAAGTGCAAAAGCTGACTCAAAACTGCTCAGTAAGAAGTCGGGGAAGGGTGACAGGAAGAGAAAGGACCACGTCATGCTAAAGTCTCTAGTATAGACAGTTGGACAAAATTGCTGAAGTGTGTCTGCTTCATAACCACTAAAGAGAACCCCACTATGAGCATGGCTGTGTCCGAAATCACCCCCATACGCTTAAATAGGGCACTATTTGAGGGAACAGCTATTTGTAGTGGTGTCCGAAACCACAGTGGACGTTATCGTGTGCACAGTGCACTCATTCAATCCCACAATGCACCGCAATAATGAGTGTGAAGATGGCGTCCGCAGGTGAATCATCCATCCATCCATCCATCTTCCAAACCGCTGGTCCAATGTGGGTACAGCGTAATATCATACAGGTATAATTAATTCCTTTTTACTTGATAATTAAAGTGTTTAATTAAAGTTATACATGCTAGTTTCCATGACAGAGTTCAAGATGAATCTTTTAATTTTTCATTTACTGCAGCAGCCAGTTTGCTAAGTTTCAAATAATTATTAAACGTTAATTATTCAAATATGCAAAAGCAGCAGCCCTTCTGTGTCCGAATTCACTCACTCGTTTTCATTCACTCCTTCAAGTCAACTATATTAGTGGAGTAATGCAGGGAATAGTGAATGGGGGTATGTGGGTGATTTAGAACAAGGGGAAAAATGTAAGATGCAATTCTTTTAGCAATAATTTTAGCAATACATTTAGCAATAATTTAACATTTCATTTGCACAAATATCTAAATATATTAAAAGCTGTTAAAATGTTAGATTTTGGGGGGTAAAATATAAACAAATTGGGGATTTTTTTAATTACAAATATTAATAACAAATGATTCAAAAAAATTACGTTCTCAGTTTGAAATCAAATCCAAGATTTCATGTGTGTAACTGTACTGTCTCTGCGTGAATACATAACATTTCCAAAACAAATATGTCTTTATTAATCCTTGTTTTCTGGCACCCAAAATGCACCATCTGCACAGGATATATAGCGTCTCACACATGCTACAAAAAGAGGGAGATTGGGACACCAACAGAGAGGGAGAGAGAGAGAAAAACTGCAGCAAAACAAGTCTGTCAAAAAAAAAAAACAGTTCACATAATTCCTTCAGGAATTCTTTTTTTGCCGTCTTTAATATGAGGCTGAGGCGTTTACAGTATCAGTGCACTGCTGATCTCGGACACAAGACCACATTAATTAAGCAAAGTCTCCTCTCTGTGTGTCGTAGAGGTCGTTGAAGGAGGATACAGTTGCAAATTCAATATTTTTTTTCTGATTTTAATGGATCCACTGGATGTGAGCCAGTAAAACAATGCTGTTTATTAAAGCTCCGTCTAATCTTTTCCACCAGTCAGAAGCCAAAATCCTTCCTAGAGCTCTTCAAACAGTGTGGAAAGACATAAAGCAAGATTTAGAGCACTTACTATTATACTTTTTTATATTAAACTTCTACAACAGAAGAAAACCTTAGACCGCTCTGCTCAGTCACGGGCAGAGGCGCTGCAATAGGGCAGGCAAGGCAGGCAATTGCCTGGGGCCCCGCATTTTGAGGGGGCCCCCGAGGGCCGATCATTTAAACAATCAGAAACGTTCATATTAATATAACACGCAGTGACGCCGCCGCATCCCCCTTAGTGGGCCCCCCTCTCTCGCAAGGCTGCGTATGCTTTTGCTGCTTCTGGCGTCTTTTTCAAACTGCCGCAGCGCTTACTCGCGTTTCTGTCTTTCTTTTACAGTCTGTATCCGAAAATGCATGAATTCGTGTATTAAAAATGAAGAGGACATATCCATCTGGCAGCCAGAAGCGGGAAAAAAAACAAGATGATGGGGAAAAGAGAAAACATGACTGCGGTAAGTGATGGAGAATGAGATGATGATGATTAACTTAATTGACTTAACATTTACGTTAAGGATGATTAATGGCAAACAAATCGTTTCGTCGTTCAATTCACATTTATTTTTCACAGTAGTACATATCGTTTTAAAGCACCTTTACAGAAAATACATGTAAGTTATCTCGAGTGATCTGTTATCAGAAGTGACTGTTAAGTAATGGTAGCTAGCTATTTTAAGAAATGTACAAAACAAATCACACAATCCACGTTGTTCATTTCAGTTTAGTTTCACTTAAGATTAATTACTAGTAACGTTAATATGTTACTGAAAAACTGTTTAGCTAAGGGGTTGCACTTAGCAACAGCATGTAAAGTGTTAGACGGTATTAATGCAGGCTGAAATAGAATAACGTTACCGTTAAAGGATTAACGTTAGTTCACCTCAAAATGAAACTTTCCTACTAATTTACCCCAATGCCATCCAAGATATCCATGTCTTTTTTTCCTCAGTGGAAGAGAATTTTTTTTTTTTTTTTGAGAAAAACATTTCTGGATTTTTCTTCAAATAATGTACTTCAATGAGAACCAACGTTTTAAAGTCCAAATCAACGCAGTTTCAAAGGTCTTTGAAGTGCTTCAACGGGCTGTGTACGATCGCATCTGAGGAAGAGGGTGTTATCTAGCGAAACGATAGGTCATTTTCTAAAAAAAATTATATACTTTTTAACTACAACTGTTCGGATTGAGCTGATCTGCAACGCGCCGGGAACTACGTCATCACGTTGAAAGGTCACGCTCGATGTCGCCGGCGCCACCCCACTGTTTACAAAAGGGACCGTGCGAAGGAGCATAGTTCAAATTGTATTGAACAATATATCAAAACCTGATGACATAAAAAAGTTAATTAAAACCAACATATCATTTATTTGAGTGTGTTGAAGTTACATGAGCAAATTATGTTTGTTTAACGTAACCCAGTTATGTGCATCCTGTTGACATAAAAAAGTTAATTAAAGCCAACATATCATTTAAGTACTTTAATGTTGTAAACAATAAACAATTTATGTTCTGTTAGATGTGTTTTGACTACTTTTTGTATGTTGTATAATTATATCTCTAGGTAACAAAGATATAATAATAATAATAATACATTTTATTTGAAAGCGCTTTTCTGAGTACTCAAAGACACTTTACATAGAAAAAAAAGAAAAAGAAAAAAATCGGGAACAATATCAAATGAATGCACTAAAAAAACACACTGGACTAAGCTAAACATTAAAAGCAATTTTAAAAAGGTGAGTTTTTATCAGTGATTTGAATGTTGAAAGGTCAGTGCAGTCACGGATATATTTACAAAAAAATATTTTAGAAGGGCCTCATTGATTAATTTTGCCTGGGGCCCCCACTCAATGTTGGTTCGCCTCTGGTCACGGGCCTGAAGATGACTCAGTCATAACCTTCACCCAAATCATTTCAGTTATTAACAGTTATGACTGGCACAACAGCTGACCTACTTTGCTGTTATGAATTAAATACATTTTATACATGTAAATAATACTGTATAATATATAAACATCTCAAAAACGTATACGGGATGAGGATGAACTTTAATTCAATGTAATTGTTTGCCAGCAATTTTTGAGTGAAAGTTGTTTCTACGCCGTTTTTTTTTTTTCGTTTTTTTCTATAACCTACAATAGTTTGGTTACCAACACAGATGTTCAAGCACTATACCACACCACCCATGAATGAAGACTACAGGTGACTCACCCTGGTGCAGCTGAATGATAGGATTGTGGATGGAGGGATGGATTAGACCTTCAGGTAGATCCCTCAAAAACTGCTTCAGTAAACTGGCGACAGCAAAAGCGTCTGCTTCCTGATGAAGATCCACCTCTTCTCCAGCATCAAACCTCTGCCGCAGGTTATCCACTGTCCGAACGCTGCCGTTCACTCTGAACAGACCCTCCTGACGAAGACCTGACAGATTGTGGCATCATAAGAGAGACGCAAAGTTATTTTTAGTTAAAACTAACATTTTAGGGTTTCAACAGCAAGTAATAAACAAAAGCATGCCACTCTTAGCTCAAATGCAGAGCTAATATTGATAAATACGGATATTTCAACGTAATAAAATATACTTAAAAATCAAGTTCAAGTAAAACACTTCAAATGTTCAAAACACAGGTTCAAAAGTAGAGACACGCTGCCATGTTTTCTCAAAGGCCCAGTGCAGTGATTGGTTGATCTGAAAGGG
This sequence comes from Tiaroga cobitis, assembly GCA_030578255.1. NCBI lineage: Eukaryota > Metazoa > Chordata > Actinopteri > Cypriniformes > Leuciscidae > Tiaroga > Tiaroga cobitis. Next base: position 50,475,701 of record CM060591.1, read on the forward strand.
CACAGCCCCACCCAGTGGAGAACAAGCACAACTGCAGTTTCAGGTTTGTAACCAGTTTGAGTTTTGTTTGTACAGTATGACACAAATATAATATATAAAGCTTTATTACAGACACAGGTCCATATAACACATCATACAGTACAAAGAGGAGTGCAAGGAGATACATAAATAAAGATACAAACATAAAAATTCTTCCATATTAGCCTATAGGATATACAGGCTATTGCACCAATATCGTCTTAACCTAGAAGTGTATCTATAACAGCTTTTCAGAGGACTGACTAGGGCTTCAATTATATGGTTCACTGACTTGATAATACTAACGAATTCTAATCTTATAGTAATGAAAATGTATTTGGTTATTAATGGATACAATTCTAATTCAAGCAATGGAGTGTTAATAAGAAGTGAGGAAATATTCAGATTCATTGGTCTGGCACTAGTTTATGTTGCCCTCTCAGTTACCCATTTGATTTTAATTGAATAACATGATACATTTTTATCATACAGATTTACATAGTAATTGTTTGAACAGTCAGTGTTATTAAATATAATAGTATTGTTCCTTGCAGTTTTGTCATGTTTTTGATATGTCATGTCTGATGTCATAAATCATACTCGCATTTGCATCATATATGCATTTATGTTCGTAACTTTAAAAATGTGCTCGTTAACTTTTGTTTTCAAATAAATAATACAAAATGCACTCTGAAATATCACGAAAATATTATTTATAATAATAAGTGTTATTAGTTTTCCAAAAGTGATTATATAATATGGTAAAAATCTGATGTTACTTTGAATTTACATGTCATTATTTTTCATTTGGGTTGACCGTGATCTGGTACCCAATTACCTAATTGTCACAGTTTGGTCTTGTTGGCTAACGGATTGAAGCTGTTCACTAAAGCAGTAAAAGCTGTGATTTTATTTTCTTAGACAATATGTAGAACTGGCAGGAAGAAAAAATAGACTTTTTGCTAGTTCACATTCACTGCAGCCAACATGGTCAAAAGTGCACTAATTATACCCACACAGTATTCTTGGGAAAAAAATTGCAAAACATTTTTTTAAAGGTAACATTACACTAACTTTTGGCCCTCTAGCGGTTAAAGAAAACCAAACTGAATACATTTAGCAGTGGCTGTGCTTCGGCTCTGCGTGACTGTGCGGATGAATGACCCTTCACAATAGATAAGTCTGTTAGAGCTACACAGGGCAATTTATCTGTTCAATAAAACGCCTCACTCGCCTGTTGAGTAATAATAACGCCTTCATCTCCGTGTTGCTTTTACAACATTACAAATCCATCAGTTCTCTCCATCTCCGAAATGCCAAGCCAATGTTGAATCTGGTTTTATTACGAGTTCTGTCGCGTTTTCGCCAGCAGAGTCTCCTCTGTTTGGCGGGGTTTTTTAAACGCCTGATTCCCCGGAGGTTCTAGATTTAGCTGTTCTATCTCGACCATTCTAGCTGGTTGTGTGACAACTAACTAACCAACCACTCATGTCAAAGGATGGAGCATTTTTTCTATATTTACGGATTTGAGGCGACATGCAAGGGTGAGTGACGTATTTACGCAATTTCCCGCGAAAACCATCCCGTCAGGTCTAAAATGTAAACATACTTTAATAGGCTTACCATAGTGAATAAAGGTACAAAAGGTAACACAAAAACACGTTGTAGAAGAAATATTGATGATGTATTTACTCATTATTTTGTTAATCTTGAGCAAAAAAGTAATATAGTGCACCTCTAAAAGATGTCTCACACTTTGAACTTCATCTAAATTATTTTAGATATTTTCCTAAAAAAAACAAAAAAACATTTTCTATAACCTCAAATCAATTGAGATATCATGACTATGTAAAATATTTGTATCTTTAAAAATGTATGCCACCACATAAGGCAATTGATATTATAAAACAAAAACCAAAGTCTTTTTGGCCTAAAATACATTAACCAATAATAATAAAATAATATGAATTGATGATTAAAAATATATATTTTATGTTAACAACCCATTGTGTGTAGCAAGAGAAAAATATAAAAGGTCTAATATAAAAGAAAACATGCTGTTGTTGTCTTAAAAACAGTGTATAGGCTAATATAATAAAATTGTATATAATATATCATGCGATGCTTGGAATCATTCCTATTACATTTAAGAGGGCAAAATAAAGTATTCTGCTATTTGTTACTTTACAACCCGTTGCACCTCTGAAAACAATTATAATGTAATATATTATAAATTGCCAAGTAACGCTTAGGCCTATATCAGAAACCTGATTATTTCTTTGTAAGAATGCAGGCTAGATTATGACATGTTATTAGTTGCTTAAACCATTATAATTGCTCACCAAAGAAAAACTCAGGTTACTTTTAATTCTTTATCATTGTCCCCAGATCAGATTTCTTTACACCAACATAGAAAACCATGACACTCACCATGCTTTTCCAGATACTCCACCATACACCGGACCACCACAGGAACTCCGTCCTTGACAAGTTCCAGATCACTCAACTTCACCAGGGACACGCCGAAGATCTTCTTTCCCCCAGCGCCGGTGGCCGGAGAGGCTTTAAGCATGGGCAACTGCACCATCCTCTTTACATCCTCCTTAATCTGAACCGCTGCCTTGTTGTGCTTTGAAAAGCAGAAGAGAGAGGAGCAGTCAACCACATCCACCGTCTGCATCATTAAGACCCCTATAGTCCATATATCAGCCTCTATACCTGAGACTTTCTCACTGCCAGTGTAGATGGATCTGTCACTGGCAGGAAACAGGAGGGAGGGAGGTTAGTGTGTGTGTGTGTGTGTGTGTGTGTGTGTGTGTGTGTGTGTGTGTGTGTGTGTGTGTGTGTGTGTGTGTGTGTGTGTCTACGTCAGCAGGGGTTGCCATGCACCTGTTACCAGGTGAGGGGAAACACACAGACTCAAGCTGACAGCTGACAATATATCAAACTCAGCTGTGGCCAGAGAACAGGGGTTGTTATGGTCTGGACTTTGAATGTTATGCATTCAGGAAATTACACTAATATGGTGAACAAATGTTTACAATAATATAAAAATGTAATTATTTTTCTTTCAATGAAAAGAGTTTGGTGAGACAATAAAAGGTAACTGTGAACATGTTTATTATGTACAGTAATAAACCTGTATATATATAGTTTGTAGAAAATTACATAAAGAATTTTAATTTATATATATTCTAAATATTTATATTATATTTATATTTTAACTTATTTATTTATAATAAATACATTATATATATTAATGAAACACACACACACACACATACATATTTATAATAATACTATGAATCAAAATTGTTTAAATAAATATAAAACAATTATATATACACACACATTATGGAGAGAGAGAGAAATTTAAATGTATTATAAATATTAAAAGCACTCTTAAGCCTAAGACAGGAGACCATCAGCTAGATCATCTTAAGACCAGCAAACTATTTTAAGCTAAGATATTTTTCAGCAGGGCTATATGTAAATATAATCTTTCTGCAGCAACTTTTAAAATGCAATTATGAAGTATCCAGTTGCATCATGGAAGAGAGTTTACGGACACTGACTTAACAAAAAAGCTTTTTTCATCAAAGATCTTAAAGTAACATTTATCAAAATTCATTATATGCGTCACAAACATACAGATACAATGCATCCTTCTTGATGAATAAAAGAGCAACAGAATGTATTGTATTCAGAGGTTATTAGCAGTCCTTCAGTAAAGGAGAAGGTTGCTGCTCATTCTGTGCTCTTCAGACGATCGTGAGCATCTTCTAATTGGGTGTTCTGTACCAAATGTCCTTTTTCAGCAAAGCGTGACCCAGGCTCCATTGTGAACACATATTTATCTCATGCTCAAATGCATAATCAGCTCAAATACCAATTATTTCTGTTTCAATAGTAGAAGGACCCTATATAGTAGGCCTATAAGTGCATGCATCTTTCAGGAGCAGAATCAGAGGGGACTATATATAGTATAAAATAGTAATATAGTAAAACTTTTATACAGTACATAAATCATTGTGTAAGTCCCCAAAAAACATGAAAACACAATTTGTGTGTGTAGACATGATATTATATATATATATATATAGCCTATATATATTATTTGATATTTTATATAGCCTATATATATTGAACAGTATATTTAATCTAGTTAGCATGGAAGCCCTATATCTCAATATGCTTCCTAAAGTCCCTGAATTTGGCGTTAAGAACATAAGCTCATCTGAGCTACTCATGAGATACCTACAGGAACAGATGTCCATGAAGTCACCCCTAACCCTCACAACACTTCATTCTGTATGTGAAAGGGCCACACATGTGTTAACATACAGGCATGCAATTCACAGTCAATGAGAGAAATAAAGAACTCTGTGCTGCAAGTTTCCATTACAGGTTTAGACAATGTCCTTATTACTTAACGACACCCCCTGCTTTGACTCTTAGGGGAGGCCAATGGATCTTCAAACCCTCCCCCACAGTCTGATAAACACACCTCAGTAAGCCCCTCATATCACATGAGTTACTTTAACATAACATGTCTAACCTTGTCTACGTCTAGTTAAGCTAGCTCAAAAACTAAACTGGTTCAATATCACAAACTCTGTTAGGTGAGAAGCGAGTCTCAGCATGTTCATTCATATCTCACACGCATGCGTGCACATATGCTGTGTGTGGTCCTGAGAGCAACTGGTTGTAGCAATGAACGCTAACAACAGCTGCAGAACATCCCTGCTATTATAAGGTAGAAACTAGCATATAGTTTACAACACTCCCAGAACAAATGTGCAAAACTGTTCCTTCAGAAGTTCAACAGCTTGCCAACGGGGCGGTACCTTTAAAAGGACAACTTTGTGCCTTATCTACCCCTAAAGGTACATATGAGTACTTCAGAGTAGTAATATGTACCCTTATAGTCACAACTGTGGGCCTTTTAGGTGTAAACAAGGTAAAAAGTTGTACCCAGTTCCCAGTAACACGCTGTTGTACCCATAAAGGTACGCATTTTGGATGTTGTTCTCAATGCATACTGCACCAAAGTAATGTTGATTTATTTATAAAGTTTCACTGAAGCTGACAGAAGAAGCCGTTTTCATTTCCAGGAGTCATTGCGAGCAGATGGGAAGAAATGACCTCAGTCTAGCGGCTTTCACCCAGTTTAAGTCCAGGATCACAGCCAGCACTTATTCACATTGTTGTATGCAGAAACTCCTCAATGTGTTAACACAAACACACTCTTTCAAACTGGCAGCCTTATATGGAGTTGACCAGCATGTTTTTTTTGTACTTACACAGATGGTTATTGCTCCAGCCCCCATCTCCCTCTTCTTCCAGGAAGAGCCTTTGGTGAAACAGTATTAATTCCCCAAAATCCTTCTGCTTTCTTACAGAGGCCTCCTTAACATCCCATAACAGAGTCCACAGCTCATAATGTGTTGTTTTTGTCCATCTTTGGACAGACTAAATGTGTCGGAAAACTTCAGAGGCTAAGCAGAGGAGTCAGCCTCCCTTTCCTAAAAGCTCAGTTGAGTTTAGTGACTCCTCTCCACACCAGATGAAATCTGAGCCCTGCGCTCCAATTGGCTGGTGTTGTGAGTCACATGACCAGTTGGCCAAAACCTTTGAAAGTCTCTCCACATGGGACAAAGGAAGGGAAGCTGCATCAAAGACCAATTCACAACTTTTCTGTGTTGGTATAAGGGGTATTTGGTGTCTGTTGTACACATTTTAAAGAATAATTTAATTGAACTTAAACTTGTCTTTCTTTGCATGCGTTTATGTTTTGATATTTTAGATTGTTGTCATTCATTTAAGTGAGAAATTCGAGATTGGCAAGTACAATTGTGCATGCACAGGGTTTTTGGGCTGAATTAAAAAAAGAGTTTGTGTGCAAAGAGTGCTAGTCATTTTTTGGATACTTTAAAAACAAATGTAATATTTGTGCTTCTTCAAGGTCACCACCCTTTGTCTATTCCAGTTTAGAACTGTTTATTCTCTCAACCAACTTCATAAGTGCATCCTGGGATGTTTTTTAAACTATTCACATGTGTATGCTGGACACTTGTTGGCTGCTTTTTCATTCACTAACCAGTTTAATTCTCATCCATTTCAAAATTTATATTTGACTAAAACGCTAATTTCAATCATTTAGGCATATGTAACCCTGGACCACAAAACCAGCCACATGGGTCAATTTATTTTCAAATCTGAAAGCTGAATAAATAAGCTTTCCGTTGATGTATGGTTTGTTAGGATAGAACAATATTTTGCAGAGATACAACTATTTGAAAATCGAGAATCTGAGTGCAGAAACATTGAGAAAATCGTTTACTTTTTGTCCTTTATGGCTGCGTCCGGAATCGCATACTCTTGAGTACTTATTTTGAATAAGTAATTACTTCACGACTGCTAAAAAAGTATGTTATATATTATGAGTGTGTGTAGTATGAATGTAATCTGGACGTGCTACATTCGCCATGTTGTCATTATCACGTGACCTACCAGCGTCAGTTACTGTCGCTTCACTGCCATTTATTAATCTTCTCCCGTGGCCTCATGGGATAGTAAAGAGTCCATCGCATGCACACTTCAGAATCTCGCCGGAAGTAGGTAGGTCGTTTTGCTTACTCTTTTTAGAGTAGGCCTACTGTGAATTCTGACATTCTGGCACATCAGTCATTTCCTGCCGGTATTGAGAATACAACCTGCAACTTTCATGTTACAAGTCTGACTCTCTAACCATTAGGTCACTGCCCCATAGGTAAAAGAAGAGATTGTTTAGAGTATGAAATCAGGAGCAGGAACCACTAGAAGGAAGTACAATATCAGAATTTAAACTGACATTTCCAGTTAAGCATTAGCACACCTAAAGGACTTTACAAAGTTTGTTCATGCAATAGCTTTTCATGCATGTGCTCAAGCGTCATTCCCTGCAGGCTGATTTGAGGAGGTCCATAATATACATTACTACACTTGAAAAAAATGTAGACCTAAATTTAAGATTTATGTAATTGAATTGCATACAAAATGTCCATCCATTGGATTATACTAACATAAACCAACTAATAACTTGCTTTTTCTACATTAATCAAACGGGTACGTTTTTTTATAATAGCACAAATAAACTGAATGGGTTTTTTAAATACTCAATAATCAATAAATCCAAATTGTTAAAACCATATTTTAAACATGTTCATACTTTTTAACAGATTTATGCCGATTCTCAGAAATCTGAATAAATGCATTTTGAAAATATGATTATTTAAATAAACCAAATAGATGCTAATAGATGGCAATAAACTATACCATGATTTTTTTTTTGGAATGCAGAAATCTTGTGTGTGACTGACAATTATGCATCACATTAACTTTAATTGTTTTTGGTAAAACCGTGTAAAACAAATGGATGGAAATGTTATATTCAATTCAAATACATAAGTGAAATAAATACACATGATTAATAGTTATTAGTCCAAGTACTGCTTGACAGTTCAGAAGGGTTTTCTGCAAGGTCAAAGGGCACAGTATAACCCTGCTTTTGCATCTTAATCACCGTCACAACAAATGCATCATTAATATTCTCTGATGCTCACTAATCACTGAATAGCAACAAGAACAAATGACAACAGATGCTCAACTAAATCAATCAACTCAGATGAACAGGTCATTATTCCTCTGACCTCTCTCATTCCCCATGCCTGTTACGTAACCAACATCTCTGGCAGACTCGGGTTTGGGTCTGATCTTGGGTAACCGTTTTGGCCAATCACATCAGGGCGATGTCATTGGTGAGGTCTTCATAATGCAACAGTCGGGTTCCAGAAGTAAAAATGACTGGCTAGCCAACATTATCTAACCACCCTCTTGAACACAATAAGGCTCATCATAATGCAAGTTTTTAATAAACACTGACACAAACTAAAATAGTTACACAGAATATAATATGGTAAATATTTAATTCATGACTTGTCAATAGAAAAGATAGCCTAGGCCGGGTATGATTTTACCCAAAACTACAACATATCTGACAAAAATGGCAAAAATGTACAGTCAGTCGCACAACTTTCCCACTTTAGATGTGTTTTTTAGAAAAAAAAGCAGGATTGGTGGTCCAGTGTCCTTGGAACCCCTTTTCCTGGTTAGCATCATTACTGAGGAAGCGGATGGTGGCCTTGTCCCCATTGACAGTTAAAGATGGTGGGATAGAGCCACAAAATTTGCCTGAATGAGAAAAAAAAAACAGGATGCAATATGTCAGTGGGAAAATGCAGCTGATTATAAAATCAACAAAACATTTACTATGCTATGGTATATAATCAAACCTTGTGATGACCCAGCAGCATCAAAGACCTCCACATAATCCACACACTGGACCAGCAAATTAACAGCCTGCAGTTCAAAGTGAGTGAAGACGATATGGATTCCAGTGGCCGAGGGGATGTGGATAGTCCAGGTGCACACCGCTTGGCTTGGGTACTCATTGGGCCAGTTGGGTGATTGGAGCTCCCCCTTTTGACTGGTGAAGAGCCCACCGCAACCAACAGCAGCTAGAGATGTACAGAAAAAAGATGGTCCAAAATTTGGAAATGAGGAGAAGTGTTGTTATTTTGAACATATTCATTTACATGGGTGTTCTGAGTGGTTGTTATACAGTTGCTATGGTGTTAGCTGTTTGCTCAAATGAAATTTGATCAATGGTAATACTGACGCTTGTCTTAGTAAACACCACTGACCATAACCCAAATCTTCAACATAAAATGTATTCAATGGAATGATAATATTCTCTCAGAGGGTAAAGAAGTGTTTTGTTTTTTCACTCACTCTCTATGTCAGTAGGATCCACTGCTTTCCATGCGGCACTGAACCCTGAGTCCACAATTTTGTCATTGGAGGAGAAACTGATAGTCAGTGTGTCACCAGCCGTGACTAGATCTCTCGGAGGAGATGTGCTGCAGTGGGTACCTGAGGAAAAAAGGCAGGATACACAGTATATTATATCTCATACACATTTCCTAAACACTACGGCGGCCCACCTAAGAGCACACTAGTATATTTGGATATGCAACATGGGATATGGCTACCTAAAGTCCCGATGTTATCACTGAGAGTGACTTTGTCATTGAGGCAAAGTGTGGTCTCCTCCAGGGAGAAGTTGCTAAAGTGAAGGAAGATGTTTTTCCCTGTGGGCACACGGATATTCCATCGGCAGGAAGCTCTGTTACTGTAACTATATGGATGATCCATTGATGCCAGCATGCCTTCCGAGCCAACCAGATCCTTCAGTCCGCCACAACCAGAACCTTAAGAAAAAGAGAATGCTTTTTAAAATCCACTCTAAAATCTTCAACTGATTCCAAAAGAATCAAGATTCTCCTGACCAGCGATGCTAACGTACATACCGATGAGGTCATAGATGTCTTTGCGAATGATGTTCTCAATCCAGGGCAGGTAGGCAGAGGAACGAGTGAAGACGCTGGGCTTCTTATCAAAGACACAGCCGATTGGACCAAAACTAGTGATGCCATGCACCTCCCAAGGGGCTGAGGGGTTGTCTTGGCATACCAGGGGTCCACCTGAGTCACCCTATCACATTTAATGAATGTTATGAGCGTAATGGAGGTAAGCTAGTAAGAACTGTGTGTGTAAACCTCACTCCCCTGGCCTCAAGAGGCACACTAGCAACTGACGCTAGAGACTGCGGTCTTTAGTGTCCTAGTTAGCGCACTTGCCTCCCATGTGGGAGACAGCGGTTCGAATCAAGTAGGATTGGTTAAATTTGGTGCCGTGACCCAGATGGGAGTGAGGTTTCAGGGGGGTAAGTGTAATGGAGGAAAGCTAGTAAGAGCTGTGCGTGTAAACCTCACACCATGGCCTCAAGAGGCATACAAGCGACTGATGCTAGAGACTGCGGTTAGCATGCCCGCCTCCCATCCGGAGACAGCAGTTCGAATCAAGTAGGATTGGTTAAATATGGTGCGGTGACCCGGATGGGAGTGAGGTTTAGGGAGGTGAGTGTAACGGAGGTAAGCTAGTAAGAGCTGTGTGTGTAAACCTCACTCCCCTGGCCTCAAGAGGCACACTAGCAACTGACGCTAGAGACTGCGGTCTTTAGCGTCCTAGTTAGCGCACTTGCCTCCCATGTGGGAGACAGCAGTTCGAATCAAGTAGGATTGGTTAAATTTGGTGCCGTGACCCAGATGGGAGTGAGGTTTCAGGGGGGTAAGTGTAATGGAGGAAAGCTAGTAAGAGCTGTGCGTGTAAATCTCACACCATGGCCTCAAGAGGCATACTAGCGACTGATGCTAGAGACTGCGGTTAGCATGCCCGCCTCCCATCCGGAGACAGCAGTTCGAATCAAGTAGGATTGGTTAAATTTGGTGCGGTGACCCGGATGGGAGTGAGGTTTATGGAGGTGAGTGTAACGGAGGTAAGCTAGTAAGAGCTGTGTGTGTAAACCTCTCTCCCCTGGCCTCAAGAGGCACACTAGCAACTGACGCTAGAGACTGCGGTCTTTAGCGTCCTAGTTAGCGCACTTGCCTCCCATGTGGGAGACAGCAGTTCGAATCAAGTAGGATTGGTTAAATTTGGTGCCGTGACCCAGATGGGAGTGAGGTTTCAGGGGGGTAAGTGTAATGGAGGAAAGCTAGTAAGAGCTGTGCGTGTAAATCTCACACCATGGCCTCAAGAGGCATACTAGCGACTGATGCTAGAGACTGCGGTTAGCATGCCCGCCTCCCATCCGGAGACAGCAGTTCGAATCAAGTAGGATTGGTTAAATATGGTACGGTGACCCGGATGGGAGTGAGGTTTAGGGAGGTGAGTGTAACGGAGGTAAGCTAGTAAGAGCTGTGCGTGTAAACCTCACTGTCCTGGCGTCAAGAGGCGCACTAGCAACTGACGCTAGAGACTGCGGCCTTTAGCATCCTCTCATGCTCTCAATCCCAGTCGCAGTGGGTCAGGAAGGACCGGTTACATAGGCAACAAACATTTTTCTAGATTGTTTTTGGTTGGTTTGTTGTTTGTTCTGTTCTTTCATTTGGTAGCATACAAATAACAGTATATTTGGAGTGTTTAGTATATATTGGATATGTAAGACAATCTGCACAAATTAGAGTTGGAAATGGCCAATGAATCAATTTACAACAGATGTTAACTGTACTTCATCTGAGAGACGTTCCATACCTGGCATACAGACTTGAGCTCATCAGGTAAAGTGTAGCCGCAGCAGATCATGGAGGTCTTGACCTGGAACCACCAGTAGTCCATGCGTTTACAGGTGTCGTACGGCACTACCGGCAGGGCCACCTGGTTCAACGCCTCAGCGACTTTAGGAGCAGTGGAGTTACCTGTGGGCAAGATGGCATTATGTATTAGTAGTTATTTTACCTATTGTCTCACACTGCAGAGGTAGCTGGTCACTGGAAGATAAATAAGGATTCCAATCTAACCTAATATGATTGTGCATTTTAGGATGCAATATCAAAACTGCACAGCAGAGGGAGCAATCACCCCAGAGTCTTTGGGGACTATCGGGAGTCGGGACTGTCAGATATGTGGCCCAGTGAGTATATATTGAATATGTAGGATCTGTATATTTTTAGTGCCTGTTTTTATACATCAGGGCAAATATGTTTATAAATCAAATTCAGATGGGGATGTTGAAAAACTATCCAACCGCCTGAGCATAAAAACACTTTGAGACAGATCACTCTATAATATAGCTAGTAGCAGACAGAAAAATAAAACCCCACCAAAAATCCATCACTGACAAAAACATCTACTATAATATAATAAAATGAAACCAGTTATCCAAGGAACCATTTCCTAATATTTATATTTCATTTCAGACAGTGTTGTTATTGTTAACTAAAACTGTTAAAAATTAAATTCTTTAATTGAAATGAAACTGACATAAAATTAAATCAATGAAATAAAAAAACGAATAAAAATGATATAAAAAGCACATAAGAAAAATGACTAAAACTTAATTAAAATAAAAACAGAAAATATAAAATAAAAGTGTTTTTAAAATATTAATCATTTCTTTTTTATCTATAATTTTAGCTTAACAATGACAATGATTTTGCATGCAAGAATATTATTATCATTTAAATTTGTATTTGAAATACAATAAGATTGTATTTATTTTATTTATTTATTATAATGACTTTGAAACACACAGAAACTTTTAATGACTATCAGAGGATAAAGATTGTTTCCCCTAAATAATGTTAAATAAAGTGAAGACATCAACCAGCTGCTGAGCTGCTGAAACTAACAACCTTTTACTCCCTGACGTGAACTACACACAAACAGGAAGTCCTCCCCAAAACGCAAACTCAAAACAACTCCAAGCCCCTCCAAGTTTTTTGATTGACTAACAAGTGCTGCCAAGTAGGATACATTTTATGTGCTGTAAATAAAACCACTTACAGCAGCTTTAAATGAGCAAAATCACCACAAAACTTTACAATTCAGTGGAATTACTATAATTCACTGGACAACACAGAACAATGTCATGTGATTAAACTGAGTAAACTAACCTGTTTCATCTCCCCAGCCGGTGGCGTAGCATCTTTTGCCTGCGGGCAGGACCTCCTCAACTAAAGGCAGACAGGCGAAATTAATGTAGTCGGTGGGTGTGACCTCTCCATCCAGTCGCACCAGGGCGATATCAAACTCCACAGTTGGCACAGTTGGGTACTGGAAGCCCTCGTGGCGATAGATGCCAAGCACGTTAAAGCACTGCTCGCTTGGCTCGGAGAAGGTCAAGTTGTGTTTCCCTAAACACATTTTCCAGCGCTGCAGCTCATCGGCATACCTGATAAAAATCCACACACACACATCGGTTATCCCTTTAAGCACCAAATCGGCATATCAGAATGATTTCTGAAGGATCAAGTGACACTGAAGACTGGAGTAATGATGCTTAATTCAGCTTTGCCACCACATTTATTACATTTGAATATATATACAAATAAAAAACTTTTAATAATATTTCACAATATTACTTTTTTTACTGTATTTTTGATCAAATAAATGCAGGCTTGGTGAGCAGAAGAGTCTCTTTCATAGATAGATAGATACAGTAGATACATACATACATATGTTATATATAAATATCAGAGAATGGAAATCATTTTTGTAACCTGATGAAGCAGTGAGCAGCTGTCAGGACCCAGTTCTTATGGATGAGCGTTCCACCACATGTATGACCCAACTTAGGTGAAGGCTCTGAGTCACGCCAAACCTTCAATAAATATGCATGAGAATAAAAATTATATTTGTACTATTTTTATTATTATACAAACAGTGCAGGATGAGTTATGCAGTATGTTTAACACTTGGGGTTAGAGGTTTGTTCAAATCCCTTGTCCTTAGTAAGACCAATATTAACATTGATGCTTCCTTTCGCAAACATAACTAACAATCATGATTATAACAGCAACAAGTTAATAAATGACCTCAAGCACACTACCCTGGTAATATCTTATTTCATTTCACATATCATTAGCTTGGAATAAACACCATTTTATATTTAATAAGATGAATCAACAAACAATAACTTTCCTGTCATATATTATAAGACATCTGAAATCTCTTCTGGGACGGATGTGAGATTGGACGAAGGCTTAACCGTACCTGCATGGACACTTGCCATGGCCAAGAGTGAGGATTGGCAGGTTCTCCGTTGACTATGCGAGTGTTGACAGCGGGAGGGATCGCGGGCTTCCCACAGCTCTCAGGCCAGTCTGTGCATTCAGATGAAGGCTTTATCTGAGGAGATTTCTATCATGCTGAGTGATTTCAGCTGTCAATTACCTTTGCTCTAAGTTACCCAGAAAAAAAGACCAGAGTTTTCAAAGGATATTTTGGTAGTGCACAGGAATATATTGAAAATGTGAGTGGCACATGTAAAATTTTGACCATGTTTCCAGGGAAACCAGACAGTTGATGGACCCCATTGACTTCCAAAGTAGGAAAAAAATACTATTGAAGTCAATGGGGTCCATCAACTGTTTGGTTACCGACATTCTTCAAAATATCTTCTTTTGTGTTCAGCACACAACCTTAGAAATTTCCCTCCAAAGAAATGATGTCACTTCTAGCAAGTCATGTGATGTAGGGCATATGCTTACGATTTTAAAGGGCAAGTAGCACCAATGTAACAAGGTGAACTGGAGTTGGGACATAAAATAAATGGTTTCACATTACATTACATAACAATATATTGTGTTTTATGTCAAAGAGAATCATTTTTGGAGGGGGGGGGATTTATTATTCTTAGGTACTAATCATACCCACATCCCTGGATATCTGCAGGACATCATAAGTGCGGTTTGGTGCCTTCGGACAGAGTAACAGCTATAAAATGTGACAGTTAAAGGTGGATTTGTTCCAACCAAGCAAAATGTCATAAAAGTGTGTCTTGATGTTATAGCAGAACTTGGGATCTTTGGGATCTTTTAGCCCCAGCATGCATGTGGCATGAAAATTGATTAACATTTTATGTAAAATGTGCAGTATTGTTTGATGAAAACATAAAATCTTCCAAATATGTAGGAATGACCTGCATTTTCTATGCAGTTTTGGTGGTTGCAAAGGCATTGGTAGGTGTTTCTTGGTGCTTGCCAATCACTCTGTGACAATACAGACATGCAATATCTGGTTAGAATGATCAGCTCTTGATTTATATTAGCTGGAAAGGATGTTTACGTGCCAATAAATCTCATTCTGAAATGATTTTGCTCCTACCTATCGTGATGTCGTCCCATGGGTTGGGTGGCACCGGAGGTTCGGTAGGGGTAGGTAAGGTCGAATCGGTAGTCCAGTGAGCACGGAAACCTTTTCCCTCAATGAAAAAGTCGGCATGGAAACGTATCACAAGTTCATTTGTTGTGCTTTCGATGACAGCAGGCGTTTTGGAGCCGCAGAAGGGGCCTGTGAGAAAGTCAATTCATTTGAATGTATTGCCTTCTATAGCACTTAAAAGCATGCAAGTCCTACCCTTTTAGTGGACGGTAAATTATAAACATATGTCTGGTTTGACTGAATGGAGGTTATAAATATGTCACAGTTTTAACTGATTTAAAGGGTCTCATAAACAGGCGTCCTTGCAAAGCATTCCTCGTCCTTGCTCACCGTATTTTTTTGCTCCAGGTCGTGTCCCGTCGTAGACAACCACGTTGTCATTGCACTGGCCGAAAAGGATGCCAGCCTCTTCCACGTCAAAATCAGTGAACGTCAATTTAATGGTCTTCCCCTTCGGATGGCGTATGGTCCATAGACACATGCTGTTAGCCGGATAGTTCATGGGCCAGTTTTGAGATTTGATGATGCCTGTCTCCTCCAGTGAGAAACCTCCACATCCCTGGATATCTGCAGGACATCATAAGTGCGGGTTGGTGCCTTCGGACAGACTCACGGCTATAAAATGTGACAGTTAAAAGGTAGAATTGTTCCAACCAAGCAAAATGTCACGACATTGTGTCTTGTTATAGCAGAAGTCAGCTTGTACATGGAATCTCAGGATTTAGCCCCAGGTCCATGTCACCATGGTCCAAAATTAACTTTTTGCCAGACCTGCCAGTGGCAGGTGAATTGAGAAACATTTATTATTATTTAACTTTTAACTTTATACAAACATATATTTTGTCCGAAATGACAATGGGACCATTTAGCTGTTTTTCCTCAGTACAGGGCTGCATTTTTTTTAAACGCTTCGTAAACTTTATTAAGGTGAGGCCACATTAGCAAAATTTTGCCAGTAAAAAAGGTCCATCGCACACTGTCAATAGTGATGCATGAAGTACCACTTGCACAGAAGTCGCTTTCACACCCATTCGATTTCGGTTAATCAATCCGACCCTGATGCGATATCTGCATGCGGAAATGTTTCGCCCTTGCGCAAAATACCCGACCATGCAGATTCTATTGAAATGACTGGATTTCGCTCATGAAATTTATCAGAACAATGGTAAATGTGACCGCAGATTAGGTAGAGACAATTGGTGCCAATGGTCTGTACGATCTTAAAGGGGTCCTGTTATGCTTTTTTACATTTTCAACTTTCTTTAGTGTGTAATGTTGCTGTTTGAGCATGAAAAAGGTCTGCAAAGTCTACAAAACACAAATTCACTCCAAAGGCAGTTCTCTTCCGGGAACGAACACGTCACAATATTCCTCATTTAAATAATTCCCGCCCAAGGCATATATGCAAAAAATGGTTGAGTTAGTTAGTAGTGTGTTGAAACTCGTGGTTATGGTAAGGAGCGTGACATTTCCCAAACACGCTCGAAGTGGTTGACCAATTACAACACACTGGTCCAGCCAACCAATCAGAGCACAATGTGCTTTTCAGAAGGAGGAGCTTCATAGAGACAGGAACTAAACAGAGCGTTACTGACAGACTGAGAAGAGAGGTGCTGCAACAATGTGAAATATGTGAAAAAATGATGTGTTTATGAACATTAAAGTATGAAAACCTATTTTAGTAGAGCCCAAAAACAAAATCAAGACTTTGAAAATCAAGACTTTCATAAAAGATCCCCTTTAACAGCATTTTAGTGTTTTAGAAAAATTATATTAAAACTGCAAAAATACATGTACAGTATAAAATGTAAGTATATATAATGATGTATAAAATGTGGTTCGCTGCACAGGCAGAGGGAAACTACAAGCAGAATTTACTGTGAGTCTAAGTAGAATATGTCATAGAGACAAGCATAACTGTGAACACTTGCAATGCATGTTAATGCAGGCGTCAATCAGCATGACTACAGATGGTTCCCTCTCCTTTTTTAGGGGTGTAGCATCTGGTGAAGGGGAAAATGTTTTTCATAAATCCAGGAATGTGTATATGTGCTGTGAAATATAGCTTTTTCAATTGCCAATGTGTCAGCCAGAGAATTTATTTGAGCGATTCGGCACTATTCCAGTTTGGAGATGTGTAACAGACCTCTAAAATGAGATTTCCAACATATAATTAGATTTCTAATATCTTATTAATTTATTGCTAAAATTGGACGATTAAATTAATTTGACTGTGTCTACCACACTCTTTTCCCATGGTTATTCTGCATTGTTATTCTACCCTCATTACCTGGATTTCAAAATCTCCATGGGACACACACGCACACACATACAAAATCTCACAAGACACACAGGGTTGCTGATGGCTGTTGACGCTCGCAGCTGCATCAGCAGGATTCATCCGAGGTGTGTGTGCGTAGGTGTGAGTAGATAGATGTCTTTATGAGTTTGTAAGGGGTTTTACCAGAAAGGTCCTCTGGATACACAGCTTCCCATGTGGCAGAGAAGCCACGGTCGGCTAGCCGAGCATCTGACTGGAAACTCAGCGACATGTTGTTACTGACACTGATTAGAACTGGGGGAAGAACAAACCCGCAGTGTGTGCCTGAGAGAGAGAGAGAGAGAGAGAGAGAGAGAGAGAGAGAGAGAGAGAGAGAGAGAGAGAGAGAGAGAGAGAGAGAGAGAGAGAGAGAGAGAGAGAGAGAGAGAGAGAGAGAGAGAGAGAGAGAGAGAGAGAGAGAGAGAGAGAGAGAGAGAGAAGAGAAAGTTTCTGGATCACTATGCCATCTTATTGCCCAAAGTCAGAACATTGAAATTACTGGTTTTGCATCAATTGCACTTAAGTCCGCTTACAATGTTAGTCGAAGTTTCTTGTATCAACAAGACATCAACAGTTGTCATTTCGTTTCACAAGACGACTCACCCCCTCCTGGCTCTTAGAAAAAAACAGGCTATTTTTGGGGTGCTGTGCCTTTATAATAATAATAATAATATTGACAAACATTCCTGACTGTACTATTCCGATTCCCATTTGCCTTGAATTGACTTTTCAGACCATAACTGCATGAATAGAACAGTCTGTTTTTAACGTGTTTTCCGTTTGATATTTTAATTTGCCTTGAACCTTAAAACGAAATACACCCCAAGTTTCTGTGACTGTACATACATACTTAAGGTAAGTTGTGTTCAGTTTATGATTGGTACATAGAAAATAATGGTAGCTATACTTTTTTTACTCAATGATGGGCCTGTGCAAGCTTTGTTGTTAATGTCGATTTGATTCGTCAGTAATAAACAATGGCAACTTTTTGTGTTTGCAAGTTGTCATGCATTTAAAAAATACTTCAGCTTATGTTTCAATACTTCAGCTTTAATAGTACAAAAATGCATTTAGGAAGTCATCATCTCCATTTCATTTGAAGATAATGATTATTTCATTCGAAGAAGTTAATGATTATTTAATTTGTTGAATGGCATCTAATTATGTGAGAGAAATTAACTCATGCCATGTGTGCTAATCAGTATTCCTGCAATACAAGTCAAATTCATTATTAATATTAAGAATTTAATATACTGTGTAGCTCAGGTTAACATGGTTTGTTTCGCATTTCCATTCAAACTGTTTGTACTACTCCTATCTTCAGGGTAATACAGACTGTCAGCAGAACTAACACTCACACACCGATTCGTCTTGACAGCCAGGATAAAGAAGTGATGTGAAGAACACACACATACAGTATACACACACTTGCAACAGGCAAGTAAGGACACAATGTCAAGACAAATGAGCCGTGCAGTCCATGACTGCTGGTGGACCAAAACTGAACTTGTTTTTATTCATTTAATGAATTTCAAAAGCCCTTGTGTTCTTGATAGTTGACCTAAAACAATTAGCAATTATTTCTGATATCTTTAGATTTTTGTTCTTTTATTGCATGGATTTTTTTTTAAAGAATGCACTGGTCACTCTTTTCCATGCATTTACAATAAAAAGTGATTGGAAGTTAACTTTCCATCTGTTTTTTTTTTAAACAAGTCTGCTTATGACTTAATCTCTTGGAATATAGTTTTATATATATATAAATGTTATATATATAACACATGGCAAAAAAATTCTTAAATCAAGATGCATTTTACTAGATAACTAAAATGGCATAAAATATGATGTTGTGTTTTCTAAGAAAAAAAAATAAAAAAATAAAATAAAAAATGAAGTGAGTTTTTACTTAAACCAAGCAAAATTATCTACCAATGGGGTAAGAAAAATAATCTCAATTCAAACGGAAACATGATCATTTTTCTTACGCCATTGGCAGATAATTTTGCTTGTTTTAAGTCAAACAATTTAATTGCAAGGACAAAAGCAATTCAGTTTTTTGTCCCACGGAAGAAAGTAAGTCAGACAGGATTGGACAGACATGAAGTGACATTTTAGGGGGTGTACACTGTTCATCTAGTCTACACTTTCACTGCTCTGCAAATAGCCAGTAAAACACTTGTCCTTTTTTGTCTTTTCTTGTAGTTCAAACATCCCAAACTTTTGGTATTTTCCGTAACACTTTCTCTTCCATTCTTTCTCAACCTGCACCAGGACTTATTGACAGTATCTGGTGTGCAGTCCTTGAAAAGCTGCTGCAGATAAGCGTATCAGCTGCTCACAGCTCTGTTTGATGTTCAGTAATAAGGAGCCGTAATTTATAGTGCACTCGCCTGCTGGCTCATGCCTCGCTGAGACTGGTGATAATCAGTTTTTACAGTCCCTTTGTGCAAGGGATAAGAGAGAGCGATGAGAACGCCAGCTACTCTTGCGCCAGCAGTCCCATTTAGTGTTAGATATGGGCCCCAAAACTGAGTCGAAGGTCATCCCTGATAGGCCACGTTTTGGCACAGTGCTATGTTGGCTTGACACATTTTATCCAATGAAATTACCGGAAGATGTGTCACATGAATAGGACAAGTCTTATTTAAGAGGACCTATTATGCCCTTTTACATAGTCTTGATTTTGGGCTGTAGTAGAATAGGTTTTCAAGCTTAAATGTTCAAAAAACACATTATTTTTCACATATTTGACACTGTTGCAGCACCTCTCTTCTCAGTCTGTAACGCTCTGTTTAGTCCCTGTCTCTATGAAGCCCCTCCTTCTGAAAAGCACAATGTGCTCTGATTGGTCGACTGGACCAGTGTGTGACGTGTTTGTTCCCAGAAGAAAACTCGAGACTACAATCAAGGCGTTTCAGGGAGTTCAGAAACAGTGCGCACTGATAACTAACTTTGGAGTAGCTTTGTGTTTTTCATGCTCAAACAGCAAGTATACACTAAAGAAAGTTGAAAATGTAAAAAAAGCATAATAGGTCCTCTTTAACCCCAGTTTAAATAATGCAGATTCGGGCAATTGCAAAACTAGAAGATTTTTTTGGTTTTAAACAAAATATTGTTTAGAGCGCACTATAGATTACAGACTTTTATGTTTTCTGTAAGAAATGCCCTTGCAAAACTCGCCGCCATGATGCCTGGGTCTTTTGGGTGGTTTCCAGGGTGTTGCTAAGGTGTTCCAGAGTTTGCAAGCACCATTTATTAAACATAAAGCTATAGTATACTTTGTATCTTTTTTTAGAGTCGTGTCTTACCCAGTGACTGCTGACTATCGATGACGGTGAGTTTGTCTTTGCCGCATTGGCCCGCTTCACCCACGGTGGCCAGATCAGTGATGTGCAGTTTGACAAGAAAGCCCTCATCCACTGTGATGTCCCAAGAGCAGCTCAAGTTTGCGGGATAAGCCTGAGGATAGTTCTTGGAGTTTATCTGACCTTTACGTCCGAACAGCTTCCCAGGGGACCCACAGCCAGAGTCTGAACAGAGAGCGAGTGTTATTGTCTGAACAATAATGCTCAAAAGAAGTTCATCAGGACCTGCAATCTTTAAATCTCATCTGGCTTCATGTAGGGTAGAAAGCATGTCATGCTTGATGATGGCACTGCAAAATGTGCTTGTTATCGCTATGTCTTTAATAAAGAGATTATATATATATATATATATATATATATATATATATATATATGGAGTTCAAAAATGATTAAAACTGAAATAAAATAGAAATATCTTGAATATAAAAATATAAAATGACAAACATACCAAAAATAGAAATATTTATATTAATATCTATAAAATACAATTGCTGCTAATTAATGTATTTTTAGTAAAATATCGTAGTTGCTTAAATGCAATGCAAAATAATAATAAATACATTTTAAGTTAAAGCAAGAAAAATGTAGAGAATTGCATATAAAAAAAAATACATGTTATATTATATACATTTAAATATATGATATAAATCTAAAATATATTATAATAATATTATCTAAAACATACAACACATTTAAAGCAACTTATAAACTTCACATGCAATGCAGTTGTCTTCCGGGTCAACCTTTAATGCCATAATTAGATAAATGTATTATTTGTTTAGTTTAATCTCCTTCATTGTCACAACAAGCCATATTCATTTACCCCTCTTACATAGTTCCCTGATAATTAACCAATCATACCATTGATCAGCTCTACCAAACTTGGATGTCTTTGTTCCAGTAATAACAAACATTGTTAAGTTGTTTTGATTGATACTGTGAAGCAGCTTTGATACAATCTGTATTGTGAAAAGCGCTATTTAAATATATTTGACTTGACTTGACTAGATTATGGGTGCTTCCTTAAATCAACTTTTCTTGTGTGATGTAAGATGCTTCTTTAGGTGTGGAAAAGCATTTTTATTCCTGTCATTTGAAAGTAAAGTCATTAGACTGCAGGAGGCTCAGCGATCATCAGCCCTGTAATATGATCAGGTAAGTGATCCGTTGATGTAGCTTCTTTGAAAATACCTTGACTTTACTTATACCTTCTGGGGCATGTGTGGTGGTTGTTGTTGGTCCAGTGGTTGTGGTTTTAGTGGTGGTTGTTGGTGTGGTTGTAATCGGTGGGGCACTTGCTATGGTGTAGGTTGCACTGAAGCCTTTAGCAGTCCCGCTCGAATCAGACTTGAAACGAACCACCATACTACTGCCACTAGACAACACCGGAGCCGGGACCTTGTTTCCACAGAAACGACCTACAGTAATTGAGATTTATGTTTTTGGCAGATAAAAACGAGAGCACAGATGTTCACCGTGGAGCAAAGGCAAGCTTTTTGGATTCAGTAAATGTCAGTTCTCACCCAGTTGAGTGGCACCACCTGAAGCGACATCATAGACATCCACAAAGTCACCACATGATTCTGGGACAAGGTCAAAAGCTGTGAATGTTAGCCGGACCTTTTCCCAATCCGGCACGCGTATCATCCACTGTGCAAGATAATGAAAAAATCTATTAATTTAACATTAATCCTAACCTTGGAATAAGTAGATTACAGTATTTAAACTGCTTCTGGCATTTAGTTTTTGCACATGCAGACTTTAGCAAATGCACAATACATAGAGTGATCCAAATGCAATTTGGGTATCCTGACAGGGCTGGTGATTGAAATTGTGCTTTCTCATGCATCTTGAGTTAGTTTCAAGTCAAGGCTTGAAGGCTGGCGGTAGATTAGCTAATGTGGGTAAATATCCTGCCAGATGGAGCCGCACTGTGAGGAAGCTTCCAGCAATCTGACTTCCACAATCAAAGCCCCTCATGTCAAAACCAATCTTCAAATACTCCTCACAAACTCCACACAATTTCCTCTGTATGTGCAATCTGATTGTTACTGGATTCATTATTCATAAAAAAATTCAAAAATACATGGAACTATCTTTTTTAGAAGTTATGAAAAAATCTGTGTGCAAAACACTCCGCCGTGTTGTGGATAGATGCAAGGACATTGCTATGGAGTTGCTAAGTGGTTCTGAATGGTTGCTAGGTTATTGGCCGGTGATCGATTGGCCGTTTAACAACCTCAAAGTAAAAAAAAAAAAAATCTGGATGCATTATGTTTAAAAAGATTTTTTTTTTCATGAGATTCACTCAAGTAGTCCAAAGAGAAATCATTACATATCAACTGGGAATGCGAATTTATGCATGTGCGATAATTTAGCAATTTCAATAGGAATTCACACGATCGAGAATATTCCTTGAGTACGAAAGATTTCCCCAAAGAGATTTTGCATCGGGTTACTTGATTTTGGTCACTCGAATTCACTGTGTTGACCAAAAGAAAGCTGCTTGGTTTGAAAGTGACTTCTGTTGAAGCTGTTCATAGATTTCTACACAATAGACAAAATATAAGAGACCTTTTTTGCCCACAAAGTTTAGCCAAAATGTCCCCGCTCCTTAATGGGATAGTTCACCCATAAATGAAAATTCTGTCATCATTTACTCAGCCTCATATCGTTCCAAACCCGTAGGATTTTCGTTCATCTTCGGAACACAAAATGACGATCTGTTTGGTGAAATCTGAGAGCTTTCTGTCCATCCATTGACAGTTGACGCAACTACCATTTTGACACTTCAAAAAGCTCATAAAGATATTCGTAAAACTTATCCAAATAAATTGAACAGTTTAGTCTACATTTTCTGAAAGAGACACGATCACTTTAAATGATGAACAGATCTAATTTAGGCTTTTATTCACATTTAAACATTGATCGGCGAGCATAAACAGAAGCTCAACCAAACCTGCTTGACGAGCGAGAACAAACCTCATTGGTTCTTGCGGAAGCTCAAACGTGCTCTGCAACACGAGAATGAACCTCATTGGTTCTTAAAGAGGCTCAAACGTGATGCGTAACATGAGAATGAACCTCATTGGTTCTCGCACGTCAAGCGAATATGCTTGCCACAACTGATGTGTGAGTTAAAGAATTAAAGAGTTAAGTTAAGAGTTAAAGGCTTTTATATGTGAATAAAAGCCTAAATTCAATCCGTTCATCATATAAAGTAATCTAGTCTCTTTAGAAAATTTTGACTAAATCACTCAATTCATTTGGATTAGTTTTACGATCTCTTTATGAACTTTTTGAAGTGTCAGTGTAGTTACGTAGCTGTCTATGAAGGGACACAAAGCTCTGTTCTTTCATAAAAATCTTCATTTGTGTTCCAAAAATGAACGAAAGTCTTACAGGTTTGGAACGACATGAGGGTCAGTAAATATAACCGAATTTTCATGTTTGGGTGAACTATTCCTTTAAGGCAGCAGATATTGAACAGCAATAGAATAGTGGGTGGAAAAGGACAAAGATACAGACTCCAGAGAACAAAGAAGAAAAAGAAAGTTTGTGATAAATCGAGAGCAGGTGTAGAGGTCATATCGATCATTGGAAGCACCTGGTAGAGCGCGCCATTCTCATAGTTTTGTGCGGGAAAGCCAGGGGTCAACATCTCCCCACGGTCACCTTGAAGAACACCACCAGCCCCAACTATTTCTAGAAGCATGGGAACGAGAGAGATTTAGCTGCATAGAGAGACACCAAAAGGGTATTCTGACAGCCCGCCTCCCCTCCCAATACACCCCAGTTACACACACACATTAACGCGCTGCGTCTCTTTCTAGGTCAGCTGCAGCGAGACACTTATAACAGCCTCTCAGTATTTGGCAGAGTAAGATACAGTGATTAAATGATGATATGAAAGGTGCAGCAGACGGGCAGTTTTAAATCTCTAATTGTTCTTCCATCGTGTTAATAATACTGTTATGTAATTAAGTCATTATGTATCTCTCATTGTCATTACCTGATGCAGTCTCAGGGGCCACAGCGCGGTACAGGGCTTTGAATCCCTTCTCTGTGTATCTGTCGTTGGTGTCAAAGTACACAAAAATGCTGTTTCCTAAGGCGACTATTGGTTTAGGCGTTGAATACCCACAGTACTTCCCTGCAAGAAAAAGAAATCGTAGAGTTTTTATTGAACACAGCCTTTGACATCAACAAAAAAGGTTTTCTCTTACATTTTTCTCATAATTTTGCTAAAACTAGTCAAGATTATATAGTTCTCTTTATATTCCATCTTTGGGTTGTGACCCACCAGTTGAGAACCGCTTAACTAGAATACCCAGGAAAATACAGCGCTTTTGCTTTAGGTAGAGTGGCCGGTTTTTGTCTTGGTGTGTGTCCTCTCATTCAAACTGAAAATTTGGCAGGACATGCTCAGCATATGCAATAACTCAACAGTCAAATAATGGTGACCGGTAACATTCAGTCAATCTGTAAGAAGTTAATTGCCTCATGCCCTCTGGAATAAATGCAGGCAGATCTCTTCTGCGCTCATGGTGATTAACATACAGTGAATTTTTTTACTCTCTGCAGGGAAGAAGTTTTGACCAACCTCAGCGGAAGACTCACCAATGGTGCCGAGTTCATCCTTGAGAGTGACGGAGTCGGCCTCACATGTATTGGAGTCTTCTATAGAGAAGTCTTCAAACCACAGATGGATCACCTGGAAGAAGAAAATAATCTATGATAACAAATTTTCCATGAATATACACATTTATGTCCTGAAAATATTTTTGATACACTGAAAATAATTTGGTGTAGAAACAACTCAGTATACTCTTAAAATAAAGGTTCCAAAAGGGTGTTTTCACAGCTATGCCATTGAATAACTATATATTTGGTTGCCCAAAGAACCTTTCAGTGACCTTTTTTTTCTTAGAATGGGGAACATTTTAAAAATCTAAAGAACCTTTCCACTATATATATATATATATATATATATATATATATATATATATATATATATATATATATATATACACACATATATATACATTCATATATAAACCTTTGTGGAATGGAAAGATTCCATAAAAAGGTTCTTGGAACCAAATAAAGAAACTTTAAGTTTAAGAGTGTTGAAAATTTAACAAACAATTAGTCTACAAAGAAACAGGAAGTGACACATTGAATTAAACGTGACATTTTGAATTTTAAAAACAGAATACAGTATTTCCTTGTAAAACAAGCTCAAATAATTCTTGAAAATCGAATATAAAATAACTATTCAAAAACAGCACTTTCAATAACTTTATAGCAGTTAAGCATCTCCATTCACTGTCACTTAAAAAAAGAAAAATATTTTGTTTTTAAAAGTTCGAGTCCCTATTTAAACCCTTATAAATGTGCAAAGTGCTTTCAGAAAAACCAAAGCATGTAGGTCATCTTACAGTAGCCTAAGCCTTACAGTGTCCTAATGAGCAGCTAACGGCTAAAGAGCTGAGCTAAGAGTCACCCGGTACCTTATTGGCTTCTACCGTGATGTGCCAACTGCAGCTGATGCCATTGTCGTAACTGCTGGGGTAATTCCCACTGGAAAATTCCCCCGAGGAAGCCGTCAGCTCCTGCAGACTCCCACATCCCGTATCGATCTCATCCTCTGCGGACAGAGACAGAGCGAGGAATAGAATTTGACATCGCCTGTGTAAACAGATTGATTGCATTTCCTCAGCAGCACCCCGCAGGTGAAGCTATTTCATGGATTCAGCCTCGTGGAACATAATTTCTAAGTCTGGTAACTGAATTTGAAAAGAAAGGATAATGTGTCTGTATAAATATACCTATAGGCCTATTGCTCTGCATTCATCATTTGTGATGCAAACATTAGCCTATCTTATTGGTAATGGTTAGACTATATGAAACATAAGCATTGTAAATTTTAAGTGAAACTGCAACAAATTATACTTAGATATACTTTAGGTGTAATTTAAATCGCATGAAACTTTAACAGTAATGTGCACCAGACGTCCTTCTGTAGACAGTGATTACAAGAAGCTTCTGAGGGCTATTTTTGAGAGTATTAAACCGTTTCACTTCATAATTTACATGTATATGCCGCTTTTAGATGCTTTCTAAATAGGAGGATGCTGCATTGAATGTCACAGATTTTACAATAGTGTTTCCAGTGAGTCTGATTCAACCAAACGTATAGCCTAGTAGTTGCGCTGAGAAGTAATTTAAAGTTTTTATCAATAACTTTAATCATTCAAAAGTAATTGTAAAGTTAGAGTTTATCAGAAGAGTGCAAGGAAATCATTTGGGTTAAATTTCATTAAAAGTGTTAACATAAATAAGCTGTTTTCATGAATTTGAAGTAGCAGAGATTCATCACAGTGACAATCAAGTCTATTGATTTGACATATGGCCTTATAATCATAAATAACTATACCATTTATTGTTGTATTTTATATTAACACTGAGATTCTTTAAATGTACATCTACATTTATATCTGAGGGGAAGTCAGAACTAAGTAAGTGTGCAAAACTAATTATCTTCATTAAATATATCTGGATTTGGACCAACAGCTTTAAAGTAACAGTAACCCACCTCTTGGACTTGAGTTGTTCTTCTCAATGACAAATACCACAACTAGTCCAATAGTGACTGTCGTCAGGGCTACAAATAGGAAGATCAGGCTCTTCTCTAGTGTTGTCAGACCTTTCTTGGACTTCATTTGTGCTGATGTTCCTCAGTGTTATCCAATCTAGAAACATGTGTGTGATGGTCTTCAGCCAAAGCTGACTTACTAATGTTCTCCCCACAGATGGTCTAATATTTATAATGTTGTGTTGACCTTTGTTGAGCTGTACTTTACTCTCGGATGGGTTGGCTGTACAACACCACAAAAGCTATTTCTGCGAGTATATCTCCTTGATGCATTTTACTGCGTGTGTGACAGATCAGGTTGTAAATTTAGGAAATCATACAGGTTTTATCTAAGAAGGCTTATTGGTTAAGTAAAAGCAATGATTACAGTCTCAAATGATTAACTAAATTAGAAGTATCTTGGTTGTAGACCACTGGTAGACGTCTTGTTTATTAATACTGCAGTGATTGTGAAGTTTAAATGAATTAGTTATATAAATAAAGGGGCTATTCTGAACACTTGTTATTAGCGACGCCGGTGGCCATTAAGTGAACTGCAGCCAGCAACATGTTCACTCTCGTGCACACGTAACATACAAGAGACTGAACGTGATTCAAGGCCCCGGATATACTCACGGCAAAGTTCTTTTTCGTTCTTTGCTTAGAAGTAAAAAGAAATTGGAAATACTTTTGCAGTGATACTGTTAACAAACATACTGGCTGAGAGCGACATTAAAATGCCTAAATATGTGCTGTGCACTTTCCCCTCAATACCAAAATAAACATAATTGTAGCATTGAGAAAACAATTAAGAAAGCATGTGATCATAGCGATGTGGATATGTTTTCACCAGCTCTGCAATTCACCCGCATTGTGTCGACAGATGAGGTAATTAAAATTACACTGTTATGATAGTTTGATTATAAAGTAGCCTATATTTGAGACTAGATTATGTCTGACTATGTGACACTAGTTTGAATTGATTCTTATCATTTGAATGACACATTGATATTAGAGTACAGAATGGCTCTTTAAGCATTATCCTGAACATTTTATAAGCATTCATTTCATGTGTCATAGAAAAAAAGAGAGGCTTTCGGGAGCATAAACGTCACATCCATTTGATTTTCCCTGCAAACCTAGGGAGTCTTGGAAGGTTTAGTTTGTAAAGTTTCCTAACAAGCTGTTCACACAATAGGAATAAAAAGCGATTCATTCATGAAAATTCTTACATGTAGCCCATTCAACCTTTATTTCATTAACATCTTTACTCTCTGTGCTTTTTAGTCATTTAATGGGAAAGTCATTGCGGTTCACTGTTGTTTTGGACACCGTTGTCTGTTATTGCAAGTAAACACATTTTTATTTTTGGCTAAAACTATCCCTTTAAGACCTTCCTGCATGTCTGGACACAATACTTCTTAGTTCATACAAATACCTGGATCTATTGTGTCTAAAAATAAACACCCTAAGGGCCGGCAATTGACTGAATACATTGTATTTGGGAAGAAAAAATCAACAGTGAAGAGAAAGAACAGCTTGCTGTGCCACACATACTATCAAGGCCTGTGTGCTCCAGCATTGAACAAAAGAGGATCTTTTTAAAGAGCTGCTTTCATTGAAGTGGCCCATATATGCTCAGTCGCTCCACCAGAGGTTTGTTCTGAAGGAGCCTTTGGAAGGCAGTGTCACTATCTGGCTTGTTCTTTAAAGAGTGTCATTGAGGTTCTTCCTGGTATTCTGGAGAGAAAATAAGTTTGCATATAGTTCTGCACCGAGTGGCACTTCATTATCTCATAAAGATAATGAGGAACTGTGTGTTGCTCACTTGGAATTACCAGGTATGACCTGCTATCAATAGGATTACAATGTCACTTTTGTGTCATGGGAGAGGTTTTATCTCTCAAGAACAATTTTTGATAGATAATTTTCAGTGCAGAGTTTACTTTGTTACTCATTTTGAGGTTTACTCGTGTAAATAAGGTTATCATTTTAAATGCATCTATACCACTCTTAGAAAAGGAAAAGGTTCTATATAGAATCCTAGGGTTCTTGATTCAGTTTTAAAGAACCTCTTATGCCAAAAAGGTTCTATATAAGCAAAAACGTCTTAAATGATTGCATGATAGTTTTCTAGTGATAAAGTATGTTTACGAGCTGCTTAATTCATAAGCATTAACGGTATCAATTCATTATTTATTATATATTCAATTCATTCATTAACGGTACGTTTACACGACAACGAAGTACTAAAAGCAGAAAAGTGATTAGTTTGAACACGTAATACATACACTCACCTAAAGGATTATTGGAACACCTGTTCAATTTCTCATTAATGCAATTATCTAATCAACCAATCACATGGCAGTTGCTTCAATGCATTTAGGGGTGTGGTCCTGGTCAAGACAATCTCCTGAACTCCAAACTGAATGTCAGAATGGGAAAGAAAGGTGATTTAAGCCATTTTGAGCGTGGCATGGTTGTTGGTGCCAGACGGGCCGTTCTGAGTATTTCACAATCTGCTCAGTTACTGGGATTTTCACGCACAACCATTTCTAGGGTTTACAAAGAATGGTGTGAAAAGGGAAAAACATCCAATATGCGGCAGTCCTGTGCGGGCGAAAATGCCTTGTTGATGCTAGAGGTCAGAGGAGAATGGGCCGACTGTTTCAAGCTGATAGAAGAGCAACTTTGACTGAAATAACCACTCGTTACAACCGAGGTATGCAGCAAAGCATTTGTGAAGCCACAACACGCACAACCTTGAGGCGGATGGGCTACAACAGCAGAAGACCCCACCGGGTACCACTCATCTCCACTACAAATAGGAAAAAAAGGCTACAATTTGCAAGAGCTCACCAAAATTGGACAGTTGAAGACTGGAAACATGTTGCCTGGTCTGATGAGTCTCGATTTCTGTTGAGACATTCAGATGGTAGAGTCAGAATTTGGCGTAAACAGAATGAGAACATGGATCCATCATGCCTTGTTACCACTGTGCAGGCTGGTGGTGGTGGTGGTGTAATGGTGTGGGGGATGTTTTCTTGGCACACTTTAGGCCCCTTAGAGCCAATTGGCCATCGTTTAAATGCCACGGCCTACCTGAGCATTGTTTCTGACCATGTCCATCCCTTTATGGCCACCATGTCCTCTGATGGCCCCATCCTCTGATGGCTACTTCCAGCAGGATAATGCACCATGTCACAAAGCTCGAATCATTTCAAATTGGTTTCTTGAACATGACAATGAGTTCACTGTACTAAAATGGCCCCCACAGTCACCAGATCTCAACCCAATAGAGCATCTTTGGGATGTGGTGGAACGGGAGCTTCGTGCCCTGGATGTGCATCCCACAAATCTCCATCAACTGCAAGATGCTATCCTATCAATATGGGCCAACATTTCTAAAGAATGCTTTCAGCACCTTGTTAAATCAATGCCACGTAGAATTAAGGCTGTTCTGAAGGCGAAAGGGGGTCAAACACAGTATTAGTATGGTGTTCCTAATAATCCTTTAGGTGAGTATATGTGCATGATGTCACTGTTTTCACAAATTCACGTTTTTGTAGTTTACACAGACAAAATAATGGTATCGTTTGCAAAAACATGCACTTTGAAACCCGTTTTCAAAAGTTCGCGTTTTCAGGCCCCCAAAACGTCATTGTCGTCAAAATGAACGACCAAAAAGCATAATTTTTTTCCGTTTTTATTTCAAACGGTGTCACACCCCCTAAAACTAAATCCATAAAATGATGCCATGATGGAACCCCCTATAAGGTTCTATATGAAACGCCTGAAAGAACCCTTTAAGGCCTTTTCCACACTAATACGTTTTTGTTTGAAAACCCATCTTTTTCTCTCCGTTTTCTCTTCTTTTCATCTTTTGTCCTGTGAAAACTGAGCTTTTTGAAAGCGCTTTCCCAAGTAGATAAATTTGAAAACGGTGTTATCGCATTGTAGTGTGGACTGTGAAAGCGAAGGGATTTGAAAGCGATGAAGTCATGTGATACATATTGTACCGATAGATATTCTTGTTTATAACGTATTGTCAGTAATGTGCTATTAATTTTCTCACTGTTGCTAAAATATTTTACTTTATACACTCTTCATATCTCAGTTATGCAAAGATGAAAGAAAATGTACTCGCATTTGCTGTCCTGCAGCCAAAACATGAGCACACTGTAAAAATAAAATCGTAATTTTTACGGTAAAAAACTGGCAACCGTGGTTGCCAGAACTTTACCGTTAAAAATACGGTAGGAACGTTAATGGTTTTACAAACTTAAAATTTACAGTAATATACCGCATTTCATTTTCTGATAAAATGTTGATTGACCAATCGTTAAAAAAATTTATATCTGTTTTGTACCATTGTAATACACTGGCATCCCACAATTATCACACCAGTGATAAGAGTCACATGAGCAATCAAAGCTCATCACAAGCAATCTTCCATAAGAAAGCTAATACTTCTATAAAGAAGCTGCACTGTCTCATTCACACAAACATTAAACACCATCATGGTAACAAACATGAAATAAAAAAAAATGCAATAAACATTAATTTAACAACATTAAATGTAACGATAAAACCCTAATGTACATAACTGATTAGAAAAAAAAACAAGAAAACTGAGGAACCATAGTTATTCCAACAAAAATACATAAAATGTGAAGTGTCTGTTACGATGCAGCAGACACAAGGGGATCCATTCGCAGCGTTTATTAAGAGTAGTCAAACAGGCAGGGATCAACAACAGCAAAACAGGGCAACGGAGACAAGGCAGAGACAAACCAGATACAAGCAAAGGGTCGAGGCAGGCAGAGAGAATAAGAGTCCAGTGAAACAGTCGAGGGTCAGGGCAGGCAGAGAAGGGTCAGCAACGATAAACTGGTCAAACACAGGAATCAAACTCAGGTGGCTAATGCTCAGAAATGCAGTGTAACACTTAAACAAGACTTCGCAGTGGCTGAATGAATGAACATGGTATAAATAGACAGACTAACAGGATGATGAGACAGGTGAATGCAATCAGTGAATGAGGTACAGGTGAATGTGATCAGTGATAAGTGATGGTGAGTCCGGGCAGTGAGTTATGGGAAATGTAGTTTGTGAGTGATAATAGTCCTATCTGGAGTGCCCTCTGGTGGCTCTCAAGGGCACTCCAGCTGGTGACCGTTACAGTGTCACAGGGAATTGTGGGAATGTCAATTTACGGTTTTCACTTTAAATTATACAATGAGTTGTTCTTTTTCACTTTCAAAAACTGTAAATTTAACGGTATTTTACAGTAAAATTATATCACAGTTATTTACCGTATATAGTACGGAAACTTTCTGTTAACCAATTAACAGTTTTGCACTGTAGCATTTACAGTCTTTTACCGTTAAAATCACGATTATTTTTACAGTGCAGTTGTGTTCTTAGACCAAACATATCATGGTGAGTGAGTGCAACCTGGTAAATAGTGAGATATTTTGCTAAATAAAATCCTGCCAGAACAATGAGAACTTTATTATGTCTGTTCCATCTGCATCATCTCAGTGAGCTTTTTTCACATGTGCAGTAAAGGTGAATTTAGTGTTTTTCGAGGTTTCAGTGTGAGAGAAACTGGCGTTGATGGAGAGCGCTTTGAAACGGAAACACGTCTTCAAATGTATGTAGACGTATAGCCTAAGTTTCTATAGAACCTTTTCCTCTAGAGAGAGAGAGAGGCTGCTTTTTTGTCCATAATATACAGACAATCAAGGCACAAAGGGGACAAAAGTAGAAGTAAACGGAAGGATTTGAGATCTCATGTAATATTATATCAATATCATCTGCCATAGAGTCATGTGTGGGGTACAATGTTACTGACACCTGATTTGGACTGTCACGGTCAGCTGTGAGCCGAAGCTGTGAGTGAAGAGCGCCATATTGTCAGGATTTATATAAGACGAGGAGGAGAGTGAAGGGCAGGCGGCGTCTCAGTGTGAGATCAGTTGCAAGTAGGGGATGATGGTCTGTCACCTCGCAGCTATTTGCAGATTTTTTTTTATTTAACATTTAATAAGAGCCAATGAAGAGACTGAATATTCTCAAAGCTCCGCTCACAAATTGTAGCTAATAGGAAGTGACAGTGCTGTCACCACAGAACCAGAATGCCCATGTATCTTGTATAAAGAGTGCAACGTCTTTATCCAGCCTTCAATATTTTAATAATATTTTCAATGCAGCCTATTTTTAATCTTGTAGACTAGAAATAATAAGCAGAATCATTGGATGTTAAGAGTTATTTACGAATGGTATAAAGTTCAGTGACATTGAAAGAGACATCGCAGACATTTAATGGATCTATTTTTTAGGATCACTTTTGAAATCATCCATGCACACATTTTTTTTAAGTCTCAGACTTTTTAACCCCACAATATACAGGTCAAAAAAAAGATATTTATTTTTACAATTTCATTTATAAGGCATTATAAATAATAAAGCTTAGCCTACAGAATGCTCAATATTGTTATTTTTTTAATGAAAATAAGCTCAAAGGGATTCAGACATTTACGTAGTTAGCTATATTCCATGTTTGGTTCATTCGATAATTGAGATAATAGTTTATCTAATAGATGTCAGTACAAAAAACACGGTAGCCAATTTGTGTCTCTTAATGCTTTTTAGGGGACATAAAGGTGTAACGTGCCATATACAAAGACAAAACGTGAGGGAGGTACAGTATAGGAGAAGGACAGAGAGAGTAAATCAAGGTGTGTGTGTGCGTGAGTGTGTGTGTTGCACAAACATATGTAGGGCAAATATTCCACAGGGAGCGGCGCCATGAGAGGAAGCGCTGGAGCTCTTCCAATTATTTAATGCAGCAGCAAGTAAACAAAAGGGAGCCGTGATGGAGACGACAGCTGATGCAAAACTGATCAGACAACCGGGGAGAAGTTCTGATGCAATCTCCTGATGCTTCTGGCCCCATAGAGAGCTTCATACAGTGATGGAGGGGAATAGACTACCAAATGTACTGTAAAAATGCATGAGAACTTGCTGGGTTCGCAGTTACAAGAACTGCAGAATTCCCTGCTGTAAGCATTGCTTTTGGTTGCATTCAGTATGACCTAAAACTGTGGTGTTTTTTAATATGTAGCCCTGAAAATAAAGGCTTTTTAAATATTACAATCTACGCGAGTACCTGGACGTGGAATTTTTGTTCCTTTTATGAGGAAGGATTCACTTATAATTGTTTGACCCAAAACTATGATGCCCTGGACTCTTAAAACTACACTCTTTATTGGCATCGATGGTTCCGTGAAGAATCTTTAACGTCCATGGAATCTTTCCATTCCAGAAAAGGTTCTTTATATTTTTTAAATGTTCTTCACACTAAAAAACTAAAATTGTAAGAACTGTTCACTGAAAGGTTCTTTGGGAAACCAAACATGGTTCTTTGGGAAACCAAACATGGTTCTTCGGGAAGCCAAACATGGTTCTTCTATCAATGGCATCACTGCCAAAAACCTTTATTTTTAAGAGTTTATGACCAAGGTAAATTAATGATTTCCTACACATATTTTTGGTATGCATATCAAATAAATATAAACATTCACTCATTCACAAGACAATGATTATTTAAAAAAAAAAACAGTAACACTTTAGGGTCCAATTCTCACTATGAACTAGTTGCGTATTAGCATGCATATTAATTGAATATTGGCTGTTTATTAGCACTTATAAAGCACATATTATAATGCCTTATATTCTGCATCCCTTACCTAAACATTATCGCTACAACAACTACCTTAATAAGCAGTAAATAGGAGTTCATTGAGGCAAAAGTCATAGTTAATATTGAGAATTGGACCCTGATCTAAAGTGTGACCAAAATCACTCATTAGACCTTAGTGCCAACGTACAGTAACTGCTTTAACCCATCACAAATCTAATTGCTGTTTCACCTCTTAATAAGAGCACTTAACCATTACTATTTCTCATACTTAGGGTTATATATTAATTATGAAACTTTTGGACATAACTCACACCATTTGTACATGAGTTATACTTCAGATGATGTGGCTTTTACTTTTCTAAGTGATCAGACATTGAAGGAAAGACTCTAGTCATATCGTAGACGTGTAGATCACAGAGATCTGGATGTCATCTGTTTTGGATTGGGCCAGTAAGCAATCACCCTAACAACCATGTAGCAAAAATACGCTAATAACCACACAGAACTCCTGCAGGGTGATAGCGAGATCAACTCTGAGATCCACAGGGAATCTATTAGCAGTCTTAATGACGGTATGAATAACAGAGAAGGATTGCTTTTGAAATGTGCATTTCTTTACATTTATCTGTGGGTTATAGGGCCTCCAGCGGTTGTGCACAGCCCCGTTCTGAGATCATGCTGCGCATTTTGAAGCTTAAATGATCTAAATTCGGTTTGATAAAGATCTGTTTTTCATTAGCATTTGCAAATAACATTCACATGCGATCTAGATGTAACAGAAATGTAAACCCCCAAAATAATCCATGATGTATATTTAAATGTCACATCATTATTTCATTAATTTCATTAAAAAGTTTTAGGTAGAATATACACTATGCTAAATTTGATGGGATGAGACACTGATATGAAATGCTTGCCAAACCATTTTAATATAAAATCATAAACAGGCTCTGTTTACACCAATTATGATAATAAGCATTGTGAAGCTCTTTTCTTTTTTCTAAATTAAAAAATATATATTCACAATAAATCAACAGTTACAAATAAAATTATGCAACACAATTTGTTTTTTACCAAACATATCTAGGCTACTAAAGTTTGAAAAGATATTCAACTTAATAAAGTAGGTAAAAATGGATACAATATGTAAATATGTTATGTAAATATGCATACATCTGCTGCTCCAGTGCATCTGTAATCTTGGGTAGTTAGAAGACTGCCATTCTGAACTAATACACATGCAGATTACTACATATTATCATTACTGTTATATTAATTATAATTATTGCCATAGCACTCTAAACGTCGTTACAGCTTTACTATCACCATAAATAATCTTTATCTAAAAATATTTTCTGTTCTCCACATAACACTCAAATGACCATTAGTTTCTATATTTAAAGGGTTAGTTCACCCAAAAACGAAAATTCTGTCAGTAATTACTCACCCTCATGTTGTTCCAACCCCGTAAGACTTTCGTTCATCTTCGGAACACAAATTAAGATATTTTTGATGAAATCTGAGAGCTGGATCACTCCTCTATACTAGTCCATAGGCTTCTTCAGGGATTGAACTTGCCGGCCTCGAAAAGTTAGTAAAGACATCGTTAAAATAGTCCAAGTGACTACAGTGGCTCAATCTTAAGTTTATCAAGCGACGAGAATACTTTTGTGCGCAAAAACAAACAAAAATAACGACTTTATTTCAACTATTCATTTCCTTCTCTTTGGGCCTCTAGTCAGTTAAACTAGTGTAATTGCGTAGAGCTACGTCACACGTAGGCTCACTATTGGTCGACGCTGGTCATGTGCGTGATGCGTGTGACGTACAACAACAGAAGCGTACGCTATTACACTAGTGAACTGACTCGAGGCCCACAGAGAAGGAAATGAATAGTTGAAATAAAGTCGTTATTTTTGTTTGTTTTTTGCGCACAAAAAGTATTCTCGTCGCTTGATAAACTTAAGATTGAGCCACTGTAGTCACTTGGACTATTTTAACGATGTCTTTAATAACTTTTCGAGGCCGGCAAGTTCAATCCCTGAAGAAGCCTATGGACTAGTATGGAGGAGTGATCCAGCTCTCAGATTTCATCAAAAATATCTTAATTCGTGTTCCGAAGATGAACGAAGGTCTTACGGGTTTGGAACAACATGGGGGTGAGTAATTCCTGACAGAATTTTCATTTTTGGGTGAACTAACCCTTTAACAAACTCTTCAGAAAACAAACGAGAGAAATCTCCCAACATGCTTGTCTCATTGACCTCTCAATAGTCATGTTTCCACTGTCAGGCCAAAAGCGAGTGTGCCAGTGCGTGCCAGGGCCAGTTGCGTTTCCACTGTCACTTCCGGGCCTTCCTCTGGGTCAACGGCCAGTGGTTTTCGGCCCGCCGAATACCTTGGTCCAAATCGGGCCAACTGGGGCTTGAGTCATGAACAAAGGTGGAGTTTATCTGAGTCAGGAGAGGGACAACACCGCTGCTCATTTCTTATCTTATTATATCAGATCTTATAAAACTCACTCTCAGACACAGCGAGTGTTTGAAATAACTTCCTTGCGATCCGATTTGCGTTCTAATCACCGTATGAGGCAAAAAATATTAATATGTGATGCTAAAGACTTTATGGAAAGTACCAGAGACTGCTTGCAGAAAGAAGACAAATCATATGATAATAATCATGTATTTATTCGGTTTAATGTTTTATCTGTCTCCTCCCTGTGCCGTTGTTGATACCGGACTAATGCTGCCTTCACATGCTATTGGAATTATCGTAAAGTTTCCTATTTAAAAAATAAAATTGGACATGATCACCCTCTCAAGTCAAAATTATAAATGCAATGAGCTTGTAATCACGACTTCAGAAGTGGGAAGTTGGAAATTTCCGATAGCACGTGAAGGCAGCATAAACGTACTCCGGTTAACTCGTATAACTAATGATTCCTGTTTTCTTCACGTGAGCTCCCCCTGTTGCTCTGGCTGAAAGGATAACAGTATAGTGAGACGGGAGAGATCGCTCACACCTCCTCAGATCGCATAATTTCGTGGAAAATTAATAGAAATGCTTAGGCTTTTTTTCTAAAGAAATGTGACGTAAACAGGATATTTTATCAATAGTTGTTTAAATGCGTAAGCCTTTGGACTTAAAAAGCCTTAACAGAGTTGTTTTGTGCATTCTTGTGATCCCAAATAAATGGAAGCAGGTACAACTGCATTGGTATGTGTTCTCTTTTTATGTGAAATGGTAAATACCCGTTTGATTGAGCATGATTGATGTGTACTCCTGACACAAATTAATAAAATTACTGTCACTGTAACATTTTTTTTATTGTAAAACATTGGTAAAATATCGATGCTGGAATCTTAAGTCTTTAAGTAAAGACCAAACGTTCGCTTCTGTCATGCTCATTTTGCGATCTAGCTAGTTTTCAGTCAGCTCAGCTGGTGAAACGCTGGGGTTGTGTGACGTTGTTCTATGCAGGTGTGTTAAGGGCTGGTTTTAGGGTAGTGCTGTGGGGCTACTGGTGCTCGAGGTCTGAGGCTATTGGCCCCACCCGGCACGTTGTTAGCCCTGGCTCGCACTGGCCCGACAGTGGAAAAGTGGCTAATGACAACCACACATCTTTCATTCTAGTACTGACGGCCGTGCGCAACAGTTGGGTCGGCGGACATTTTGGAACATGGACCTCAAGTTGATGTTAACCTGCCTCCTCTTGTTCTTCTTGCCGGGAGGCGAAGACAAGGGTTTTCTGATAACCGTCTGGGTGATGATCTTCTCATGCTCCTTGATTTTGCACTGCAGGTGACTTTGAATGGCAAATCCCAGCGACTCTGGATCCACTGACGCTCCATATACCTCCCATGTCATGCCTTGCTCGTCCCACACGACGTCATTTACATTCTTGGATTGCTTGGCCTTCTCTTCCTCTTGGTCATCGTTCTTACGCTCCAGCTTGGATGCTCCCTTCTGTTTCTTCTCTACCTTTTTACTTTGTGGTGTGGAGCTTGATGTTGGAGGAGTGGTCATTGCGATGTCCTTTGGAGGTTTTGCAGAACTTGCCTCCTTGGATTTCAATGCAGGAGGCTTGGCCGGTTTTACTGGCAGATCCTGGCAGACCTGAGCAGATGTTGTCTTGGGTTCCTGCACACAAGCCACATTATGTGGACCAGATGCTGAAACCGCAGGTGAACCTTGGCTCTGAAGGTGACAGGTAGTGTTGTTTGACTGTTTGCTTTGGCTGCAGGTCTCGATATTGATCTGATAAACGGGTTGAAGCGGCGAAAACCCTTTTTCGCTGTTGTGTTGAGGCTCTTTAGGCTTGGCCCCAAGCTTGGACTCTTCCTGAAGGTCAGCATCTACATGGACCATCACTGTGTCTGACTGTGTAGGCTTCCCAGGGAGGATCGTACTGGAGAAAATGACAGATGTGACCTCTGAGGGGGTCTTCACCCCAACAACCACTGCTATACTGTCAGTCTCCTCAGGTAGTAGGCCAACTGATCTCCGATGGGGTTGTAGAGACAGAAGACTAGGGCTAGTGGCTGTAGATTGACTGCAGACCGTAGCAACCGCCTGCACCTCCACATCATGCCGTTGCATCCCGGGTTGGTCGCCAAACTCTTCTGCTGAAGTCATAGTAGATGCCTCATGAAAGAGTTTACAGTGGACCTGCTTCTGCTCTTCAGGAGCAGCTCCCTGCGTTTGGACCTCCTCATCAATCACTTCCGTGTGGACCGAGTGACTTGCACTGCTAGCTGAAGACAACAATGGGCATCCAGAAGAAGTCTCCTGAGAGGTTCCTGGTGGTTTAACATCCTTTTTCATGCAGTCATTGCTACATTTGTTCTCTTTAACAGGCATATGATGGATCTCGTGTGGTTGTGGGGTCTGAGATCTTGTCCCAGGTACTGGTCCAGATATTTCGGCCGCTGAGTGATTGGTTTTAGGAGCATTGGTGGTGGATACCAGTTCAAACTGTGTACTGCTGATGCTTATGCTGGTGGTGCAACTCACATCTTTTGATCCAGATAAAAGTGGCATGTCCTTAACTGTATTGTTGGTACTGGGAGCCCGAGTCTGGCTTGGCGTTTGATTATGCAGTGTCTCTTTGATTGCACTAGTTTCTTGACCTACTGATGCTTTGCTCTGTGCTTTGGGCTCATGTTGTTCATTTTCAAGTGCCTTTGTTGTGCTATTGCCATTTTCCTCCTTGTCAACATTATATGGAGTTGTAGATGATGGGCTGGATGTCGAAAGGACAGTTTTCGAATTTGAATTCCTATCACAATCAGTTTTTCTACCTTCAGCACTCTTGGCACACTGACCCGATGTCTTTATGTTTGCGTTACTGTTTTGAGGTCGCCTGTGATCTTCACTGCCATGGGATGGCATGTTTTTGTCTTCAAGAACAGTCCCTCCAAGAAGTGTGGTGTGAGAATCTTTGATGGAGGAATTGAGATGCATATTATCCTGATCTGAGCAATCCTGATTTAAGTTTAACTTTGGCTCAATGTCCCAGTTAGCATTTAACTCTTTATTTCCCAGCACATCTATACTGGCGAGCTGAGGCATCATCTCGACAGTGACAGTCCTTTTGGGGTTTGGTACATTTTCCATGTTGAATCCCTTTTATGTGATGAAAATCCAAAGTCAAAATATTCCAGTTTTCCCGGTTCCCCTTTGAAAGCCTGATATTGTCCCCTTCAAGGCCTTCCTAGAGCAGAGAGATAAAAAATAATTTTAGAAACACAAGAGGAGACATACCAACTGCTGTCTTCTTATGATCATTATGAACGAACTGTGTGAGAATCTGCCTGAACTCTTATCTGCAAACCATATACAGTTATAAGGGAACACAATAAAAATAGTAAAGCATTTCAATGATGCAGTGTAAATGTTTGAGGTCATTTATAACTGTCCAGAACAGCTCGATAGGAAGTTCCAATAAAATAAAACAAAAGTACAACTAATCCATCATAAGCCATTACTCGTAGCAGTGTCATCCTTTACTTGTTCTGTAAAGCATTATATCAATAAATAAACCAGTTGTTGCAACATCAATTACACTGCCTGCAACACAGGCTTAACACACACACACACACACACACAAAAAAAAGCATTAAACTATAAAACGCATTGTTTCATGTATTTCTTATTATTAAATATTCAGAAAGACTTAGTTTTAGATTTAGTATCTAGTGCCAAATTAATTCAACATTTGATATATTGGGGATATTCAAACAATCCCAGAGGTTTTCTTTGGTTATGCTCCATTCATCCTATTCATTAGCAAATGATTTAGATAACTCACAACAACACATTTTCTCAATATCACAATATCGATGGTTCCGTGAAGAACCTTTAACATCCATGGAATCTTTCCATTCCACAAAAGGTTCTTTATAGTGGAAAAGGTTCTCAGATTTTTTTAATGTTCTTCACACTAATTTAAAAAAAGAAGGTCTTTTAAGAACTGTTCACTGAAAGGTTCTTGTGAGGAACCAAAAATATTTATTCTATGGCATCACTGACAGACAAAACAAAAAAACTTTTGTAACCATTATTTTTTAGAGTGTAAATGATAATGATGATTCGCAATATATTTTATTTACAATTGTATTAATGAAAATAAAGGCAGAAAGTCATTCCACCACATTCTGTATCATTCTCTATTCTGAAGAGCAATTATTCTGTGTTTGACCTTAGCAACTCAAATAGCCCCGAGGAGCCTCAAAAATGGAAATCTGACAGTCAGACACAAACCACAGCTGATCAGCCTCAACAACACTGAACAATGATCGTTTCGCCAAAGAATCCTACAAAAGCGTTCAAGGTTTTATAGTATTCTGAGCATGCAGAAGTTTCATTAAGCATCATGTATCCATAAAACAACAGCTACTTTTTACTATTAAAATATATATCATACTAGATCACTAAGAATGCTTTGTTTATAGACCAATATATAAACTGACAGATAGATTAATAAGCTGATGCATATAGCATGCATAACAGTTCCAAAATGAATCAACGTCTTAAGTTTGTACGTACATATCGGCAATTACATTAACCATTGGACTAATGACAATGACAAACCCATCAGTTTACCACTAATATGCATATATGAACAAAACAGTTAATTCTTTCTGCTGCAGAAAGCACTTTTGGTGAAGTTTGTAGTTATGGTGTATAATCAGTGCAAAGGATTTTACATTTTCTTCCTTTTCAGTTGATAACAAATATTAGAGGAAGTCTGTAAGACACACACACACATAATAAAAAAACGAAACACTGAGCCAGTGCGATTCACTGGCCACTGCGGAAACATTCACTCTAATCGTCTGACAAAAGCATGAAAGTCAATTACGCCAAGTCTCAAATCGTGACCTGTCATTGATGAGAGCCGCTCGGAGGACGGTCGCATCTACAGGAGGATGGGGGTGGGGAACACACTGTTAAACATTATTAAGTTCTGGCGTCAGTGTCTCGTATATTAAATGTTAATTTCTACATCCAGCAGATATCCCACAGGAACATAGGCTACATACAGGCAGAGAAATGCCTCTTTCTCGGAAGCTGGTTAACACTCTACACAAATGACCCTAAAAATAATCCATTTAAATAGAACGAAGTCTCGCATATTGATTGGGGCTGTAAATAAGACGACAGACTGCAATCCATGCAATCATTTACAAAGAGACACTCACGTTTCATTTGGAAATACTAGCAAACTCATCTTTAAATTGGGTTATGTGTGCGCACAATCACACACACACAAACACATTTTTCATTGACTTCTGCTGTTTTTATAGTGAGCAAATGATATTCAGTTTGTCACCCTTAAATGATATTCAATCCCCTATCACTACAATTTTGCATTCTACAATTTTATATACAATTTAAAATCAATGGCCACAGTGAAGCTGATTTCAGGTTTTTCTTGAGGGTGCATTTGGTCCCCCACAATATAGGCAAAACTTGACCTACAAACACACACACACACACACACACACACACACACACACACACACACACACACACAGTAGCCTATGACAAAAAGCCT
Source organism: Tiaroga cobitis (assembly GCA_030578255.1). Lineage (NCBI taxonomy): Eukaryota > Metazoa > Chordata > Actinopteri > Cypriniformes > Leuciscidae > Tiaroga > Tiaroga cobitis. Next base: position 50,518,631 of record CM060591.1, read on the forward strand.
GACAAAGTCTAAATAGCACCATGCATTATTATGATAAATGAATTAAAACCAGATTAACTGGCTATCTCTTTAATCTGAGAATTTTCTAGTAATACAAACCATTATGTTAAGAAAACCACATGACAAATATTAAAAAAAGCTTTGCATTAAACAATATGTTGTTGATGTTTAATGATTTCCCCCCCCCCCCCCAAAAAAAATGCTGAACCCACCCTACAAATCCTTGTCTTGACTCGTATCAAAATCCCATAACTTGACCTTGTTGGCAAATTCATCACTGTGATGTATCCCTGTAGGAGCTGCAGATAAGAACACACGCGCATAAAAATCCTACCTGGTACGTCTGCGTTTGTATCACATCATTTTCCGTTTGATTAGTGCGCTATTGACGCGCTGCTCGTGCACTAGTTAGTGCACTCGACGGATTATCAATGAAAGAATGTTAGGCGCGTGGCAGTGAGGTAAAACCACGCCTTCCAAGCGCATCCTAAGCGCAAGTTCACTCAGCCTGTGGCCACCCGTGGCAGGAGGAAGGTGCAGTTCTCTCCATCACCGCTAGATGCCGCCATCGTCCTTAAGAAACTCGAGTTAAATATAAAAAATATGAGGACGTCTCAGAAGGAAATTCATTCAGGTACTTCCAAAATTCCATAATTAATTTCTTGAAAATGGAAATAATATTGGGTTAGTTTCTTTGTACAACAAATGAACGAAGGAGGCATTTATACAGCGCTTTTCGTACTACTGTAGCCACACCGCGCGCTTTACAATCATGTCGGGGTCTCACCACCTTCTTTGCACAATGTACCAGTGAACATTTTAATTTGAAATCATTTAAGATTTTATTGGGAAAGTTTCAAGGTTGTAAATGCTGCCATTATATTGTTGATATAATTTATATAATTTGTTTATTTTTATATATTAACTTTCATAATTTAGAATTTAATTGTGTGTGTTATTTATACATTATTTATTTTATTATAAGTTGCAGTATACCTTTATTTTGAAGGATTGGTTCAAGTGTATGCGCAAATGCGAATTTCACGTCAGATTCATAGTTCATGCAAGCAAGCGGCAAGCACGCATTATGTATTCTCAGATAAAGTTTTATTCTCGTTACAAAGTACGTTCGTAAGGAAGATTCAAAGACTATTTCCCTTTCTCGCAGCATGCAGCCAACGAGGTATTTTTTTTTTTTTTTGTCTGTATTTCGTCAGTGAAATGTCAATCTGTTGCACGCGCTTATTTCGGAAAGCTTTCGCTTTGTGTCAAGGTGATGTCATTTCTGTATTTGTTGTTTATACTGTTTAGTTTTCACGGTGGATTTGGAGAAAAGTCTTCAATTAAACCAGTAGCAAGATAACCACTTGTCTGCGTATGCTTTGGAGGGATTTAAAAAGGTGTTACTTCATTTTCCCCCCTTTCTCTAATCAAACAATTTTAAACAAAATATGTCTGGGAATAGTGTTGAATTTGGTGGGCTGCATGATTTTGGCCGTTATCCCCCCTTTGTGAAACACAGCACAAACATGAGTCTGAAACTAGATCTGAAATGAACTTCGACCTGAAGTCCTCAGGTAAAAAACTAATTTTCAATCCTTTATTTACTGTAGCAATGTCTATCTTTAATTTTCATGTCATTGTGCAAATAATCATGTTATAATTAATAATGTGTCAAAGCTTGACGATAGCATGTTTGTTATAAATACTTTCTTAAAAGTAGGTAGGCAATTTCAGAGAGGCTAGCAATAACAAGCTGGCTTAGAAAGCATGAGATCCGACCCTCCCTTTAGAGCTTTACAAAGCAATGCCTCCTTCAAAACAAATGAACGCAAACAGCTGAGTTTGCAAAGCGGCATGAGACGCGGCGTTAAACTACCTCAAAAGCACATAACATTATAATAATAATGAACGTAAACATCTTACAGAGCTCTGACTTGTACCACCTGACTGCTGCAGATTCATTTCGCCGTTGATTGTGTTGACAATGACATTGAAACGCTTAAACCTGAGTCTGAGGACGTGAACAACTCCGGGTAGAGCGTAACGGGTTGCCATCTCGTAATTACGGTAAAGGTTGTGTCAGCGATTTCAGGCCCAAACATAAATGATCACATTCATCTAATCTTTCCTAATGATCCGCTAGCTGCCCGCCCTATAAGCAGGCCGTCAAAAAAAAGTGTCTCTGTAGGCAGAGATCTGCACACAAAAACTATTGGTTTCACCAACCACTCAAAACCAAAATAAATAGTGTTCTCTAACCAATCACCGACATCGGTTCGTTGATAGACGCTGGCTTCTTCTTCAGCTCCGACTTCACGTGCAGCCGTGCACAAGCAGAAAACCCCACAACACCCGCCCAGCGGCGGCGGCCCCTGTCGGTGATTGGAAGCACTTCCTGTAGTTTATGTGACTTTCTCACGCCACGTAAAATGTAAACGTCAGACGTTGTTATAGTAAACATGCTGAAAGTCACTGCCGAAACAAGGCTGTGTTGTTGGAAAGTGCCGGACGAGCAGAAATTGATTATTTTTGAAACATATTTTGAAACCGGCAGAGACAAGAGCGCGGGGAAAAAGCTGTGCATACCAGGCTCCTACAGTTCTGCAGCTCAAGACGCAGGAGTCCAGCACGGCGGCTATACACATCTCCATGTTTAAAATTCAAATAAGACAACATCTCTATTGCAAATGCAAACCCCTCCATCAACGCAACGTCATTGCCATAGAAACCAATGCAGATATTCCGGAAAACGAAAGAGCTGCATGGACACACAAATTGGATCTGAACAGTTGCGACACATCATTTTAGATCAGATTACAATCAATCAGATCCAAAAATAATCGGATTTGGACTGACCGTGTGAAAGTAGCCATAGTGAACTACTTTATGTCAACATTTTAGCCATAGTCAACACTTCATTTACACATGTGGTTGATGAGCTGATGCTGTGCCTCTCTCAACCACAAACCACAAACGCCTTCTTTCCTCGTTTTTTTGCACTCTTCTCTTTAACTTTTGACTTTTAGAGTCTATAGAACTCTATTAGGAAAGACCAAAACACCACCATTTTTCAGCAGCAATAATCAGCCAAATTTGCAAGTAGTTCAGTTCAGTGGCATTGTTTACGTTCAGTGCCGCCAATATGGCCGACTTCCGGATTGATGACTTGTGAAAACCCTCTATACCTTTAAATGACAACACAAGCACATCCCGCATTCAAATAGACTACAGACTCAATATTTATAAACTTTATGGCCTTTTTCCTCACCTTTGTATAAGGTCAAAAAACTATTTAACAAATCATAAACAACTAAGTTACAGTCT